>NC_069472.1:29220660-29506521 GCF_026875155.1 Cherax quadricarinatus
TTATTAGTGCCAGCCAACCCTTTGGTAAAGGGCTGAAAGAGAGGGGAGAATGTGCCTTCTTCAGTGATTCTACAACGTGTACGATACTAAAGCAACAGGAGTCGATAAAGGCTATAGCGCCAGCCAGCGATAAAGTGTAGCAAGTAAGTTAAATGATTAAGCGATAGAAAAATGACATGAAACTGACTCCTCCATTGTTGTTTGAGGTATATAGGCCACTGAAAACACTGCTGCCACTACCAACACTATATGGCTTATGCTGTCAGTGGCCATTATAAACCCAACAACACCACTGCCACTACTTACTCTTCACATACATTATGACATATTTTATTCCTTCTAGGATATTTATCATGTTCCTGTGTTATTAATATTGTTTATTATATCATATTAGATCAATTATGATAGATAAATAAGCCATAAAGTTGATATTAGTGTGATATTGAAGGAGTATTTTGTCCTGCCTCCGCCACCACTAGCCACATACGTAATGACATATTTTATTCATTCTAGAGTGTATTTCAGGCTTCTATGTTATTTATATTGTTTATTATGTCATATTAGATCAATTGTAATAAATAAATAAGCTGTAGAGTTGATATTAGTATTGTATTATTTAAAAAATGAATTTTTTTGTGAATATTTTTGGGCGTCTGGAACAGATTAATTGTGTATTTGTTATGGGAAATATTGATTCAGTTTTCGCATGTTTCGGATTTAAAACAACCTTCTGGAACAGATTAAGTTCAAAAACCGAGGTTCCATTGTATAGTGTTTGCTTAATTTTTGGTGATGAGGTGATTTCTAAATAGGGCCTTAAATTGATTTGCAGGCAGGAGGCCTTTAGTGTGTTCTGACAGTGAATTCCAGATCTTCAGGCCCTTTATGTGCATAGGATTTTTGCATAGGGAAAGATGGGCACATGGGATATCAAAGAGTGATTTGTGTCTTGTGTTATGCCTGTGTGTTCTATTGTAGTTATCAAGGAGGATTTTGAGAGGAGGGTTAATATTTGAGTATGATGTTCTGTGTGTGTAATAGGCACAATAATAAGTGTGGATGTTAAGGCTCTTAAAAAACGGTAGAGTGTGCTGTCAAGTGCAGGAGTTGGTAATCACTTGCACTGCAGCTTTTTGTTGGGTTATTAAAGGTTTAAGGTGATTTGCTGTGTTTGAGCCCCATGCACACATGCCATAGGTGAGGTGAGGGTAAATGAGAGAGTCGTAAAGAGCAAGAAGAGCTGTTTGAGGTACATAATACTGTATCTTAGAAAGGCTGCCTACTGTTTTGGAGACTTTCTTGGATATTTGCTGTATGTGGGATCTGGAATTTGAGACTACATTCAAGGTGGAGACATAGGAATTTGCCCTCTCCACGTAATGAAATGGGTGAATCATTTATCAATATGTTTAGCCGTACATTTGCAGCTCTGTTTCCAAATAGCATGAAGTAGGTTTTGTCTATACTGAGAGTAAGTTTGTTGGTGGTCATCTAAGTAGATATTTTTAGTTGGTTGTCATTTACAGTGTTTGTTAGTATAGTTGGGTTTGAGTGAGAGAAGACATATGTAGTGTCATCTGCAAATAAAACGGATTTAGATGTGTTCGGGAGGTCATTGATGTAAATGAGAAAGAGAAATGGGCCAAGGACACTCCCCTGTGGGACTCCAACAAGAACAGGTTGTGCAGTGGAGTTAATGCCATTTCTGTATACATACTGGTTTCTGTTGCTAAGATAAGATTTTAAGTAATCGAGAGAGTGTCCACTGACCCTGTAATGTTCAAGTTTTAGGTGCAATATGTTATGGTCAACTGTATCAAATGCTTTTTGTAAGTCTATGAAAAGTCCCAGGGGAATTTCATTTTTTTGAGTGCCAAATATATTCAGGCATATGTATAATTGCATCATTAGTATTTTTTTTTTTTTCAGTCTAAATCCAAACTGACAGGGGTTAAGTATGTTGTGGGAAACTGAGTAGGAGTAGACTTGTTTGTGAATTAATTTTTCGAAGATTTTAGATAGTAAGGCCAAGTTTGATATAGTCCTATAGTTCATTTCAGTTGGACCCCAATGGAAATAAGTCACTCTGTCTGACTTTTTTGGGTTATCCTAGGTTCTCTACACATATGCTGCTATGTATGATAATTCTATGTAACTGTATTTGTGTATACCTGAATAAACTTACTTACTTGCTTACTTACTTACTTACTCTGAGCATCAGGGTGACTCTTGCTGTCTTGAGTATGGATGGGAAGGTAGAAGATTCAATAGATTTATTAAAATGAGTTGCAATAATTGTTGACAACACATGAGAAGCTTTATTATTCATGAGTGGCGGTAAGTTATTTAAGTCTCCTGTCTTGTTCTTTAGTGTTTCGATGATGAGTGAGATTTTAGTAGGGTTTGTTGGGGCTAGAAATAGAGCATTTGGGTAGTTACCAGTGAGGTAGTCTTTTGGCTGAGTGTTTGAATTTGGGATTTTGTTTGTTACCTTTATACCTACAGTCAAGAAAAAGCAGTATCTACTGGCTGGAGGAGAGGTTCTTCTGGTTTTGTTAAGTTAATCACTCTGCTTCAAGACAGGTTTTTAGACCCCAGAATTTCAGATAAGGTTTTCCAGGTTTTTTTCATATCACCTTTTATGTCATGAAATCTGTTTTCGTAATAGTTTTTTAGACCTTATTAGATTACTTAGTACAGGAAGGCCCCGCTTTACGGCGTTTCACTTTACGGCATTCCGCTAATACGGACATTTCAAATTATGACCAAAACTCGCTATACGGCTCCCCCCACCTGACTTTCTAATACGGTCACCGTGCCCCACCTTGTTTGTTTACATTCTCCATGAGCTCAGTAAGCATTAAGTCTCTCCATTTTGTCTGGAAACTCCAAAATTTCAAATGTTTTTAAAAGTTATTTCATATTTTATATACTCTGATAATTATACTTATGTATACCTGTACCTAAATAAACTTACATACTGTGTCTGGCATGCAGGTACACATTAAAATTTGGTAAGTGTCTTATGTCTCCAGACGTCATATTAGTAATGATAATAATAATCATCGAGTCATTTAAATGTCGTATTTTAAACGTTAATATACACATTTTCATTAATCCATCTATGATATTTTTTCAAAATTATATAATAAACACGATGCATAACATATAAATAAGATAAATACACCCCACAGTAGAATAAATAAACATAATGTGAGATGTGGTAGCAGACGACTTGCACAAGTGACGCCATATTAGAAATGATAATAATAAAAAATAACAATACTCACCGAGTCTCATTAAATGTCGTATATTACGTTAAATATACACATTTTCATTAATCCATCCATGATATTTTTTTCAAAATTAATATAATAAACACGATACATAACATAAAAAGATGATAAAATACACCCCACAGTAGAATAAATAAACATAAATATAAGATGTGGGAGCCACATAACTTGTACAAGTGACGGCAAGAATAACATTTTCTCTAATCTAACATAAGAGAAAATGTGTTACTTGGGGGTAACTGTAGAAAATTATTCCTTTCGTATGTATGTAAGTAAGTTTATTCAGGTATACACAAATACAGTTACATAGATTATCATACATAACAACATATGTGTAGAGAACCTAGGATAACCCAAAAAAGTCAGAGTGACTTATTTCCATTGCCTTCACTCAGAGCTTCATTTCTTCTCAAATGATGTTACATGAGAATGGGAGTGTTCTTCTTTATTAATTCTCTACCGTATCAATGTAGAGACAACCTGTACACAATGTAACTTGTACACAAACCAGACGTGTACACTTCATTTGTTTACAAAACTTACGTTCGCCTGGTTTGTTTACATAACTCTGCGCTGTCCCTCTCTCATCCACTCATTCTTTCTCTCTCTCATTTATTCGTTTTATCTCATTTACTTACTCCTGACCCTACATTAAGACTACAAATATTTTAAGGTAAGTAATGAGTGAACTGTATATACATTTTATCGCTCTGGGATGCTTAAATATCATAGAATATATGTGTGGGTGGGTTGGCCTGGTATGGTAGCCCGGCTGACTACCATACATACCACACTTGATTTTTTACAATAAATACTACTCATCTCACCCTATATTTTAAGGTAAGTAATGAGTGAACTGTATATACATTTTATCACTCTGGGATGCTTAAATATCATAGAATAGTATGTGTGGGTGGGGTGGCCTGGTATGGTAGCCTGGCTGACTACCATACATACCACACTTGATTTCTTACAATAAATACTACTTGTCTCACCCTAGATTAAGACTATAAATATTTTAAGGTAAGTAATGAGTGCACTATGTGTGTATTGTACTTTTTTATTTTTTTTTTTTGATGCCTGGTTCTATTGCTTACTTAATATATGTTAGTGTAAACTTGTTATCTAGTGTTTGTATGCATTTATAAGTGGAAAAAAAGGGTGTTCCACTTTACGGCGGTTTCCACTTTACGGCGGTAGCCTGGAACCTAACCTGCCATATAAGTGGGGCCCTGCTGTATTGACTAATAATGTTTTGTCAGATCCTTTGTTCTTAGACCCATTCTGTACTGTTTTTCATATAGATTTTTTTTTTTTTCAATAGATTTGAGGATACTGTTTGTAGGCCAGGGGCTGTTTAGTCTCTTTGCTGTGATCTGCTTTGTTTTAATTGGGCAATGCTTGTTATAAAGGTTTTGGGTTTTTTGTAAAAAAATATTAACACATTCATCAGTATCAAGGTTGACTGCTAGCTCAGTCTACCAGTCAATGTAACTTAATGCTGAAATAAAGTTGGAATGTGATCTTGTGTCCTGGGGAAATTTACATAAGTTGGTTATGAGAAAGGTGGGATAGTGGTCAGTGGTGTTATCTGTGATTATGCCTGCTTTTAATGGGGATATAGTGTTCCATGAACAATCATAAAATACATGGAAATGTCATAAAATATTGTACTAAATACATACATGTTATGGTTTAATAACATGTATGTTATTAAATAACACTGCCTCAACCACTGCCTCCACCAGTGCCTCAACCAGTGCCTCCACCACTGCCTCAACCACTGCCTCCACCTCTGCCTCCACCACTGCCTCAACCACTGCCTCAACCACTGCGGCGCACTGCTCGTATTTTGGTACAATTTCTTTCTTCAATTCTATCGTGTTTCTCAATTTCTTTACCAAAGGGCTGGCACTAGCAAGTTTCTTTGGGCCCATGGTTAATTATGTGGCACTCGCACTCAATCTACAAGCACCAAACACAATGAATTATTGTGAAATGTTTGGAAGAGCATGGAGACTAATGCTCACTCCAGCATAAAGAAACCCACACTGACTAACGATGCCTCAACCACTTCCTCCACCACTTCTTCAACCCTCGTATTTTTGTACAATTTCCTTCAATTCTATCGTATTATTATCATTATTAATATGATAGAATTGAAGAAGGAAATAGTACAAAAATACCAGGGTTGAAGCAGTGGTGGAAGAAGTGGTTGAGGCATCGTCAGTCAGTGTGACTTTGTTTATGCTAGAGTGAGCATTAGTCTCCAATGCTCTTCCAAACATTTTACAATAATTCATTGTGTTTGGTGCTTGTAGATTGAGTGCGACTGGAGTGGTAGAGGCAGGGCAGTGGTTGAGGGAGTGGTTTTTAATAACGTTATTAATAATAATAATAATAATAATAATATTAATAATAATAATATGTGTTATTGATAATAACATGTATTATTATTATTAATAACATATATCTTATTAAATGCCACTGCCTCAACCACTGCCTCTACCACTGCCTCAACCACTGCCTCTACCACTGCCTCTACCACTGCCTCTACCACTGCCTCAACCACTGCCTCTACCACTGCCTCTACCACTGCCTCTACCACTGCCTCTACCACTGCCTCAACCATTGCCTCAACCACTGCCTCTACCACTGCCTCAACCACTGACTCAACCACTGCCTCAACCACTGCCTCAACCACTGCCTCTACCACTGCCTCTACCACTGCCTCTACCACTGCCTCTACCACTGCCTCAACCACTGCCTCTACCACTGCCTCAAACCACTGCCTCAACCACTGCCTCTACCACTGCCTCAACCACTGCCTCTACCACTGCCTCTACCACTGCCTCTACCACTGCCTCTACCACTGCCTCTACCACTGCCTCAACCACTGCCTCTACCACTGCCTCAACCACTGCCTCAACCACTGCCTCAACCACTGCCTCAACCACTGCCTCAACCACTGCCTCTACCATTGCCTCAACCACTGCCTCTACCACTGCCTCAACCACTGCCTCAACCACTGCCTCAACCACTGCCTCTACCACTGCCTCAACCATTGCCTCAACCATTCCAATTGCACTCAATCTACAAGCACTAAACACAATGAATTACAGTGGACCCTCGACATTCGATACTAATCAATTCCTGAGAGCTATCGAATGTCGAAAATATCGAAAGTCGAATTAATTTTCCCCATAAGAAATAATGGAAATCAAATTAATCCGTGCAAGACACCCAAAATTATGAAAAAAAAAAATTACCACATGAAATATTAAGTTTAATGCAATAGAATAATTACAATAACAACAATAACAGTAGAATAATAACAATAGAATAATTGACACTTACCTTTAATGAAGATCTGGTGATGATTGATGGGATGGGAGGAGGGGAGAGTGTCGAAGTTGTTACTGTTTAGAAGGGGAAACCCCTTCCATTAGGACTTGAGGTAGCAAGTCCTTTTCTGGGGTTACTTCCCTTCTTATTTTAGTGCCACTAGGACCAGCTTGAGAGTCACTGGACCTCTGTTGCCGTTCCTTTAAGATTTGTCTAAAATGGGCCATAACATTGTCATTGTAATAGTCACAAGCACGGCTTGCAATAGCTGTGTTAGGGTGATTTTCATCCATAAAGGTTTGCAGTTCAACCCACTTTGCACACATTTCCTTAATTTTTGAAGTAGGCACAGTGGAGTCCACAACTGGCATAGGCTTCTCAGGGTTAGCCCCAAACCCTTCAAAATCTTTCTTAATTTCCATACTAATTCTCACCCTTTTTACCACAGGGTTGGCACTAGAAGCTTTCTTGGGGCCCATGGTGATTTATTTTGCAGAAACAAGCACCAAAAACACTGATAATATGGATAATATGGAATGTACCGAATGTATCCTTAGATGCGCGCACACTGGCTGGCTGGTAAACACTGACACACACGGGGCAGTTCAGGCCACACATGGACACGTCTCGTACGAATCGTATCGAATATCGGGTTTTCCATCGAATGTCGAGGCAAAATTTTTGCGTTAAAATGCATCGAATGTCGGATTTATCGAATGTCGATGCCATCGAATGTCGGGGGTCCATTGTATTGTGAAATGTTTGGAAGAGCATGGAGACTAATGCTCACTCCAGCATAAACAAAGTCACACTGACTGACGATGCCTCAACCACTTCTTCCACCACTGCTTCAACCCTCGTATTTCTGTACAATTTCCTTCAATTCTATCGTATTATTATTATTATTGTTATTATTATTATTATTATTATTATTATTATTATTATTAATTATTATTAATTTTATTAATTATTAAATTTAATTATTAATTATTATTAATTATTAATTATTATTAATTATTAATTATTATTAATTATTATTAATTATTATTAATTATTATTTATTATTAATTATTAATTATTTATTATTTATTATTATTTATTATTTATTATTATTATTATTATTATTATTATTATTATTATTATTATTATTATTATTATTATTAGCAGTAGCAGAAATGTTTGATTCTTTGCTGTGTTCAAGAGTAAACACATGATGTCACCGTCCATTACCTGTCCGAATAGCCATTCTAATATGCAGTCATGGATGGGTTTACATTATTTATACTGTAGTTTAATAGCAAATAATGAACAAACAAAACACTCACCACACAGTGGTGGGAGGGCTGGCTGCCAGGTGCGGGGGTCGGAGGGAGGGTAGTAGGGACTCGCAGGTGGCGGGAAACTTAAATATGATTTGGCAGCTGGGAATTTGGCAGTTGGGAATTTAACGGTTGGGAATTCA
This sequence comes from Cherax quadricarinatus, assembly GCF_026875155.1. Lineage (NCBI taxonomy): Eukaryota > Metazoa > Arthropoda > Malacostraca > Decapoda > Parastacidae > Cherax > Cherax quadricarinatus. Next base: position 29,228,764 of record NC_069472.1, read on the forward strand.
CGAATGTGTGAAGCCCGCGAAAGTTGAAAATGCGAATGTTGAGGGAGACTTGTATTCACCATATTCACCCCTAGTGCAAGTAGAGTTTATACATTGAAGTTCATCAGAGTAGTATATAGCTGTGCCACCTCCTAATTGATCTGGCCTACAATTGTGTATGGCCGTGTAGCCAGGTATGGCATAGATGTTTGTAACATCATATTTTAGCCATGTTTCAGTGAGAGTAATGATAGGCATACTAACATTTGAGAACTGAGTAGTGCTTGGAGGTCATCATAGTGTTTGCTTAATGATCCGACATTGTAATTGAATACTGTTATGTTATTGTTGGCAATGAGTAGTGTCTTAGCCTGACTACCAGTGTAATTAAGGCAATTATTATTAGAATTATGTATGTCATTTAATAAGAGGTTAATATCGTTGTTAATAATGTTGATGTTTGTGGAAGAGAACATCAAGCATGTTGCAACCTCAAACTATCACCAAATGAATGGTGTGTGTATCATAGTGTGAGGGTAGTGAGTGTATCATAGTGTGAGGATGGAGAGTGTATCATAGTGTGAGGATGGTGAGTGTATCATAGTGTGAGGATGGTGAGTGTATCATAGTGTGAGGATGGAGAGTGTATCATGGTGTGAGGATGGTGAGTGTATCATGGTGTGAGGATAGTGAGTGTATCATAGTGTGAGGATGGTGAGTGTATCATAGTGTGAGGATGGTGAGTGTATCATGGTGTGAGGATGGAGAGTGTATCATAGTGTGAGGATGGTGAGTGTATCATAGTGTGAGGATGGTGAGTGTATCATAGTGTGAGGATGGTGAGTGTATCATAGTGTGAGGCTAGTGAGTGTATCATAGTGTGAGGATGGAGAGTGTATCATAGTGTGAGGGTAGTGAGTGTATCATAGTGTGAGGGTAGTGAGTGTATCATAGTGTGAGGGTAGTGAGTGTATCATAGTGTGAGGATGGTGAGTGTATCATAGTGTGAGGATGGTGATTGTTTTCATAGTGTGAGGGTAGTGAGTGTATCATAGTGTGAGGATGGTGAGTGTATCATAGTGTGAGGATGGTGAGTGTATCATAGTGTGAGGATGGTGAGTGTATCATAGTGGGGAGGCTAGTGAGTGTATCATAGTGTGAGGATGGAGAGTGTATCATAGTGTGAGGATGGTGAGTGTATCATAGTGTGAGGATGGTGAGTGTATCATAGTGTGAGGATGGTGAGTGTATCATAGTGTGAGGATGGTGAGTGTATCATGGTGTGAGGCTAGTGAGTGTATCATAGTGTGAGGATGGTGAGTGTATCATAGTGTGAGGATGGTGAGTGTATCATAGTGTGAGGATGGTGAGTGTATCATAGTGTGAGGATGGTGAGTGTATCATAGTGTGAGGATGGTGAGTGTATCATAGTGTGAGGATGGTGAGTGTATCATGGTGTGAGGCTAGTGAGTGTATCATAGTGTGAGGATGGAGAGTGTATCATAGTGTGAGGATGGTGAGTGTATCATAGTGTGAGGATAGTGAGTGTATCATAGTGTGAGGATAGTGAGTGTATTTATAGTGTGAGGATGGTGAGTGTATCATAGTGTGAGGATGGTGAGTGTTCATAGTGTGAGGATGGTGAGTGTATCATAGTGTGAGGATAGTGAGTGTATCATAGTGTGAGGATGGTGAGTGTATCATAGTGTGAGGATGGTGAGTGTATCATAGTGTGAGGCTAGTGAGTGTATCATAGTGTGAGGATGGAGAGTGTATCATAGTGTGAGGATGGTGAGTGTATCATAGTGTGAGGATGGTGAGTGTATCATAGTGTGAGGATGGTGAGTGTATCATAGTGTGAGGATGGTGAGTGTATCATGGTGTGAGGCTAGTGAGTGTATCATAGGTGAGGATGGTGAGTGTATCATGGTGTGAGGATGGTGAGTGTATCATAGTGTGAGGATGGTGAGTGTATCATGGTGTGAGGATGGTGAGTGTATCATGGTGTGAGGATGGTGAGTGTATCATAGTGTGAGGATGGTGAGTGTATATTTGTGTGAGGATGGAGAGTGTATCATAGTGTGAGGATGGTGAGTGTATCATAGTGTGAGGATGGTGAGTGTATCATAGTGTGAGGATGGTGAGTGTATCATGGTGTGAGGATGGTGAGTGTATCATAGTGTGAGGATGGTGAGTGTATCATAGTGTGAGGATGGTGAGTGTATCATAGTGTGAGGATGGTGAGTGTATCATAGTGTGAGGATGGTGAGTGTATCATAGTGTGAGGATGGTGAGTGTATCATGGTGTGAGGATGGTGAGTGTATCATAGTGTGATGATAGTGAGTGTATCATAGTGTGAGGATGGTGAGTGTATCATAGTGTGAGGATGGTGAGTGTATCATAGTGTGAGGATGGAGAGTGTATCATGGTGTGTGATGGTGAGTGTATCATGGTGTGAGGATGGTGAGTGTATCAGTGTGAGGATAGTGAGTGTATCATAGTGTGAGGATGGTGAGTGTATCATAGTGTGAGGATGGTGAGTGTTATCATAGTGTGAGGATGGAGAGTGTATCATGGTGTGAGGCTAGTGAGTGTATCATAGTGTGAGGATGGTGAGTGTATCATAGTGTGAGGATGGTGAGTGTATCATAGTGTGAGGATAGTGAGTGTATCATAGTGTGAGGATGGTGAGTGTATCATAGTGTGAGGATGGTGAGTGTATCATGGTGTGAGGCTAGTGAGTGTATATAGTGTGAGGATGGAGAGTGTATCATAGTGTGAGGATGGTGAGTGTATCATGGTGTGAGGATGGTGAGTGTATCATAGTGTGAGGATGGTGAGTGTATCATAGTGTGAGGATGGTGAGTGTATCATAGTGTGAGGATGGTGAGTGTATCATAGTGTGAGGATGGTGAGTGTATCATGGTGTGAGGATGGTGAGTGTATCATAGTGTGAGGATAGTGAGTGTATCATAGTGTGAGGATGGTGAGTGTATTTATAGTGTGAGGATGGTGAGTGTATCATAGTGTGAGGATGGAGAGTGTATCATGGTGTGAGGGATAGTGAGTGTATCATGGTGTGAGGATAGTGAGTGTATCATAGTGTGAGGATGGTGAGTGTATCATAGTGTGAGGATGGTGAGTGTATCATAGTGTGAGGATGGTGTGTGTATCATAGTGTGAGGATGGTGAGTGTATCATTAGTGTGAGGATGGTGAGTGTATCATAGTGTGAGGATAGTGAGTGTATCATAGTGTGAGGATAGTGAGTGTATCATAGTGTGAGGATGGTGAGTGTATCATAGTGTGAGGATGGTGAGTGTATCATTTTTTATTTATTTTTATTTAAAAATTTGAGCACACATACAGAGGTACAAAAAATACAGATAAGAGCAGCATGCCAAAGCCACTTATACTATGCATAGCATTACGGGCTGGCTTAAAATTAACTTAAGATGAACTAAGCAATGATGACATCAGTGATAAAACTTTAATGTATACAGATTACTATAAAGCACAAGTGAGTATTACAAAGACAGGTCATATGGTTGTATGCATTGTTGTACATTCAGTAGAATGGAGTATTCTGTTAGGTAGTGTATTTAAAAAATAATAAAGTTAGATTGGGTTTTAGGTTTAACATTTATGTGATATAATTGTGAGAAACATTTAAGATATACAATTTATAAGGTTCAGTTATTCAGTATTTATTTGGTTTTGGGTGAGTAAGTGATCTTTGAGAAGGGACTTGAATTTATAAACAGGTAGTGTTTCTTTTATATTTACAGGTAATGAGTTCCAGATTTTAGGGCCTTTTATGTGCATTGAGTTTTTGCATAGTGTGAGATGGACACGAGGAACATCAAAGAGTGATCTGTGCCTTGTGTTATGGTCATGTGTTCTGTTGAGGTTGGCAAGGAGATGTTTGAGGGGAGGGTTAATATCAGAGTTAAGTGTTCTATGTATGTAATAGGTGCAGTAATAAGTATGAATGTTTTGTATGGTGAATAGGTTTAGTGTATTGAATATTGGTGGAGTGTGCTGCCTATAGTGAGAATTTGTTATCATTCTAACTGCAGCCTTTTGTTGGGTAATTAGTGGTCTGAGATGGTTACTTGTTGTTGAGCCCCATGCACAAATTCCATAGGTGAGATAGGGGTAAATAAGAGAGTGATATAGGGCCAGGAGGGCTGACTGTGGAGCATAGTACCGTATCTTCGATAGTATGCCTACAGTCTTGGAAATTTTCTTAGAAATTTGTTGTATATGTGTATGAAATTTGAGTCTATTATCAAGGTGGATTCCTAAGAATTTTCCCTCTGTTAGCTTTGTGATAGGTGATCCGTTTATCATTATGTTAAGAGGGACATCTGTAGCTCTGTTACCAAACTGAATGAAGTAGGTTTTGTCAATGTTTAGTGTAAGTTTGTTAGTCCTCATCCAGGTAGATATTTTCTGTAATTCGGTATTTACAGTATTGGCTAGCGTGACTGGGCTCGGGTGGGAGAAGACGTATGTAGTGTCATCTGCAAATAGTGTGGGTTTGAGTAATTGCGAAGCATTTGGTAGGTCATTTATGTATAGGAGAAAGAGAAGAGGGCCAAGGACACTTCCCTGTGGGACACCAACTGTAATTGGTTGTGCAGAAGTTTGCCCCATTTGCATACACATATTGGCTTCTGTTGCTGAGGTATGACTTGAGGTAGTTGAGGGAGTGCCCTCTTATACCATAGTGTGACAATTTTACGTGGAGCAAGTCATGGTTAACTGTATCAAAAGCTTTACGTAAGTCAATGAAGATCCCCAGTGGGACTTCTTTTTTTTCTATTGCAGTGTATATATGTTCTAGCATGTGTATAATAGCATGATTAGTATTTTTATTTGGCCTGAATCCAAATTGGCAGGGGTTGAGTATGTTTTGGGAGATAAGGTAGGAGTAGATTCGTTTATGAATTAATTTTTCGAAGATTTTTGAGAGAGGGTGTAAGTTGGATATTGGCCTATAGTTATTCAACTCTGTTTGGTCTCCTCCTTTGTGGATCGGGGTGACCCTTGCTATTTTGAGTACTGTAGGGAAGGTGGAGGATTCAATGGATTTGTTAAAGAGTGTTGCAATGATTGGTGATAGCACTTGTGACACTTTTTTGTATATAAAGGGTGGTAAGGTATTTAAATCTCCTGCCTTGTTTTTTAGCGTGTTGATAATAAGGGAGACTTCGTATATGGTTAGTCGGAGCTAGGAACAGTGTGTTCGGGTAGTTGCCAGTGAGGTAGTCATTTGGTGGGGTATCTGAGCTTGGGATTTTATTGGCAAGGTTTTGTCCTATAGTGGAGAAGAAGTCATTGAGTCTGTTTCCTGTTTCTGTTGGTGGGAGTTGGGGTTCATCTGATTTGCAAATTTTTATTCGCTATTTCGTGATATCTTTTTTGTTCCTAGAATTTCTGATAGGGTTTTCCAGGTCTTTTTTATATCACCTCGTAAGTTGGATAATCTGTTCTCATAGTGTGAGGATGGTGAGTGTATCATAGTGTGAGGATGGTGTGTGTATCATAGTGTGAGGATGGTGAGTGTATCATAGTGTGAGGATGGTGAGTGTATCATAGTGTGAGGATGGTGAGTGTATCATAGTGTGAGGATGGTGAGTGTATCATAGTGTGAGGATGGTGAGTGTATCATAGTGTGAGGATGGAGAGTGTATCATAGTGTGAGGATGGAGAGTGTATCATGGTGTGAGGATAGTGAGTGTATCATAGTGTGAGGATGGTGAGTGTATCATAGTGTGAGGATGGTGAGTGTATCATAGTGTGAGGATGGTGAGTGTATCATAGTGTGAGGATGGTGAGTGTATCATAGTGTGTGGATAGTGAGTGTATCATAGTGTGAGGATGGTGAGTGTATCATAGTGTGAGGATGGTGAGTGTATCATAGTGTGAGGATGGTGAGTGTATCATAGTGTGAGGATGGTGAGTGTATCATAGTGTGAGGATGGTGAGTGTATCATTAGTGTGAGGATGGTGAGTGTATCATAGTGTGAGGATGGTGAGTGTATCATAGTGTGAGGATGGTGAGTGTATCATAGTGTGAGGATGGTGAGTGTATCATAGTGTGAGGATGGTGAGTGTTCATAGTGTGAGGATGGTGAGTGTATCATAGTGTGAGGATGGTGAGTTTTATCATAGTGTGAGGATGGTGAGTGTATCATAGTGTGAGGATGGTGAGTGTATCATAGTGTGAGGATGGTGAGTGTATCATAGTGTGAGGATGGTGAGTGTATCATAGTGTGAGGATGGTGAGTGTATCATAGTGTGAGGATGGTGAGTGTATCATAGTGTGAGGATGGAGAGTGTATCATAGTGTGAGGATGGTGAGTGTATCATAGTGTGAGGATGGTGTGTGTATCATAGTGTGAGGATGGTGAGTGTATCATAGTGTGAGGATGGTGAGTGTATCATGGTGTGAGGATGGTGAGTGTATCATAGTGTGAGGATGGTGAGTGTATCATGGTGTGAGGATGGTGTGTGTATCATAGTGTGAGGATGGTGTGTGTATCATAGTGTGAGGATGGTGAGTGTATCATAGTGTGAGGATGGTGTGTGTATCATAGTGTGAGGATGGTGAGTGTATCATAGTGTGAGGATGGTGAGTGTATCATGGGTGTGAGGATGGTGAGTGTATCATAGTGTGAGGATGGTGAGTGTATCATAGTGTGAGGATGGTGTGTGTATCATAGTGTGAGGATGGTGAGTGTATCATAGTGTGAGGATGGTGTGTGTATCATAGTGTGAGGATGGTGTGTGTATCATAGTGTGAGGATGGTGAGTGTATCATAGTGTGAGGATGGTGTGTGTATCATAGTGTGAGGATGGTGAGTGTAATCTAGTGTGAGGATGTGTGTGTGTATCATAGTGTGAGGATGGTGAGTGTATCATAGTGTGAGGATGGTGAGTGTATCATAGTGTGAGGATGGTGTGTGTATCATAGTGTGAGGATAGTGAGTGTATCATAGTGTGAGGATGATGAGTGTATCATAGTGTGAGGATAGTGAGTATCACTCCACCTCTCTCATTCTGTCCTAATATACAGCATCTCCTTACTTAGCAATGTACTTGTTTACCGACGACTTGGACTTAAAATGGGCTCTCTGACCAGTATGCTTACCTAAATAATGTATATTAGAGCTGATTTCCTCTACTCTGTTTATTTCAATATACAGTAAACTACTGTAAAAAACATTTAAAACTGTACTAGAAATGTCATAAATGGTGCAAAGGTGACATTAGAACAATATCAAAGATGGTTGACACAAACCCACTACTATTATAGTATGCTCCTCACTTAGCGATGAATTCATTTACCGATGTGGTCATAGGACTGTAACTCCATTGTCAAGTGAGGATAGGCTGTATTGGACCCCATATAATGGACTTCAGTAATACTTAACAAAATCTGCTGGATCAATCACTATGGAAACAATGGATCAAGTTCCTTCTGTACAAAGTAGATCATTGTTTAGTAACAGAAAACAGTCATTTTGAAGTCTGTCACAACTGTCATCACCAGTTAGATCATCATATGGAAGGTATACTGAATATATTTTTTCAAGGAACTGGCCACATCCCAGGGTTTTACCTGGAGATTACCTGGAGAGGATTTCAGGGGTCAATGCCCCCGTGGCCTGGTCTGAGACCAGGCCTCATGGTGGATCAGGGTCTGATCAACCAGGCTGTTACTGCTGGCCGCATGCAAGCTGACGCACGAACCACAGCCCGGTTGGTCAGGTACTGACTTTAGGTGCCTGTCCAGTGCCTTCTTGAAGACAGCCAGGGGTCTATTGGTAATCCTCCTTATGTATGCTGGGAGGCAATTGAACAGTCTTGGGCCCCAGACATTTATTGTGTTGTCTCTCATTGTACTCGTGGCACCCCTGCTTTTCATCGGGGGAATGTTGCATTTCCTGCCGAGTCTTTTGCTTTCATAGAGAGTGATTTTCGTGTGCAGGTTTGGTACCAATCCCTTCAGGACCTTCCAAGTGTATATTATTATGTATCTCTCTCGCCTGCATTTGAGGGAATACAAATCAGGGACCTTCAACCGTTCCCAGTAGTTTAGGTGCCTTATCGTACTCGTGTGTGTTGTGAAAGTTCTTCGTACACTCCAGGTCTGCAATGTCACCAGCCTTGATGGGGGCCGTTAGTGTACAGCAGTATTCCAGCCTAGAGAGTGCAAGAGATTTGAAGAGAATCATCATGAGCTTGTCATCCTTAGTTTTGAAGGTTCTCATTATCTATCCTATCATTTTCCTAGCAGATGAGGTAGATACTGTACATTGTTGTAGTCTTTGAAGGCGAGATCCTCTGACATTATCACTTCTAGGTCCTTCACATTACTTTTCTGCTCTATTGTATGGTTAGGATTTGTTGTATACCCTGACACATTTTTAATTTCTTCACGTTTCTCATATCTGAGTAGTAGTTGAAATTTCTCCTCGTTGAACTTCATATTGTTATGAGTGGCCCATTCGAAGATTTGGTTGATGTCTGCTTGGAGTCTTGCGGTGTCTTTGTTGGAGGTCACTGCCATGGTAATCCGGGTGTCATATGCAAAGGAAGACACGGAGGTGTGGCTTACATCTTTGTCTATGTCAGAAATGGATGAGTAATAGAATGGGAACAAGTATTGTGCCTAGTGGAACAGAGCTTTTTACCGTGGCTGCCTGGGACTTTACTCAGTTTACTATTACTCTTGTGTTCTACTCATCAGGAAGTTGTAGATCCATCTACCAACTTTTCCGTTATTCCTAAAAAATAACAAAGTTTTTCTTTTTAAATTTAGTTATTTATACAGGAGAAGGGGTATATATTGCCATACATTAGAGTATCACAATGCTTTCCACCCACAGGTTGAACTTCACAACTGCCTGGAGTACAAATGCTGTCAGTATATGTCATGCAATGGGACTAAAGAGCGTTGTAAGGCTGGAACGAGCCAACCGCTACCTTGTCACCATTAATGGAACCTTTGATCTTGAGACAAGGAAGCAGGTTAGAACACCTTATTTATATATGCTCATTAAGAAAGCCATTCACATCTGTTGGTGTAGTTTGGGTAGCAATTAGAGCTCTCTGGTAAGTCAGAAAGCTGCTGCTTTATTATAATGTGACATTTGTAGCTCTAAGATTGCTGGTATTATCATTCACTGCACTTGTAAACAATGCTGTATACATTACTAAAGTTAAAAAGAGAAACTTTTGTTTTTCTTTTTGGGCCACCCTGCCTAGGTGGGATACTGCCGGTTTGTTGAAAGAAATTCTTAGAGTGGTCTTGTATAGCCAGTGTAAAGGGTTTAGTGCTGTCAATGTTGAAGTGGTCCAATATAACCAATGTATAGTGTTGTTTAGTGCTGTCTGTGTTAAAGTTGTCCACTATAACCAGTGTAGTGTTGGACATTCCCGTCACAAATTTCCCACATTTTGTGGGTGTCCTGTACATAGTATGGTGTTGTTTGAAGGTGTCTCATACTAGTGTGATGTTACTACTGTTCTATCATACGAGTTTGATGTTACTACTGTTCTGTCATACTAGCTTGATGTTACACTGCTCTATCATACTCGTTTGATGTTACTACTGTTCTATCATACTAGCTTGATGTTACTAATGTTCTATCATACTTGTTTGATGTTACTACTGTTCTATCATACTCATTTGATGTTACTACTGTTCTATTATACTCGTTTGATGTTACTACTGTTCTATCATACTCGTTTGATGTTACTACTGTTCTATCATACTTGTTTGATGTTACTACTGTTCTATCATACTTGTTTGATGTTACTACTGTTCTATCATACTCGTTTGATGTTACTACTGTTCTATCATACTCATTTGATGTTACTACTGTTCTATCATACTCGTTTGATGTTACTACTGTTCTATCATACTCATTTGATGTTACTACTGTTGTATCATACTCGTTTGATGTTACTACTGTTCTCTCATACTCGTTTGATGTTACTACTGTTCTATCATACTCGTTTGATGTTACTACTGTTCTCTCATACTCGTTTGATGTTACTACTGTTCTATCATACTCGTTTGATGTTACTACTGTTCTGTCATACTCATTTGATGTTACTACTGTTGTATCATACTCGTTTGATGTTACTACTGTTCTCTCATACTCGTTTGATGTTACTACTGTTCTATCATACTCGTTTGATGTTACTACTGTTCTCTCATACTCGTTTGATGTTACTACTGTTCTATCATACTCGTTTGATGTTACTACTATTCTGTCATACTTGTTTGATGTTACTACTGTTCTGTCATACTTGTTTGATGTTACTACTGTTCTATCATACTCGTTTGATGTTACTACTGTTCTGTCATACTTGTTTGATGTTACTACTGTTCTGTCATACTTGTTTGATGTTACTACTGTTCTGTCATACTAGTTTGCTGTTACTAACGTTCTATCATACTAGTGTGATGTTGGTACTGTTCTATCATACTAGTGTTTTATTAGTACTGTTCTATCATACTAGTGTTTTATTAGTACTGTTCTATCATACTAGTGTTTTATTAGTACTGTTCTATCATACTAGTGTTTTATTAGTACTGTTCTATCATACTAGTGTTTTATTAGTACTGTTCTATCATACTAGTGTTTTATTAGTACTGTTCTATCATACTAGTGTGATGTTACTACTGTCATAAGTGGTGTTACTACTGTTCTAACATAACAGTGGTGTTACTACTGTTCTAACATAACAGTGGTGTTACTACTGTTCTAACATAACAGTGGTGTTACTACTGTTCTAACATAACAGTGGTGTTACTACTGTTCTCTCAGAAGTGTGGTGCCAAGACCTGTTAAGTGCCTGGCACTCTGGCTGATAGTATTGTTGGATTATTTACTAACATGTAAGATGCCAAATAAGATTTAAAATTTTCTCTAATTTACTCTATAATAAGGTATAAGGTATGCATACTTTTTTGCATTTTCATGTTTCTTAATTTTTACTTGTCTGATATTTACTACGCAGTTTTAGGACTGGTTTGAGACCAACAAAGTACATTAACCTTTTGACTGTCGCAAGCCCCTTTCTGAAACTGTCATTCTATGTCGAAAAATTTTTGGAAAAAAAAAAAAATTTTCTTATGAAATGATAAAGAATCTTTTCCCGATGGTAATGACACCAAAAGTACAAAATTTGGTCAAAAACTCGTGGAATTATGCTCCACGAAGTTAGCGGTCTCGATGGCATACATGCATCGGCGATTTCGCCGACTTTGAGCCTTATTTTTGGCCAATTCCATTGTTCCAGTTGACCAAACTCATAGCTGTTTCTTTAGAACTTCATTTTTTCTATCAGTTGAGCACAAGAAACTGCCCATTTACTGATTTGAACTACCCAATAAAGTGATCAGAAATTGGCAATTTGGCCAATTTCATGCAAATTAAAAAGATGCCAATTTCAAAATAGGATCCAGGATAAACAATGTAGGCATTCTTGGCACTAAATAATATATCTTCTGTTCATTAGTTACGTCTCTAGGCCCCTCTTATATTACTATAGCTTTCTATTTTGATTTTTTATTCATACAAAAAATAGAAGATTTACTGTTAAGCGGACTACTGCATTATTGTAAAAATGGTATAAATAATATCAGTGCACTAGTGAAAGAATATTAGACTTCCCAGTTGAAGTGTATTGGACATGTGGTGTGATTTGCTTACTCTTGAACATTGGTAAAAATTAAACATTTGTGCTACTTTGAGCTCAATTTCAAGATCGTTTTCATTGTGAAACTAATCAAAATCATCTCTGTTTCTGTAATATGTTTTCCATTCTGTCACATGAGACCATGAAAACGAGAATGCAACCATAAATACTATACGAAAATACACCTCAAAGTCGGTGTTTTAATCCAAAGAAACGGTTGGAGTTTTTTTTTTCTCATTATGCACTGTGTGCTGCAGGATTTTTTTTATATGGTACACACTGACCATACAGACCCATTCTCTCACATTTGGGCCTACCAGCTTTCTCCTGCTTGATTTGAAGCTGCTAGAATTATTGAGTATAGTATATACGTTCGAAACACTGGCTCGTAAGATGTATATATACGACCAAAACAGTCAAAGGGTTAATGTTCTCTAAGAATTTTTTTTTTTAAGTTAGTGTAGGAAATGTAAGACTAAGTAGTGTTCCCTTCCACATACAACATGTATGCAAGAAAGTCTCCAGAACAGTAGGCTTCTTTTCTAAGATACGGTACTATGTACCCCGAATGGCACTTCTTGATATTTACCACTCTCATCTACTTGTACCTCACCTATGGTATTTGTGCCTGGGGTTAAGAACATAAGAACATAAAAAAGAAGGAACACTGCAACAGACCTACTGACCCATGCAGAGCAAGTCCATGTCCCCAATGACCCCCCCCCATCCTGGATTAGCCCAATGACCCACCCAGTCTGGTCACCTCCACTCAAGGATGGAGCACAGCACCAGACCCAGCAGCACAAACTAATCAGGTCCAACTCGCACCCACCCGCACCCACTCACATATTTATCTAACCTATTTTTAAAACTACACAATGTTTTAGGCTGAATAACTGTACTCGTGAGTTTGTTCCACTCATCCACGACTCTATTACCAAATCAGTGCTTTCCTGTATCCTTCCTGAAACTGAATTTTTCCAACTTGAAACCATTGCTGCGAGTCCTGTCTTGGCTGGAAATTTTCGGCATGCTATTTACATCCACATTTTTTATTCCTGTTTTCCATTTATACACCTCGATCATATCCCCCCCTAATTCTACGCCTTTTGAGGAAATGCAGATTCAGGGCCCTCAGTCTATCCTCATAGGGAAGATTTCTGATACATGGGATTATCTTTGTCATCCTCCTCTGTACGTTTTCCAGAGCATTTATATCCATTCTGTAATACGGTGACCAGAACTGAGCAGCATAGTCTAAATGAGGCCTAACCAAGGATATATAGAGTTGAAGAAGAACCTGAGGACTTCTATTATTTATACTTCTAGATATGAAGCCAAGAATTCTGTTAGCTTTATTGCAAACACTAATGCACTGTTGTCTTGGTTTTAGATTACTGCTACCCAGAACTCCTAAATCCTTTTCACAATCAGTAGTATTAAGATCTACATTATTTAGTTTATATGTGGCATGGTTATTTAACTGTCCAGCATTTAGAACTTTGCATTTGTCAATGTTAAACTGCATCTGCCATTTCTCTGACCATTGCATCAGTCTATTCAAATCATCCTGCAGTGCTCCATTGTCCTCATTAGAATGAATTGGACGGCCTATTTTGGTGTCATCAGCAGATTTGCTTATGTCGCTATTTATTCCCTCATCTATGTCGTTTATGTAAATTGTGAACAACAACGGGCCCAACACTGACCCCTGAGGAACACCACTTGTGACGTGCCCCCATTCTGACTTCTCCCCATTTATGCAAACTCTCTGCTGCCTGTTTGTCAGCCATGCCTCTACCCGGGAAAAAATTTCTCCTCCTATTCCGTGTGCCTTAAGTTTCCTCAATATCCTCTGGTGTGGAACTCTATCGAAAGCCTTACTGAAGTCCATATACACAATATCATATTCATTACCATGATCTACCTCCTTGAACACCTTAGTGAAAAAAGTTAGTAAATTCGTAAGACAGGAATGCCCCTTTGTAAAACCGTGTTGAGATTCATTAATCAATCTGTGCCTATCAAGATGGCTATGAATTGCTTCGGCAATTATTGATTCCATAAATTTTCTCACTATGGGGATAAGGCTTATTTGTCTATAGTTCGAAGCCAAGGACCTGTCACCTGCCTTGTAAATAGGTATTACATTTGCCATTTTCCACTTATCTGGCACTATGCCAGTTTGTAGTGATATGTTAAAAAGATTAGCCAAAGGTATGCTAAGTTCCTCTTTACATTCCTTTAACACCCTTGCAAACAGTTCATCAGGGCCTGGGGATTTGTTAGGTTTTAGTTTCTCTGTTTGTCTGAGGACCATGTCACTAGTTACTGCAATCGTGCATAGTTTATTATCCTGTTCTACATAATCTATTATTTCAGGAATATCGCTAGTATTTTCCTGGGTGAAAACTGAGAGGAAGTAGGTATTGAGAATTTCACACATATCCTTATCACTGTCAGTGATCTGACCAGAGTTACTCTTTAGTGGGCCAATCTTGTCCCTAATCTTACTTCTGTATACCTGAAAGAACCCTTTTGGGTTAGTCTTTGAATCCCTTGCAACTTTAGCCTCATAATCCCTTTTTGCTTTTCTTATTCCTTTCTTTATTTCTCTCTTTAATTGAATATATTGATTTCTTAACTGCCCATCCCCTCTTTTGACATGCCTATATATGCCTCACTTTTGACCAGTGAGATGTTTTAATCTATTGTTCATCCATTTGGGATCATTTTTGTTAGATCTAATTTCCCTACTCAGAACAAAGTTGTCTGGGCAGCTAGAACTATGCTCTGAAAAATGTCATATTGGCAACCAAGATCACCTACCTGACCCACAGTCAGGACATCACAACTTAGCTTACCCAGGTAATTTTTCAGTCCCATGAAGTTGACCCAGCGAAAATTTGGGACAGAGATTTGATTGCAGTTATTTGGGTAATTCCATGATATATTGAAACTAAGTGATTTGTGATCGCTTTCCCCAAGCTCATCATTAACCTCAAGATTATTAATTAGTGAATCTTTGTTGGCAAGAACCAAGTCAAGCAGATTGTTTTCTCTAGTTGGTTCTGTCACAGCCTGTTCTAAAAAGCAATCCTGAACTGTATCAAGAAAGTCACTAGACTCAAGATTTCCTGTCATATTGTTCCAATCAATTTGTCTAAAGTTAAAATCTCCCATTTTCACATTTTCATATCTAGATGCCTTATGAATTTCGTCCCAGAACAGCTTACTGCACTCCCTATCAAGGTTTGGGGGCCTATAAATCACACCCAAAATTAATTTGTCATGTCCCTCAGGAAACTGTAGCCAAACAGATTCTGTGCTTGATGCTTCTAATCTTATATCATGTCTAAGACAACAATTTAAATTTTCTCTGACATACATCACCACTCCACCACCCTTCCTGTTGACCCTGTCAGTGTGGAATAGTTTATAACCCTGTACGTTGCATTCAGAAGGCATTTCTCTATCTTTCAGGTTGAACCAGGTCTCTGTTATAGCAATAATATCTATATTACCTACACTTGCAAGTAATCTTAGCTCATCTATCTTATTTCTTAGACTCCTACTATTTGCATAGTAAACCTTAAGGTAGCTAGTCACTCGTTGCCCTCTACTATCTCTCTTTGTTTGTTGATCAATTGATTTGCCATTACTAGCAACTTTATTTTGAATATTGTCTTTGAACATATCCCTGAGGTATCCCGGTAATAACTGCTGTTTTTAACCCTAATGCTGCAGCCTGATTGTTTCCCACAAACACCCATACCTCTATAATCTATCAGTTTAAATTCCTAGACAAGTCATCAATTACCCTCTCAACTGAATTGGCTAATGCAACCACTCCATCCCCAGAGAGATGAACCCCCATCCCTTGCATACATATCACATTTGCCAAAGAATAGGTCCCAGTTATCAATGGATGGGATTGCAAGTTCCTTGCAGTACCTGTCTAGCCAGCAATTTATACCAATTGCCCTAGACATCCATTCATTGCCCACTCCCTTTCTAGGCAAGATGCTACATATGACTGGGATCCCTCCCTTAGACCTAACTACTTGTGTGGCTGACCTGTACTTATCCAGTGAGTTTGATTACCAACTCCTGCACCAGGCAACACACTCCATTGGTATTTAAGAGCTTAAATTTGCTTAATATACAAAACATCCACACATATTATTGTGCCTACTACATACACAGAGCATTGTACATATACAGTGGACCCCCACATAACGATTTTAATCCGTGCAAGAGGGCTCATTGTTATGCGAAATAATCGGTATGCGAATGAATTTTCCCCATAAGAAATAATGGAAATCAAATTAATCCGTGCAAGACACCCAAAAGTATGAAAAAAAAAAATTTACCACATGAAATATACATTTTTCTACACACAAAGAGAAGGATACATGCACAATAGTAGAGTAGTACATGCACAGTATATATTGTGCATGTACTAGTCTACTAAATGAAGAATAAATGACACTTACCTTTATTGAAGATGCAGCAATGACTGATGAGACTGTGTCCTGGGAGTGCCTTTTCCTCCTGAGTACTGTAGGTCCTGTTTGGCATTTTCTTCCAGAACAGGCCTTATCACACGGGTTTTATGCCACTACGATTCTTAAATCTCTCAAACCAACCTTTGCTGGCTTTAAATTCACCAATATGAGCACTAGTTCCGGGCATTTTTCCCTGTTCACCGGGGTGTTAGTCGACTTGTGTGGGTTGCATCCTGGGAGACAAGATTAAGGACCCCAATGGAAATAAGTTAGACAGTCTTCGATGACATGACTTTTTGGGTTATCCTGGGTGGCAAATTCCTCTGGGGTTAATTGTTTCTTGGTATTCTCAATAAGCCACCCCAACCACGGTGCTACAGCAGCAGCACAGCTGACGGTGGTACAGCAGCAACAGACGATGCTACAGCAGCAGCAGATATGCTACAGCAGCAACAGACGATGTTACAGCAGCAGCAGACGATGCTACAGCAGCAGCAGCAGCAGCAGACGATGCTACAGCAGCAGCAGACGATGCTACAGCAGCAGCAGACGATGCTACAGCAGCAACAGACGATGTTACAGCAGCAGCAGACGATGCTACACGGCAGCAGCAGCAGACGATGCTACAGCAGCAGCAGACGATGCTACAGCAGCAGCAGACGATGCTACAGCAGCAGCAGCAGCTGACAGTGCTACAGCAGCGAAGACGATGCTACAGCAGCAGCAGACGATGCTACAGAAAGCAGCAGACGATGCTACAGCAGCAGCAGAGATGCTACAGCAGCAGCAGCAGCTGACGTGCAGCAGCAGCTGTACCACCAATAGTAGCGATTTTTGATTGGGTTTATTATACAACCTGGCCACTCGGAGCCCACGCACTCCACTTTCATACTTATCATTGATCTCTTTCTTCATCTCTATTGTAATTCTCACCCTTATTGCTGTAGGGTTGGCACTAGAAGCTTTCTTGGGGCCCATGGTCACTTATTTTCCAGAAAAAGCACCGAAAACACTGTAATAATACGAAATATTCCGATTGTATGCTTGGATGTTACCGCGGAGGCTGGCTGGTAAACAATGCCACTGGCGGCACATGTGAGGCTGGCTGAGGGCGCACATTGGACGCGTCTCGGACGAAAATCGGTGAGCGGGTTTTTAAGCGGTATGCGAGGCAAAATTTTTGCGATTAAAGCAAGCGGTACGCAGATTAATCGTTATGTGATGCCAACGGTATGCGGGGGTCCACTGTACTTCATTATAAACCTTCCTCTCAAACTCCTCCTTGATAACTACAACAGAACACACAGGCATAACACAAGGCATAAAACACTCTTGGCATCCCTCATGTCCATCTCTCCCTATGCAAAAATGCTATGCATGTAAAGGGTCCGAAGATCTGGAGTTCATTACCAGAACGTACTAAAGGGCCCCTGCCTGCAAATCAATTTAACCCTTAAACGGTCCAAACAGATTGACGTTCAAATTCATAGTGCTCCAAAAGTAGATCTACTTTTTTTTTACATTTTTTTTTTTTTTTTTTATTATCACACTGGCCGATTCCCACCAAGGCAGGGTGGCCCGAAAAAGAAAAACTTTCACCATCATTCACTCCATCACTGTCTTGCCAGAAGGGTGCTTTACACTACAGTTTTTAAACTGCAACATTAACACCCCTCCTTCAGAGTGCAGGCACTGTACTTCCCATCTCCAGGACTCAAGTCCGGCCTGCCGGTTTCCCTGAATCCCTTCATAAATGTTACTTTGCTCACACTCCAACAGCACGTCAAGTATTAAAAACCATGTGTCTCCATTCACTCCTATCAAAACACGCTCACGCATGCCTGCTGGAAGTCCAAGCCCCCCGCACACAAAACCTCCTTTACCCCCTCCCTCCAAACCCTTTTCCCAGGCCGACCCCTGCCCCGCCTTCCTTCCACTACAGGGCTGATACACTCTTGAAGTTATTCTGTTTCGCTCCATTCTCTCCACATGTCCGAACCACCCCAACAACCCTTCCTCAGCCCTCTGGACAACAGTTTTGGTAATCCGCACCTCCTCCTAACTTCCAAACTACGAATTTGTGCATTATATTCACACCCCACATTGCTTCAGACATGGACATCTCCACTGCCTCCAAACCTTCTCCTCACTGCAACATTCAAACACCATGCTTCACACCATATAAGAGCGTTTGGTAAAACATACTCTCATACATTCCCCTCTTTGCCCAAGGACAAAGTTCTTTGTCTCCACAGACTCCTAAGTGCACCACTCACCCTTTTTCCCCTCATCAATTCTATGATTCACCTCATCTTTCATAGACCCATCCGCTGACACGTCCCCTCCCAAATATCGAATACATTCACCTCCTCCATTTCTCTCTCCTCCAATCTGATATCCAATCTTTCATCACCTAATCTTTTTGTTATCCTCATAATTTTACTCTTTCCTGTATTCACTTTCAATTTTCTTCTTTTGCACACCCTACCAAATTCATCCACCAATCTCTGCAACTTCTCTTCAGAATCTCCCAAGAGCACAGTGTCATCAGCAAAGAGCAACTGTGACAACTCCCACTTTATGTGTGATTGTTTATCTTTTAACTCCACGCCTCTTGCCAAGACCCTAGCATTTTCTTCTCTTACAACCCCATCTATAAATATATTAAACAAAACAAGAAGATGATCTACATTTTTTTACATACTTTTAGATGTTGAAAAAAACGTATATATACGTTTGAACCGTTTAAGAGTTAAGGATCCTACTTAGAAATCACTTCCTCTCCCAAAATTAACCAAACAATCACTATAAAGCAGGGCCCTGGTTTACGGCATTTTGCTTTACGGTGTTCCACTAATACGGTCATATCAAATTATAACCAAAACTCGCTAAATGGCTCCCCCCACCTGACTTTCTAATACGGTCACCGCGCCCCACCCTGTTTGTTTACATTCTCCGTGAGATCTGTAAGCACTAAGTCTCCATTATGTCTGGAAACTCCAAAATTTCAAGTGTTTTTAAAAGTTATTTCATATTTTATATATACTCTGATAATTATACTTACGTATACCTGTACCTAAATAAACTTACATACTGTGCTGGCATGTAGGTACACATTAAAATCAGTGTCTTATATCTCAAGATGTCATATTAGTAATGATAATAATAATCACCGAGTCATTTAAATGTCGTATATTACGTTAATATACACATCTATGATATTTTTTCAAAATTATTTAATAAACATGATGCATAACATATAAATGTGATAAATACACCCCACAGTAAAATAAATAAACATAAATATGAGATGTCGTAGCCAGATAACTTGTACAAGTGATGGCAACAATAACATTTTCTCTAATCTACCATAAGAGAAAATGTGTTACTGGGGGTAACTGTAGAAAATTATTCCTTTCGTATATATGTAAGTTTATTCAGGTATACACAAATACAGTTACATAGATTATCATACATAACAGCATATGTGTAGAGAACCTAGGATAACCCAAAAAAGTCAGACAGAGTGACTTATTTCCATTGCCTTCACTCAGAGCATCATTGCTTCTAAAAATGGTGTTTCATGAGAACGGGAGTGCTCTTCTTTATTTATTCTACGGTACCAATGTAGAGACAACTTGTATACAATGTAACTTGTACACAAACCAGATGTGTGCACTTTGTTTACAAAACTTACCTTCACCTGGTTTGTTTACATAACTCTGCGCCTGTCCTCTCTCATGTACTCATTCTCTCTCTCTCATTTATTCGTTTTATCTCGTTTACTCACCCCTGACCCTACATTAAGACTAGAAATATTTTAAGGTAAGTAATGAGTGAACTGTATATGCATTTTATCGCTCTGGGATGCTTACATATCATAGAATATATGTGTGGGTGGGGTGGCCTGGTATGGTTGCCCGGCTGACTACCATACATACCACACTTGATTTCTTACAATAAATACTACTTGTCTCACCCTACATTAAGACTAGAAATATTTTAAGGTAAGTAATGAGTGAACTGTATATGCATTTTATCGCTCTGGGATGCTTAAATGTAATAGAATATTATGTGTAGGTGGGGTGGCCTGGTATGGTAGCCCGGCTGATTACCATACATACCACACTTGATTTCTTACAATAAATACTACTCATCTCACCCTAGATTAAGACTATAAATATTTAAGGTAAGTAATGAGTGCACTATGTGTGTATTGTACTTTTTTATTGTTTTTTGATGCCTAGTTCTGTTGCTAACTTAATATATGTTAGTGTAAACTTGTTATCTAGTATTTGTATGCATTTATAAGAGGAAAAAAAGGGTGTTCCACTTTATGGCGTTTTCCGCTTTATGGCGGTAGACTGGAACCTAACCTGCCATATAAGTGGGGCCCTACTGTACTTTAGCACCTACCAGGAACTCAAAAAAATCCTAAATAATTTATGTTTGCTCAATTAATGAAGCATTATTTCAAACCTAAAATTGTTTCAATCTTGTTTTTGTAAATTGTGCTAAATTGTGATACTGTAATTTTAATATTTACTTCATCTCGAGTATAAATTTAATTACTGTAAACCACTAGGTACCTCTGTTGTAATAAGGAAAACAGTGTATAATTAAAATTTACCTTTCTGTATATGTCTATAAGCATTAGGTTTAGTCTGGCTGAAATGCCCCAGCATGATAGTGGCTTTCTTTGTATGGAACAAATCAAAATTGTAATTATGCATTACAGTGGATCCCCGGTTTACGATATTATTTCATTCCAGAAGTATGTTCAGGTGCCAGTACTGACCGAATTTGTTCCCATAAGGAATATTGTGAGTTAGATTAGTCCATTTCAGACCCCCAAACATACACATACAAATGCACTTACATAAATACACTTACATAATTGGTCGCATTGGGAGCTGATCGTAAACCAGGGGTCCACTGTATAACCTTTGCAAAGAAATAAAATCTTCATCTTTTTTGTGTTCAGGTAGTGTCGTCACTGCATGACCCTATGACAGAGATGGAGTACAACACTCCACTCAACACCTTAGAACAAGATGTACAAACACAACCCTGGAGTACAGTGCTGGTACTGCAGAAGGGCAAGCAAGCATTGCAAGAAGCTAACAAAGCAATGGGTGAGTGTTGTGTTATAGTGGGTGAGTGTTGTGTGGTAGTGGTCGAGTGTTGTGTGGTAGAAGGTGAGTGATGTGTTAGTGGGTGAGTGATGTGTTAGTGGGTGAGTGATGTGTTAGTGGGTGAGTGATGTGTTAGTGGGTGAGTGTTGCATGCTAGTGGGTGAGTGTTGCATGCTAGTGGGTGAGTGTTGCATGCTAGTGGGTGAGTGTTGTGTGCTAGTGGGTGAGTGTTGCGTGGTAGTGGGTGAGTGTTGTGTGCTATGGGTGAGTATTCCGTGCTAGTGGGTGAGTGTTGCATGCTAGTGGGTGAGTGTTGCATGCTAGTGGGTGAGTGTTGCATGCTAGTGGGTGAGTGTTGCATGCTAGTGGGTGAGTGTTGCGTGATAGTGGTGAGTGTTGCGTGAAGTGGGGAGTGTTGCGTGGTAGTGGGTGAGTGTTGTGTGGTAGTGGGTGAGTGTTGTGTGGTAGTGGGTGAGTGTTGCGTGGTAGTGGGTGAGTGTTGTGTGGTAGTAGGTGAGTTGCGTGGTAGTGAGCGAGGGTTGTGTGCTAGTGGGCGAGTGTTGCATGTTAGTGGGTGAGTGGGTGCTAGTGGGTAAGTGTTGCATGCTAGTGGGTGAGTGTTGCATGCTAGTGGGTGAGTGTTGTGTGGTAGTAGGTGAGTGTTGCATGGTAGTGGGCGAGGGTTGTGTTCTAGTGGGCGAGCGTTGCATGCTAGTAGGTGAGGGTTGCGTGCTAGTGGGTGAGTGTTGTATGCTAGTGGGTGAGTGTTGTGTGCTAGTGGGTGAGTGTTGCATGCTAGTGGGTGAGCATTGTGTGCTAGTGGGCGAGGGTTGCGTGCTAGTGGGTGAGTGTTGCGGGCTAGTGGGTGAGTGTTGTGTGGTCGTGGGTGAGTGTTGCGTAGTAGTGGGTGTGTTGGGTGGTGGTGGGTGAGTGTTATGTGCTAGTGGGTGAGTGTTGCATGCTAGTGGGTGGGTGTTGCATGCTAGTAGGTGAGTGTTGCATGCAAGTGGGTGAATGTTGCATGCTAGTGGGTGAGTGTTGCGTGCTAGTGAGTGTTGTGTGCTAGTGGGTGAGTGTTGCATGCTAGTGCGTGAGTGTTGCATGCTAGTGGGTGAGCGTTGTGTGCTAGTGGGTGAGTGTTGCATGCTAGTGGGTGAGTGTTGTGTGGTAGTGGGTGAGTGTTGTGTGGTAGTGGGTGAGTGTTGCGTGGTAGTATGTGAGTGTTGCGTGCGAGTGGGTGGGTGTTTCATGCTAGTGGGTGAGTGTTGCATGCTAGTGGGTGAGTATTGCATGCTAGTGGGTGAGTGTTGTGTGCTAGTGGGTGAGTGTTGCATGCTAGTGGGTAAGTGTTGCATGCTAGTGGGTGAGTGTTGCGTGCTGATGGGTGAGTGTTGCGTGCTGGTGGGTGAGTGTTGCATGCTGGTGGGTGAGGGTTGCATGCTGGTGGGTGAGTGTTGCATGCTAGTGGGTGAGTGTTGCATGCTAGTGGGTGAGTGTTGCATGCTAGTGGGTGAGTGTTGCATGCTAGTGGGTGAGTGTTGCATGCTAGTGGGTGAGTGTTGCATGTAGTGGGTGAGTGTTGCATGCTAGTGGGTAGATCTACATAGAAAACAACAGTAAAGTACTATCAACATCCCCCTACATGATAGGCGAGTCAGTAAGTACATGTCTAACTTGTAAAATATATTTGTTTTTTGATAAAACTGATACCAGTGAGTTGAGGTGAATGCTGAGGCACTGACTGTTGATATACATTGTCTGCCAACACTTTAGTACCTGACATTCACCCCAACTAAATGTAATTATACCTTGGATTTAAAAGAAAGTGGCTTTCCATACTCTTTAAAATAGCAGTCTTTAGGTGAACATGAGTTCGTAACTTGTTGCTTGTGGTGAGGTGATGCACCATTATTGTTTGTACTTAACTCATGGGAGCACGTGCTTGACTCTACTTCATGCTGCTGTGACCTTTGATAAGAAAGTTTATATGGGAAGTAAGACATGTGCAACAGTTAGGCATCTTTATTTCAAGACTTTTTCCCACATAATGCTTGAACAATGTTGCAGACTATGTTCAGCAATATTGTTCCAAACTATGCAGCAGAACTTTTCTCCAGGGTCAGGGACTGACCACCTCAAAACTGCCTTCCAGGGTGATGGACTGATTATATTGCCTTTACATATCTACTGCTTCTGCTGCCTCCTCTGTGTTTGACTGAAGAAGACCTGCAGTTTGAAAACCAGCTGGGTTTGATCCTGCAGTGACTCTGCTTGTTAGTACAGTCTCCTCATGTTAACCCGTAAACGGTCCAAGCAGATCTACGTTCACATGCGTAGTGCTCCAAAAGTAGATCTACATTTTTTTTACATATTTTCAAATATAACAAAAAAAAAAGTAGATCAAACTTTTTTACACGTTTTCAAATGTAAAAAAAAAAAAAAAGATGATCTACTTTTTTTACATACTATCAAATGTTGAAAAAAGGTATATGCGTGCAGCCAGCAGCAACGCCTGGTTGATCAGGCTCTGATCCACCAGGAGGCCTGGTCTCAGACCGGGCCGCGGGGGCGTTGACCCCCGGAACTCTCTCCAGGTAAACTCCAGGTAATACATTTAGACCATTTATGGGTTAATTGTCCATGTTGAGCTAGCAGTAATAAGTACCTGGGTGTTAACTAACTTGTAGATCACTTACCGGGGAAAAGAACCAAATTTACTTAGTGGAAGTAAGTCACAGTGGTTATGGTTATGGTTATTAAGCCTTAATTTACTAAGAAGTCAATAAATTGTTATTGTGCTGGTTGCAGCAGACAAGCAGTAAGCACATGCTGTTTCTCCTACTGAAGGTACATTTATAGTTCACCAAAGTTTTAACTGAGCAGCATGCCTGATCAGCCAGGCTGTGGCTCGTATGTTGGATTGTGTGTGGTCAGCAGGAACAGCCTGGTTAATTAGGCCCTGATCCATTGCAGGGGCTGGTCATGGAATGTGCCATGGAAGCATTGACCTCTGGAGCACCCTCCAGGTAGATAGCATGCTAGGTTAACATTCTTTAATAAAAGAGGAAGAGCAAAGGGATAGAAGTATTACGCTTATTAACCAATATTACTCTGTCATACAACTATTATTATTGGTTTGTACACTCTTCATCAGAGGAAATTGATCAGAATTAGTATAATTTCCCTGGCATACTTACTTGCAGGCACTTAACTAAGACACACTAGACTAATACAGTGGACCTCCGGTTTATGATATTATTTCATTCCAGACATATGTTCAGGTGCCATTACTGAACAAATTTGTTCCCATAAGGAATATTGTGAATTAGATTAGTCCATTTCAGACCCCCAAACATACATGTACAAACGCACTTACATAAACACACTTACATAATTGGTCGCATTGGGAGCTGATCGTAAACCAGGGGTCCACTGTATAGCAGAAATTGACAGCTCGTCTACCAATGATCATCTTTTGCAATGCTAATTTTGTGGACACTGTAGTGATTCATGATAAATGTTTACTACATTGAGGAGTTACCACGTATCTCTATTGGTCCTAATTCACCTCATCTTCCATGTGGTCAACTGTACACTAAGCTTACACACTGCAGGCATTTGCAAGGTTTGCTTGTAAATATACATTTTGTAGACTAAAAAAAAAATTTTATTCCAGAATTGCATATAGTGCACATAAATTTTTCAGTCTATGAAGAGTTTCTAAAGCTTTGTTACTGGTGATGCAGGCTTGGCATTTGATGAGTGGGACCTGGAGTACTACACTGAGTTGTTCAAGACGAAGATACAACGCAACCCAACCACTGTGGAGCTGTTTGATCTAGCGCAGTCCAACTCAGAACACTCCAGACACTGGTTCTTTAAGGTATGTTGTAGCTAAGAACTGCTGGAATGGTCCAGCATCATGAGAACTGGAGGGCCAGGCCAACATTAGGAATAGGGACCCCTCATGTCTGAGAGGGGTGCTGCTGCTCTCCATAGGGTGCTTGCCTGACTAAAAACCCTGTACATCATTTTGCATTAATAAGGCAGGGATTTTCATGGCTTTTGTTTTCTGCTGATGCATGTTTCATGGTCTCTTACTCGATGAAGTTGCTGCTTAAGGTAAAGTGTTTGATATTTCTCCTCGTTTAGACAGTGAAGGTCTTTCTAGTATTTTTTTTTTTTTGAACACGTCGGCCATTTCCCACTGAGGCAGGGTGACCCAAAAAGAAAAAAACCCAAAATGAAAGAAAGAACTTTCACCATCACTCATACATAATCACTGTCTTTGCAGAGGCTCTCTGATACAACAGTTTAGAAGTTCCTCCAAACTGCCAATATCCCAAACCCCTACTTTAAAGTTCAGGCATTGTATTTTTCATTTCCAGGACTGAAGTCTGGCTAACTGGTTTCCCTGAATCCCTTCACAAAATATTATCCTACTCACACTCCAACAGCTCGTCAGGTCCCAAAAACCATTCATCTCCATTCACTCCTATCTAACACGCTCACGCATGCTTGCTGGAAGTCCAAGCCCCCTCGCCCACAAAACCTCCTTTACCCCCTCCCTCCAACCTTTTTGAGGATGACCCCTACCCTGCCTTCATTCCCCTACAGATTTATATGCTTTCCAAGTCATTGTACTTTTTCCATTCTCTAAATGACCAAACCACCTCAACAACCCCTCTTCATCTCTCTGACTAATACTTTAGTAATTCCACACCTCCTCCTAATTTCCACACTTCGAATTTTCTGCATAATATTTACATCACATATTGCCCTTAGACAGGACATCTCCACTTCCTCCAGCCGCCTCCTCGCTGCAGCATTTACAACCAAAGCTTCACACCCATATAAGAGTGTTAGTACCACTATACTTTCATACATTCCCTTCTTTGCCTTCATGGATAACGTTTTTTGTCTCCACAGATACCTCGACGCACCACTCACATTTCTTCCTTCATCAGTTCTATGGTTAATCTCATCCTTTATACACCCATCTGCTGAGAGGTCAACTCCCATATATCTGAAAACCTTCATTTCTTGCATACTCCTTCCCTCCAGTGTGATATCCAATTTGTCTTTATCTAAATTGTTTGATACCATCATTACCTTACTCTTATCATCTGTGTTCACTTTCAACTTTCTACCTTTAAACAGCTTAAGTATAATTATTCTAGGTATGTAGTAGGCTGGTAAACAGCAGCCACCCAGGGAGGTACTACCGTCCTGCCAAGTGAGTGTAAAACGAAAGCCTGTAATTGTTTTACATGATGGTAGGATTGCTGGTGTCCTTTTTTCTGTTTCATAAACATGCAAGATTTCAGGTACGTCTTGCTCTTCTACTTACACGTATGTCACACTACACATACATGTACAAGCGTATATATACATACATACCCCTCTGGGTTTTCTGCTATTTTCTTTCTAGTTCTTGTTTAATTCCTCTTATCTCCATGGGGAAGTGGAACAGAATTCTTCCTCCGTAAGCCATGCGTGTTGTAAGAGGCGACTAAAATGCCGGGAGCAAGGGGTTAGTAACCCTTTCTCCTGTATAAATTACTAAATTTAAAAAAAGAGAAACTTTTGTTTTTCTTTTTGGGCCAGCCCGCCTCGGTGGGATACGGCCAGTTTGTTGAAAAAAAAAAAAAAAGGAGAAACTTTCGTTTTTTGTTTTGGGCCGCCCCGTCTCGGTGGGATACGGCTGGTGTGCTGAAAGAAAGAAAGAAGTATAATTATCAGAGTATATGTAAAATATGAAATAACTTTAAAACACTTGAAATTTTTGGAAAGTTTCCAGACATAATGGAGAGTTGTGGTCATGGAGAATGTAAACAAATCAGGTGGCACACACTGACTATTTTAGAAAGTCAGGTGGGGGGGGGGATGGGAGCCATGTAGAGAGTTTTGGTCATAATCTGAAATGTCTGTATTAGCAGAATGCCATAATGTGAAGTTCTGCAAAGTGGGGCCCTACTGTATAATGATGGGAAAAAAGGCTGCTTTGATCCTGAAGATGAGAGGAACCAGAGAGCAAGAAGAGTATATTATGACCTGCGAAAGATGTGTATTGAAGATAAGTATGCCAAGGACGGTCTTGATGGCACTTGGAAAATCCAAGGAATAAAAGGCATGAGGATAGTGAATGACAGTGACTTGAGAGACGACAGTGACTTGAGAGATGACAGTGAGTTGGGAGATGACAGTGAATTGAGAGATTTCTGGCTAAGCTCATACACTGGAACTTCAGGAGAGGTATAAAGTTAATAGATGTAAATTTTGACATGTAGGATTGCCAACTCTGCTGCTGGATGCAGTGGCTTTATGGTTAATGATGTGAAGCCATTTGGATATCTATTTTCAATTTGCAGTTGTTTGCATGATGTCATTCTGTTGAGTTATGGAAAGCAAGAACCACATTCTTGTCAAAGAAAGTCAACCTAGAGGAACTGGGTGATTTTAGGTCTTTAACTTATTATGATTAAAGTATATAATTATGCATAGTGGGTCCCACTCCATCCTGCTCAGTGGGATTTATGCCCATTGAGGAATAGTGAAAAATGTGTTACTACTTGATGCTATAATTAGTGACAACAAGGAAAATTTTATGCTGTTTGCATTTTTCTTGGATGTTAACCCCTCGACTGTCGCAACCCCAAATCCTGAGGTGTCTCTTGGTATCGCAGGATTTCTCCCCCCAAAAATTATTGTTTTCTTTTGAAATGATAGAGAATCTTTTCCCAGTTGTAATGACACCAAAAGAACGAAATTTGATGGAAAACTGATGGAATTATGCTCTCGCGAAGTTAACGACCTCAGCGATATTTACGAATCGGAGATTTTGCTCACTTTGATCCCTATTTTCGGCTAATTCCATTGTTCCAGTCGACCAAACTCATAGCTATTTCTTTAGAACTCCATTTTTTCTATCGATTGAATACAAGAAACTGCCCATTTACCAATTTCAACTACCCAATAACGTGGTCAGAAATTTGCAATTTGGCCAATTTCACGAAAATTAAAAAATATGACAATTTCAAAATAGGGTCCAGAATGAACAATGCAGACATTTCTGGCTCTAAAATAACATTTTCTTTGTTCATCAGTCACGTTTCCAGGCCCCTCTGATATTACTCTTGCTTTCTATTTTGAATTTTTATTCAAACAAAAAACAAAAGATTTACTGTTAAGCAGACTACTGCATTATTGTAATAATTGTATAAATAATGTCAACCCTTTCATGACTGCATATTAGAATGACTAGTTGGACATTTATTGGAAAATGACATTATTTGTTTACTTTTGAACATCAGCAAAAATCAAACATTTCCTCTACTTTGAGCTCCATTTCAAGGTTCTTTTCATAGTAAAACCAATCAAAATCACATCTATTTCTATAATATGTTTTCCATTCTATCAAATGAGACCAAGAAAATGAGAATACAACCATAAATACTATATGTAAATAGACCACAAAGTTGGCATTTTAATTAAAAAAATGGTCGGAGTTTTTTTTCTCATTATGCACTGCGTGCTGCAGGATTTTTTTTATATGGTGCACACTGACCACACAAACCCATTCTCTCATATGTGGACCTACCAGCTTTCTCCTGCTTGATTTGAAGCCGTTAGAATTTATGAGTATACTTACATCAAACTCGGTGGCTCATAAGACGTATATATATGACCGAAACAGTCAAAGGGTTAAAAAAGTGTACAATTTGGTAAACCAGTCTTTGATATACAGGACGTGACTGAATGTTTGAATTCCACCAGTTCTAGTTAAATATATTGTCTTTGTATCAGGGAGCCATGAGAGTTGTCTTAGGCAAGAGTAGTCCTATAAATAAAGAAGTTAGGTAGGGGGATGTCTCTCTCTTGTATGCTCTTTCTCTCATGGTTCTGAATTAGTGTATGACCTTAGACATTAATTATGGAAAAAACTTACAGGTTATAAACAGACAGCACCTGTGTTGCCTTGGCTGATGACAGTGTTGCTGGCGGAGACCGTTGCCGTGGACCTTCAGATCCAGCTGAGGGCTTTGATAATAAACCTTGCTTGATCTAAATCATAAAAAGTTATTACCTTAAAGATTAAGATTGTAACAAAGAAGAGAGAGTGGTATGTAGATAAAGTGAATTCTACCTTTATAATGGGGAGAGGCCTGTTAAATCATTAAAAGCTATGAAGATTTATAGGTGTGTAGGAATGAATTTTTCCTCATTGAGTAGGGGTAACTCCTAGTAGGGAACCCAAATATTATGAATGCAGGTCCACAATTCCAAGGACTGTTGTACCTGGCTGTAACTTAAGTCTCAAGACAAGGATCAAACCAAGAAATCAAAAACAAAGTCAAACACGGGTTAGTGTTTACTTCGTCTGTATATTCCTTTCACCAAAATATGTACAGTGGACCCTCGACCAACGATGGCATTGATTAACGATAAATCTGACCAGTGATACATTTTAACGCAAAAATTTTGTCTCGACTAGCGCTAAAAAACTCGACCAACACTATTTGTTCCATCTGAGACGCGTCCACTTCTGGCCAGTGTTTACAAGCCATCCAGCCACCGCGGTCGCTTCCAAGCATACAATCGGAACATTTCATATTATCACAGCCTTTTTAGTGATTGCACCTGCAAAATAAGTCACCATGGGCCCCAAGAAAGCTTCTAGTGCCAACCCTACAGCAAAAAGGGTGAGAATTACTATGGATATGAAGAAAGAGATCATTGCTAAGTATGAAAGTGGAGTGCGTGTCTCCGAGCTGGCCAGGTTGTACACAAAACCCCAATCAACCATCGCTGCTATTGTGGCCAAGAAAACAGCAGTCAAGGAAGCTGTTCTTGCCAAAGGTGCAACTATGTTTTCGAAACTGAGATCGCAAGTGATAGAAGATGTTGAGAGACTGTTATTGGTGTGGATAAACGAAAAACAGATACCAGGAGATAGCATCTCTCAAGCGATCATATGTGAAAAGGCTAGGAAGTTGCATGAGGATTTAATTAGAAAAATGCCAGCAACTAGTGGTGATGTGAGTGAATTTAAGGCCAGCAAAGGTTGGTTTGAGAGATTTAAGAATCGTAGTGGCATACATAGTGTGATAAGGCATGGTGAGGCTGCCAGTTTGGACCAAAAAGCAGCTGAAAAATATGTGCAGGAATTCAAGGAGTACATAGACAGTGAAGAAAATTTAAACCTGAACAAGTGTTTAATTGTGACACTGACAATGTTGTGAAACACTTTAGGAATGTCATAAAGGAACGGCAGGTATAGGCCTCTATGGACAGATATGTTGTGCGACAGAGGTCCAGTGACTCTCAAGCTGGTCCTAGTGGCATTAAAAGAAGGGAAGTAACCCCGAAAAAGGACTTGCCACCTCAAGTCCTAATGGAAGGGGATTCCCCTTCTAAACACTAACACCATCAACACTCTCCCCTCCTCCCATCCCATCAATTATCACCAGATCTTCAATAAAGGTAAGTGTCATGTCACTGTGCATGTCTTCTTCAGTTTGTGTGTATTAAAATTAATATTTCATGTGGTAAAATTTTTTTTTTTTCAATACTTTTAGGTGTCTTGCACGGATTAATTTGATTTCCATTATTTCTTATGGTGAAAATTAACTCGACTAACGATAATTTCGATTAACAAAAAAAGGCACAATACTGTGACTGGAACGATACACAAATAACCCGCACATAAAAGAGAGAAGCTTACAACGACGTTTCGGTCTGACTTGGAAAATTGACAAAATCACACTAACCAGAAGTGGAGCAGGACGGCTATATATAGGCAGGAAGAGGTGGTGGTAGTAGTAGTAGTAGTACAAGAATGGTATATACAAGGGCCCGCAACCCCGCTTCGGCGTTCCGTAATAGACATTTCAACATACCAAAACCACTATAACGGTCCTCACCTGACTTTCTAATACGTCACCGTGCCCCCTTTTGTTTACATTCTCCATGAGCTCAGAAGATAAGTCTCCCCATTTTTCGGAAACTAAAATCAAAGTTTTAAAATAATCCAATATTATATAATACTTGATATATACTATGTATACCTGATAAATAAATTAATACATCGAGTTTTAAGTCGTATATACGTTAAATACACATTGTCTGACCCATCCATATTTTTTTGAATAATTAACACGATGCATTAATTATAAATAAGTAAATACACCCAAGTGTAAATAAACAAATTGAATGTGAGCACACACTGAAATGGTGATAATACAATACTGTGTCTCATTAAATGTCGTTATTCGGTATTACACATTTTCATTAATCCATCCATGATATTTTTTTCAAAATTATATAATAAACAATGCATACATTAATAGATAATTTCACCCACAGTAGAATAAATAAACAAATTATGTGAGCAGACGACTTGCACAAGTGGTGCTATAACATCGGTTCATTAAATGTCTTATACGGAAATACACTTTTCATTAATATCCATATTATTTTTTCAAAATTAGAAAAAAACAGATACATAACATAAAAAATGATAAATACCCCACAATGAATAAATTTAACATAATATAGAGGGGAGCCACAAACTTAAAAGTGAACCAAATACATTTTCTCTAATGGTATAAGAGAAAATGTGTTACTGGGGTAACTGTATAAAAACCTCGTATTTTAATAAATCATAACAAAAAGTTCATAGATTATCATACAACAACATATGTGTAGAAACCTAGGATAACCCAAAAAAGTCAAGTGACTATTTCATTGCCTCAGTCAACTTTTTTCGTAAAATGATTCCACAGTGAGGAAATGGGAGTGTTTCTTTATTGTATTTCTACCGATATCAATGAGAGACAACCTGTGAACACATGTAGGATTGTTACACAAACCAGACAGTGTAATTTGTATGTTTACAAAACTACGTTCGTCTAGAGTTGTATCGTATTTACATAATGGCTGCCCTCGTATGTAGTCAGTCTTTGGACCTCTCTGAAATTATTGCGATATAAGTGTATCTCATAGAATGAAATATTTAATACGTGACCCGTACATTCCAAGACTACAATTTAGTAAGTGTAATTATGAGTGAACGTATGTCATGTGTACGCTCTGGGGTATGTTAAATATCATAGAATAGTATCGTTGGGTCGTAGTGGCCTGTGAAGCTAATACGAAAAGTCCACACTTGATTTTCTTACAATAAATACACTTGCTCACCCTAGTTATAGGACTAATAAATATTTAGTAAGTAATGAGTCCTCATGTGTGTATTGGGACCTTTTTATTTTTTTATAGATGCCCTGGTTCTATTGCTAACTTCATATATGTTATGTAAAAATTCGTTATCATATGTATTGTATCATTTATAAGTGACAAAAAAGGGTGTTCCACTTTACGGCGATTTCCGCTTTACGGCGGTAGCCTGGAACCTAACCCGCCGTATAAGTGGGGCCCTACTGTAATACCGACAAGATGAAATTAAGACACATGCGCAACACCCGGGCATCCCTGTCGTAGACGTTTCGCCATCCAGTCAGCCACTGGATGGCGAAACGTCCACAACAAAGACAATGGTCTAAGTCAGACCGAAACTTCGTCGTAAGCTTCTCTCTTTTATGTGCGGGTTATTTGTGTATTTCGATTAACGATGAGCTCTCAGGAACGGATTAATATCACTGGTCGAGGGTCCACTGTACAGTATTTACAGAGCTAAATCAACAGTACAACAATAATAAGCCAGAGTAGAGTTACTCATAACAATTGGTTATATACTTGTACACCTCAGAATAGACGAGTACAAATGTATACAACTAGTTTGTGAGAGTCTGACCAACAGCCAGGTGGTAGAACACAGCCTCACCTTGGCTGGGGGAGCCAGCTATCACACTATTGGTTGACTGAACTGGACAGTTAAGAGCAGTGGGGCCTCAGAATTGCTCCATTCTGAATTATCAGTTGACTGGTCGAAAGGGCATGCCAATGGGTGTGTGATGAACACCGAATAAATTGTAATGTGCTCATTGCTCACCACACTGAAGAAATGTTGAATAATCTTGACATACAGGTCCGCCATCACAAATCCCGCAATCAGTTATTCGGTTCCTTCAGTTATTCGGCACTAATTTTGGCTAGCATAATTTCAAATTTCCAGGGTCGCCACACCAACTTGCTGGTACTGTTTGGTGGTGCTACTTGCTGCATAAGTCATTCCAATTTCTTTTTCTCCATTTATTGTTTTAACCTGCTTACTTTTAGCCCTAGCCATGGTTCCAATGAATAAAAGAAATGCTTCTCATTATGTAAAGCACCTACACAGTACATTATCCATTAAAGATAAGGTGGCTTTGAAGCCACTGTCGGTTGCCATGAGCTCAGTCTCATGAAGCAGGAGAATATACTTTATTATTACGCTAATATCAACACTACAGCTTATTTGCCTATCACAATTGATCTAATATGACATAAGAAACAATATAAATAACATAAAACATGTTAAATACTCCAGAATGAATAATATTTGGCATAATACTGAGCACTTCGACAGAGTTATGAAGAGGATATGGTAAACAAATACCATTTTCCTATCCTTGTCTTGGTGGTTTATATTAGAGAAAACGGAGTATAGCACAGGGCTAACTATGATATACACTCGTACTCCTCCATAAACATGAAACAAAAAAGTTATTTTCTCCCTATAGATTATCACACACAGCAGCATATGTGTAGATAACCTAGGATAACCCAAAAGATGTCAACATGGCTCATTTTTAGTACCTGGCTTGGGTTAGCCATATATGGTTTTTGGTAAATATTCGATTCCCAGCCAGGGTAGGAACATTAGGCGTGTTTCTTTACACCTGTTGTCTATGTTTACCCATCAGTAAATGGGTACCTGGGTGTAAGCCGACTAGTGTGGGTGTTATCCTGGGACACTGACCTAATTTTCTTGAAATACTCAGCATAACAAGTGCCTTTCTATACAGTAGTATGTCACTCGTATTGTAGATAGTGACCCTCGTATTGTAGATAGTCTTAGTGACCCTCGTGTAGTAGATAGTCTTTTTAGCATGATAATAAGATGTTATCTTCATTATAGAATAATAAGAAAATATTATAATACAGTGGACCCCCGGTTTACGATCACCTCCCAATGCGACCAATTATGTAAGTGTATTTATGTAAGTGCGGTTGTATGTGTATGTTTGGGGGTATGAAAAGGACTAATCTAATTCACAATATTCCTTATGGGAACAAATTCGGTCAGTACTGGCACCTGAACATACTTCTGGAATGAAATAATATCGTAAACCAGGGGTCCACTGTATTTATATTATAATATTTTATTTTATTATCACACTGGCCGATTCCCACCAAGGCAGGGTGGCCCGAAAAAGAAAAACTTTCACCATCATTCACTCCATCACTGTCTTGCCAGAAGGGTGCTTTACACTACAGTTTTTAAACTGCAACATTAACACCCCTCCTTCAGAGTGCAGGCACTGCACTTTCCATCTCCAGGACTCAAGTCCGGCCTGCCGGTTTCCCTGAAACCCTTCTTAAATGTTACTTTGCTCACACTCCAACAGCACGTCAAGTATTAAAAACCATTTGTCTCCATTCACTCCTATCAAACACGCTCACGCATGCCTGCTGGAAGTCCAAGCCCCTCGCACACAAAACCTCCTTTACCCCCTCCCTCCAACCTTTCCTAGGCCGACCCCTACCCCGCCTTCCTTCCACTACAGACTGATACACTCTTGAAGTCATTCTGTTTCGCTCCATTCTCTATACATGTCTGAACCACCTCAACAACCCTTCCTCAGCCCTCTGGACAACAGTTTTGGTAATCCCGCACCTCCTCCTAACTTCCAAACTACGAATTCTCTGCATTATATTCACACCACACATTGCTCTCAGACATGACATCTCACTGCCTCCAGCCTTCTCCTCGCTGCAACATTCATCACCCACGCTTCACACCCATATAAGAGCGTTGGTAAAACTATACTCTCATACATTCCCCTCTTTGCCTCCAAGGACAAAGTTCTTTGTCTCCACAGACTCCTAAGTGCACCACTCACTCTTTTCCCCTCATCAATTCTATGATTCACCTCATCTTTCATAGACCCATCCGCTGACACGTCCACTCCCAAATATCTGAATATGTACATTCACCTCCTCCATACTCTCTCCCTCCAATCTGATATTCAATCTTTCATCACCTAATCTTTTTGTTATCCTCATAACCTTACTCTTTCCTGTATTCACCTTTAATTTTCTTCTTTTGCACATCCCTACCAAATTCATCCACCAATCTCTGCAACTTCTCTTCAGAATCTCCCAAGAGCACAGTGTCATCAGCAAAGAGCAGCTGTGACAACTCCCACTTTGTGTGTGATTCTTTATCTTTTAACTCCATGCCTCTTGCCAAGACCCTCGCATTTACTTCT
The DNA here is from genome assembly GCF_026875155.1 of Cherax quadricarinatus. NCBI lineage: Eukaryota > Metazoa > Arthropoda > Malacostraca > Decapoda > Parastacidae > Cherax > Cherax quadricarinatus. The sequence goes on from NC_069472.1 coordinate 29,264,542, forward strand.
CTTACAACCCCATCTATAAATATATTAAACAACCACGGTGACATCACACATCCTTGTCTAAGGCCTACTTTTACTGGGAAAAAATTTCCCTCTTTCCTACATACTCTAACTTGAGCCTCACTATCCTCGTAAAAACTCTTCACTGCTTTCAGTAACCTACCTCCTACACCATACACTTGCAACATCTGCCACATTGCCCCCCTATCCACCCTGTCATATGCCTTTTCCAAATCCATAAATGCCACAAAGACCTCTTTAGCCTTATCTAAATACTGTTCACTTATATGTTTCACTGTAAACACCTGGTCCACACACCCCCTACCTTTCCTAAAGCCTCCTTGTTCATCTGCTATCCTATTCTCCGTCTTACTCTTAATTCTTTCAATAATAACTCTACCATACACTTCACCAGGTATACTCAGCAGACTTATCCCCCTATAATTTTTGCACTCTCTTTTATCCCCTTTGCCTTTATTCAAAGGAACTATGCATGCTCTCTGCCAATCCCTAGGTACCTTACCCTCTTCCATACATTTATTAAATAATTGCACCAACCACTCCAAAACTATATCCCCACCTGCTTTTAACATTTCTATCTTTATCCCATCAATCCCGGCTGCCTTACCCCCTTTCATTTTACCTACTGTAAAAGGTAAAAGGACCCCAATGGAAATAAGTCACTCTGTCTGACTTTTTTGGGTTATCCTAGGTTCTCTACACATATGCTGCTATGTATGATAATTCTATGTAACTGTATTTGTATATACCTGAATAAACTTACTTACTTACTTACTGATGTCAGCTAGACCTGTATACCTTGTAGATGTACGTGTAGTAAATAAAGATATTATTATTATTATTATTATTATTATTATTATTATTATTATATTATTATTATTTTCTCAGTTGTTTGTTGGGTTATCTTATTCAAACTTGGGCAATGTATGATGGAAAGATACTTCTTCACGTACACCAAAAATGAAAGAAATCAGACCATAAATAGCGGAGTTCACTTCTCAGACATTAGCGGCCGCTTAGTGGTATATTTTTGTATGGTTGTTATGGTTATATTCTCATTTTTTTGGTCTCATTTGATAGAATGAAAGATATATTACAGAAATAGATATGATTTTGATTGCTTTCATGACGAAAAGTACCTTGAAATTGCTCTCACAGTAGCAAAAATGTTCTATTCTTTAGCGAAGCTCAAGAGTAAACAAATGACGTCACCGTCCAATACCTGTCCGCCTGCCAGTCCAAATTCCAGTACGGAGTCAAGAATGGATTGACATTATTTATACAATTATTACAATAATGCAGTATTCTGCATAACAGTAAATCTTTTATTTTTTTTGTGAATAAAAATTCCAAATGGTAAGCAAGAGTAATATAAGAGGGTTTTGAGACTCTCTGACCGCGGGTTCGATCCCGGCCGGGGTATGGTTTGTTTGCAATCGTGTCATTACGATTTCGTGAGTCATAAGAGGGGCCTGTAGCCGTGACTAATGAACAGAGAAAATGTTATTTTAGAGCCAGGAATGTCTGCATTGTTTATTCTGGATCCTATTTTTAAAAATTGGATTGTTGAAATTTGTGAAAAATGGGCCCAAATTTTCCCAAATTTCTGCCCACTTTTTTGGGTTTTGAAAAAAGGGAAAAGGGCGGTTTCTTGACTCATTGACAGCTAGAAGTAATAAGTTTATTCGGGTATACACAAATACTTTAAATGATTATAACATAGCAGTATGATCATTTTCAAAAAACTAACAGAGGGAAAAATTCTTAGGAATCCACCTGATAATGACTCAAATTTCATAACATATACAACAAATTTCAAGAAAATTTCCAAGACTGTGGGCCATCTATCAAAGATGGGTATATTTTCCCACAGTCACCCCCTCCGGGCCCCTTTCCTCCTTATTTACCCCTTTTTCACCTATGGAATTTGTGCATGGGGCCAACAAAAAATTTAAACCCCTCTCACCCCACTAATTCCCCAACAAAAAGGCTGCATTTAAATGAAACAAATTTCACTAAGGCCCACACTCCACCAATTTTAAATACACAAACCCCTACTCACCATACAAAAATATATTATTACTGCCCCTATTACATCATAGAACATTTAAAACTCTGATTTTAACCCCCCTCAAACTTCCCCCTTCCAAACCTAACAGAACACTGACCATAACCAAGGCACAGATCACTCTTTGGGTTCCTCGTGCCATCTCGCACTATGCAAAAACCTGCACATAAAGGCCCCAAAAATCTGGAATTCATTACTGTAAATATAAAAAAAAACCCCCCCTGTTTATAAATCAAGTTCTTCTCAAGATCACTTATCCCCAAAAAACCAAATAAATCTAAATAACTAAAACTTATAAATTGTATATCAAAAATGTTTCTCACTTAATACATAAATTTTAACCAAAAACCGAATCAAACTTTTTTTTTTTTAAATACACTCCCAACAAAACCTTCATATGACAAAGAACCCCATAGCCTGTCTTTGAAATACTCATTTGTGTTTTATAGTAATCTTTTTTACATTAATGTTTACATGTTTTCTATTGCTTAGTTAATTTTAGTTAATTTTAAGCCAGCCCGTAATGCTATGCATGTATAAGTGGTTTTGGGCATGCTGCTCTTATCTGTTTTTTTTTTGTACCTCTGTATGTGTGCTAAAATTTGGAAATAAATAAATAAATAAAAAATAAATAGCAGTGTATGTATAGAAAACCCTAGGTAACCCAGAAAAGTCAGACAAAGGATTATTTAGTCCCGGGTTTGGGGCTTGCCATATATGATTTTTAGTAATTTTTTTTTTTTTTCTCTTTTGTTTTTTGGGCTTCTCATTGAAACTTGGGAATGTATGAGGAAAGATGCTTTTAACGTACAAAAAAATAAAAATGACGGACGATAAATAAGGGAGTTCACTTCTCAGCCATTAGCCGCCTCTTTGCAGTATATTTTCGTATGGTTTTTTATGGTTGTATTCTCATTTTTTGGACTCATTTGATATAATGGAAGATATATTACAGAAATAGACATGATTTTGATTGCTTTCATGACGAAAAGTACCTTGAAATTGAGCTCAAAGTAGCGGAAATGTTCGATTTTTGCCGATATTCAATGAACTGTGTAAGTCAAGTTGGTTAATTTTATTAAGTGTATTCTAACTTAACCACTCTGTAATTCGGCAAACTCAGTACAGGTCCCAATGATGCCGGATTTGTGATGGAGGACCTGTACCACTAAAACCACACCAAAGAATCTATATTCTAAGTTTTCATTTGAGCTCTGGTAATATTTATACTATGGTGTTGGCTGGCATACAGCAAAATACTTTTAACCCTTTGAAGGTTTTGGTCGTACTAGTACGTCTTACGCGTAGGGGTTTTTGACGTACTAGTACGCATAAATTCTAGCGGCCTCAAATCTAGTGGGAGAAAGCTGGTAGGCCTTCATATGAAAGAATGGGTCTATGTGGTCAGTGTGCACAGTCTAAAAAAAATCCTGCAGCACACAGTGCACAATGAGAAAAAAAAAACTTCGACCATTTTTTTGGAATAAATCAGCGACTTTGCAGTGTATTTTCGTATGGTATTTATTGTTGTATTCTAGTTTTCTTGGTCTCATTTTATAGAATGGAAGACATATTACAGAAATTGAGATGATTTTGACTGGTTTTACAATGAAAGGTGCCTTGAAATTGAGCTCAAAGTAGCAGAAATGTTCGATTTTTACCAAACTTCAAAAGTAAACAAATCGTGCCAAGCGTGCAATACACATCAACTGGTGAGTCTAATATTCTTTCACAAGTGCACCAATAATATTTTATACCATTTTTTTACACTAATGCAGTAGTCTGCATAACAGTAAATCTTATATTTTTTGTGAGAATAAAAATTCAAAGTGGAAAGCAAAAGAATATAAGAGGGGCCTTGAGACGTGACTAATGACTAGAGGAAATGTCATTTTAGTACCAGGAAATGTCTTTCTTGTTTATTCTGGACCCTATTCGGAAATTGGCATCTTTTGAAATTTGTGTGAAATTGGCAAAATTGCTAAATTCTGACCACTGTACTGGATAGTTGAATTTCATAATGGGTGGTTTCTTGCACCCATTCGATAGAAAAAATGGAGTTCTAGCGAAATATTCATGTTTTTTGTCGACTAGTACAGTGAAATTGGCCGAAAATGGGGCTCAAAGTGGGCAAAATCGCCAATACGTAAACATCGCCGAGACCGCTAACTTTGTGAGAGCAAATTCCGTAGTTTTCTATCAAATTTCAAACTTTTGGTGTCTTTATGATCGGGAAAAGATTCTATCTTTTCATAAGAGAAAATAATTTTTTTTTTTTTAAATTTGGCCGACCTGAGAACGAGTTTCGGAGAGGGCCTGTCGACCGTCAAAGGGTTAAGGCAACCCACATATTATGTCAAGAGAGCTGGGGAAGTACAGTGATACCTCGCATATCCAGCCTGTCATTATCTGAACCTCGCCAATATCTGAACAGGCCCTGGGAAAGGGCAAAATTCTAAAATTATTACTGAAACATCTGAACAGCTGTTCGGATGTTTTCTGCTTCCTCAAAAACTGGAAAAAGTGCCAAAAGAAAAGTGATGGTGAAGCCACAGAGATTGGAACTCGATCAGTGCGTGATGACGTGGTACACCTACAACAACGTGGTAGTGGTATGATGGTACGTGGCGCCCAACTTTAAATGGCTGCAGAAAGCTGGGAGGCTGTTATTTGAGCCCAGTGTGTCTGGTCCCACTGCCAGATGATGTTGGACTCATTTTCTAAACCTACAACGCTGTGGCTGATGGTGGTATGATGGTGGTATGGATGCGCATTTTTTTCCCCCGCAGGTATGCAGGAACTGTCTTTCCAAACTGGTCTCGGCCCACATAGTTTGGATATGAGAGGTATGACTGTATATTGAGAGAGAGGTGGAGAGTGATGAGGGAGTGTAAAAGGAGAGCAAATGAGAGAATGGGTGAGGCTCTGTCAACAAATTTGGCTGAGAATAAGAAAAAGTTTTGGAGTGAGATTAATAGGTTGAGAAAGCCTAGGGATTGAATGGATTTAGGATTTGTTGAACCCCTGGTTGATGTGTGCAGTGTATGTTGAACCCCTGGTTGATGTGTGCAGTGTATGTTGAACCCCTGGTTGATGTGTGCAGTGTGTGTTGAACCCATGGTTGATGTGTGTAGTGTATGTTGAACCCCTGGTTGATGTGTGCACTGTGTGTTGAACCCATGGTTGATGTGTGCAGTGTGTGTTGAACCCATGGTTGATGTGTGCAGTGTATGTTGAACCTCTGGTTGATGTGTGCAGTATGTATTGAACCCATGGTTGATGTGTGCAGTGTATGTTGAACCTCTGGTTGATGTGTGCAGTATGTATTGAACCCATGGTTGATGTGTGCAGTGTATGTTGAACCCATGGTTGATGATGTGTGCAGTGTATGTTGAACCCATGATTGATGATGTGTGCAGTGTGTGTGTTGAACCCATGTTTGATGTGAGCAGTGTATTGTGAAGGCTTACTCAGCCCTGTAACAGCTTCAGACAGTATTACCCAGGCTGGCTCCTCCTCAGGAAAATTAATGAATAGAAAAAGAAATAATAATTCACAAGGATAAACACTTTATTATTTAGTAATGTAAAGATAAAACAGTGAAACATGAAGGTGTATCCTACTTGAAAGAAAAATGAAAAATATAAATGATATCTGAATCCAACACTAATATGTACAGTTAAACTGGGGTGTCTAGTTGCTGTTGACACCGTCTGGTAGAAATTGTAGCCGTTGCTGATGGTAGATCAAAAAGTGACGTCTCAGGACTTCAGTCCGTCTCCTTCAACACTTTTCTTTGGTTGGCAGATGACCCGAGCTGTCATTCCAAGCTGGAAAGAGACAAAGGTTACCCATTGCTTAAGAAATCACTCTCCATGATAAGTACAATATTTAAAAGCAATGGTGATTATCTAAATGTATTACATGGAGATCAAGGCTAAAAAGGACTAAGTTTATTATTGGTCAAAAGTGAAGCTTTCAACCAATATGTCCACTAGAATAGGAGCAGAGGCTTTTACTTACAGTTGTGCTTGGAGCTGTGAGTCGAGTGATTACTGTTTGGCCGGAGCCCCACATGTTGCCTTTCGGGGTGGGGGAGAAGGTGGGGGGGATAGCAGGAGCTAGACTGACCCTACCTTAACAAGCAGCCGGCAGTCAAACTGTCGTTACCATATACTCGCTCGCTACTCTTATCTGTTGAACTTTTCCCTCACACTCCCCCCATACTAAGACTTATAGTCAAGGAGTATAAGAAGAATACCCGAGGAAAAAGTTCTAATACAAAGTCACGTAAGGCAACAAATCTACTGTCACGACTTAACCAGTCAGAGAAATAATTGGATGAACCATTGATATACACAATATGAAACTTAAAAGCTTGGAGTACCAATGTCCACCTCAGGAGGCGACTGTTGGTTCCCTTAAAAGTTTCTAGGTATATCAAAGGTTTGTGATCCGTCTCACAAATAAATTCTTTTCCCAGTAAATAAAATTTAAGTTTGGAGATACCCCACACAAGGACCAAACATTCCTTTTCTATGGTGGAGTATCTCGTTTCAGCAGGAAGAAGTTTCCGGCTTAGGAAGCATACAGGGAAGGAGTACGATCATGGTATTGTAGTAACAACACACCTAAGCCGGTATTGGAGGCATCAGTTCTTAAACAAAATGGTTTATTAATATCTGGGATCTTAAGTACGTATAGGGTCTTTTGAGAAGGTGTTTTTAATCTCATAAAAATTTTCCGAGCTACGTCGGAAAAGTTTTAAGAGGTTCCTTCACAGACTTCTTAAGATGTCGGGATAAGATTTCCTGTAAGATCAGCAAGGTTCAGAATAAACCATGCTTTAAAAATTTACGGGAACCAATAAAGCAAACGCATGAGCTTTTTGGGTTTTTGGGGAAATTTAAATTCTTAATTTAAACCCTTCGATTTTATGGGGAGAGGCTGCAAAGAGTTATTAGAAAGGATCAGTCCGAGATAAATTTTTGTTAAAACCAAGGAAGCATTTTTTTGGGTTTTGGGGGCAGTAAGGCCATTTTGAACGTAACCTACGTAAATTGTTTGTTAATTTTTTGGAAAATGCTTCCCCCACATGGATGTCATTACTAATTTTTACAAAATAAACTAAAACTTTTGGGGCTTTTCCCCAAAGACTTTTCTCATCCCCCTACTGGGGAAAAGAAACGGGCCCATTTAAAAAAACCCGAAGGGTATATTTCCCTAAAACTCCCTTACCCCTTGGGGGTTTGGAAAAAGGGGGTTTTTAATGCTTAGAAAAAAGGATCTAACATTACTTGAGGGTTGCCTGCCAATATCAATCTCTGAAAGAAGAAGGGGTCAAAAAAATTTTGTGTGGATCGTTTATCTTTTAAAGGGGCCAAAAGGCTCGCCCCCCAACGAGTTATAGCTAAGTCTTTAGAAAGCCCATAGGGAATTTCCTCCTTTTTTTAAACCCCATGACTACTGGTGCCCTTTATGGAGATCCTGAAGGTTCAGTGATCTTTATTTTTAATAATGTTCTACCAATCGGTAAAAGCACCCAAAGGCAAAACTGGAACGGGGTTTTAATTTCCTTTTGGGATAGGATTGTCCCGTGCCCAAAGGGAAAATTCTATGGACTCCCAAAGGGGGTGCACCTGGAAAAAATCAGTTAAAACATCTGGAAGTTACTCCCATTGAAGTATTTCCCTTTTCCTATGGCCCACCCAAAGATCTTTGGGATTTTAAATTTTTTTGTTGCCCCCAGTGGTCAAGAGTCCCAAATCGTGTAGTTTCCTGTTTTAGTCTGGGTTAGGGGGTGTCAATTACGCCCCACTTTACACTCCTAAAGTTTGTCTTATCAAGTTTGTGTGGAAAAATTAAATCAAAGTTATTCGGGCATTTAAAAACGAATTTTTTTTGGGTAATTTTTCTTAAGGATGTTGTTTTGATAAAGTTTAAAAGGTTTTTCCCCTTTGACTTCTACGGGAATCAATTTTCCCACAAATTTTCAATACCTTATACAGACCTTTCCATGCTATAATAATTTTTTTTTGATTTTATAGGCAAAAGTACCAAACTTCATCCCCAATTTTAAAAAACTTCCCCCCTTTTTGACTTTTGGTACCCAAAATGGGTTTTTTTTGTCTGGCCCTTTGAAAAGCTTAATTTTTTTCGAAACTATGTCAGAGGTTCCCTAAAGGGTTTTAAAACCAAGGAAAAGGGGAAAAAATGAAAAAAAGGGAATGCCCCTCAGAAATTTAGGGTCCTCATTAGCCCCATAAGCCATGAAGGAGGGGGCCCCAATGAACCTCTGGCCTGTCACCATAGAAAATTTTCAAACGGTAAAAACCCCAAAGAGTTACTGGGAATTTCCCCTCAGGGCAAACAAACCCCAGGGAAAGGGAACGATCCCAACCCCCTTTTATTTTTTAAGGGAGCAAATTTTCCCCTTAAAAGGACTTGAGAATCAAATGTGGCGCTCAAATCCCCCATTACGCTGGGATAAATGGGGTGTGGTAAAAGAGAGGCTTCCTCCCAGAATTTGGGTTTAGAGTTTTTGCTTTTAAGTCAGTTTGTGAATTGTGCCCCATGGCCCAAAACAAAATCTTTAGGATGCCCCCCCCCCCCCCCGGGAAAAATGGAAAAAAAGGGCTTCAGCCACCTCTGTAGTAGTTATGGTTTTTAAAGGGTTAAACAGCTTCGGGGAAAACTCAAAGCATAATCAACTAATGTTAATATATTTTATGTCCCCAGTTAAAAAATGGTGAAAAAGGAAAACCAACGATGCAAAAGTCCTCTTTAAAACCGGTACCGAAAAGATTGGCTTTTTTGACCATGGGTACCGCCTGGTACCTCGGGGGGTTTACAGGGGAAAAATTTTACTGATCTACAAAGGTATTGATATCTGGGGGCCCTTTTTTGGGGCCAAAAAAGGGGGTTTTCCCCCAAATTTTTAATTTAAGGTTTTACGTTTGAAAATGCCCGGGCCCCCTGGCAGGTAAAGGAGCTTTTTAAAAGAACAGTCTTCGGCATTAAATTGAAAAAACTAAGATGGAATAGCCCCTTCTCTCTGAATTTAAATTTTGAATATGATTTTAAAAGTTTACCATGTAGGTGGGGTGGGTTTGGTTTAGACAGAAAAACCCCCGGGGGGGTTACTACCGCCCTCCCAAAAAATAAAATGTAAAACAAAAGCCTGAAAATTTTTTTTTAACATGATGGTAGATTGCTGGTGCCCTTTTGTCTGCCCTAAAAATATGCTTGATTACAGGATTTTCCTTGTTCTTCATTACACTTGGTCCACTACACATCTTAAACATTTTCCCATTTATACACCTCATCTGAGTTTTTTTTTGTTTTTTATTTTAAAATATTTCCCCCCCTTGGTTTTTTTATTTTTTCCTTTTTATATCCAGGGGGAAGGGGAATAAAAATCTTTCCTCCTTTAAGGGCCTGCTTTGTTACAAAAGTCAACAAAAATTTGGCCGGGAAAAATGGGCTAGAAACCCCTTTTTTCCCCTGTAAAGTTTTACAAAAAGGGAAATAATAAAAAGGGAAAATTTGTCAAAGTGGGAAGTCTAAAATATGCTGGATGTTGTGCAAATGAAAAAAAGAGATGATTGGGGTTTTATGAATGAGAAAAAGGGCTGGATGTCCTGGTTTTAAAGTGAAAAAAACCCTAAAGGGGGGTGGGGGGAGTTTCAATGGAGAGGAATAAATGGTTTTAGGTCGGGGGGTTTCAAATAAAAGTTAGAGCTAAAGGGGAAAGTACAATAATGTTAAAGGATAAGCTATGGCGGGAAAAGGGGGGACTATAAATGTATTTAATTCAAGGGTTTTGTGGAGTAAAAAAAAGATTGGATTGGAAAAGTGGGGTTTAGTAAGTGTGTATGCACCTGGAGAAGAAAAAAATGTAGAGGAGAGAGAGAGATTTTTGGGAAAAGTTGATTTAATGCGTGGGGGGGTTTTTAATCAAGTGTGGGGAGTTTAAAGGTGGTTGGGGATTTTTAAAGCTAAGTGGGTAAAAATGTTATGGAGGGGAGTAACAGGGAAAAATTTGGGGGGCCCGGGGGAAAAGTAAATTTTGGGGGCCTTTTTTTTTTTTAGCTATGGTGAAAAAGATTTGGGAAAAAGTTTAAAACAAATTTTATGAAAAAGAGGGAAAAAATTTTTTATAAAGGTAGATGTAGCATGTAATGAAGTAGTTTTGTTAATTATGTTAAATTTGGGGGATAAAAGGGTTTTGGGGAGGGCCCGGTTTTTACATGTTTATAGAGGGGGAAAATGACAATCGGGGTCATTTTTAGTTGTAGTACACAAATAACCCGCACATAAAAGAGAGAAGCTTTCGACGACCCTTTTTTTGGTCCACTTGGCCAAAGACAAAATCCCAGTTGAGTAAGAGGTAGATGGGAAAGGGAAGGTGAAACAAAAAAGTAAAGGGGGGTGAAAGTGTAAAAACTAAGGGAGGGGAAAGGAAAATTGGGTAGATACAGTGGCCCCCGCAAAAAAGGGTATTAAAACCATTTATGAGAGCTCATTGGTTTTTGTGAAAAAATAATTTTGCGAATGAATTTTTTCCCCTAAGAAATAAAGGGAAAACAAATTAAACCGGCCAAAAAACACCCCCAAAATATAAAAAAAAACATTTTTACCACATGAAATATTAATTTTAAAAACACACAAAATGAAAAAAAACTGCACAATTAAAATGAAACACTTACCTTTAAATTAAAATCTGGTGATGAAATTTATGGGGGGAGGGGGGAAATGTCTTTGTGGGTTTTGAAGGGTAATCCCCTTTCCCTTAAGACTTGAGGGGTCAAGTCTTTTCTGGGGGGTTTCTTCCCTTCTTCTTTTAAAGCCACTAGGGCCGCTTCAGAGTCACTGGGTTTTTGTCCACAAAAATATCGTCCATATTTGGGCCCCACCCCCGTTCCTTTTTGACTTCCCCAAAGTGTTTTTTTAAACATTGTCGTGTAATTTGTCACCAGCACGGCTTCCCAAAAGCTGTGTGAGGGTGATTTTTTATCCCTAAAGGTTTGCACTTTCAGCCACATTTCACAGATTTTTCCCTTTAAACTTTGTAGTAGGCAATTTTTAAAAATTTTCTCTCCCCTCCTCCGAAACCCTTTCCTCAGATCTGGCCTCTTGCTTTTTAAGTTGACAGCAGCTCATCAGTGGTTGGGTTTTTCTTGTCCCCCTCCACCAACTCTTTCCCATCATCCCCACTAAAACCCCCCAACCCCAGGGACTTCCCCAAAGCCCAATTGATTCCTCAACTGGCATAGGATTCCTTAGGGTTAGCCTCAAACCCTTCAAATTCCCTTTGGTCTACACATTCTGGCCACAGTTTCTTCCAAGCAGAGTTCAAGGTCCTCTTAGTCACTCCCTCCCAAGCCTACCTATAAGGTTTACGCAATGAGGATATTAAAGTGCTCTCTCCAAAACTCTCTTAGAGTCAGTTGAGTTTCTGAGGTCACTACAAAGCACCTTTCAAACAGAGCTTTTGTGTACAGTTTTTTGAAGTTGGAAATGACCTGCTGGTCCATAGGCTGCAGGAGAGAGTGGTATTTAGGAGGCAAAAACTTCACCTTAATGAAGCTCATGTCCCATAAAGTCGCTCTACCAAGTCTGTAGGATGACCAGGGGCATTGTCTAACACCAGGAGGCACTTAAGGTCTAATTTCTTTTCAGTTAGGTAATCTTTCACATTGGGGGCAAATGCATGGTGTAACCAGTCATAGAAAAGTCCCTAGTGACCCATGCCTTACTGTTTGCCCTCCACAGCACACACAAATTAGCCTTGAGGATATTCTTTTGCCTTAACGCTCTGGGAGTTTCAGAGTGATACACTAATAAAGGCTTCACTTTGCAATCACCACTAGCATTGGAACACATCAACAGAGTAAGCCTGTCTTTCATAGGCTTATGTCCTGGGAGTGCCTTTTCCTCCTGAGTAATGTAGGTCCTGCTTGGCATTTTCTTCCAAAACAGGCCTGTTTCATCACACACACTTGTTCAGGTTTCAGTCCTTCACTGTCTATGTACTCCTTGAATTCCTGCAATATTTTTCAGCTGCTTTGTGGTCCAAACTGGCAGCCTCACCATGCCTTATCTCACTATGTATGCCACTACGCTTCTTAAATCTCTCAAACCAACCTTTGCTGGCCTTAAATTCACTCACATCATCACTAGTTGCAGGCATTTTTTTAATTAAATCCTGATGCAACTTCCTAGCCTTTTCACTTATGATCACTTGAGAGATGCTATCTCCTGCTATCTGTTTTTCATTTATCCACACCAATAAGAGTCTCTCAACATCTTCCATCACTTGCGATCTCTGTTTCGAAAACAAAGTTGAACCTTTGGCAAGAACAGCTTCCTTGATTGCCTTTTTGTTGCCCACAATAGTAGCGATGGTTGACTGGGGTTTATTATACAACCTGGCCAGCTCGGAAAACACGCACTCCACTTTCAACTTATCATTGATCTCTTTCTTCATCTCTATAGTAATTCTCACCCTTATTCTGTGGGTTGCACTAGAAGCCTTCTTGGGGCCATGGTCACTTATTTTGCAGATAAAATCACCAAAAACATTGTAATAATACAAAATGTTCCGATTGTATGCTTGGATGTTACCGTGGAGGCTGGCTGGTAAACAATGCCTCTGGCGGAACATGTGAGGCTGGCTAAGGCCGCACATTAGACGCGTCTCGGACGAACAGCGTTGAGCGGGTTTTTTAGCGGTATGCGAGGCAAAATCTTAGCGATAAAATGTATTGGTATGCGGATTTAACGTTATGTAAGGCCAACGGTATGCGGGGGTCCACTGTATAAGCGACTATTGGCAGAAAAGTGGGCTAGTGCAAAGATGAGTAGTGGGGGGGTTGAAGAGGGTTGGAATAGTTTTAAAAATGCAGTATTAGAATATGGGACAGAAGTTTGTGGTTATAGGAGGGTGGGGGCAGGAGGAAAGAGGAGTGATTGGTGGAATGATGAAGTAAAGGGTGTGATAAAAGAGAAAAAGTTAGCTTATGAGAGGTTTTTACAAAGCAGAAGTGTTATAAGAAGAGCAGAGTATATGGAGAGTAAAATAAAGGTGAAGAGAGTGGTGAGAGAGTGCAAAAGGAGAGCAGATGATAGAGTGGGAGAGGCACTGTCAAGAAATTTTAATGAAAATAAGAAAAAATTTTGGAGTGAGTTAAACAAGTTAAGAAAGCCTAGGGAAAGTATGGATTTGTCAGTTAAAACAGAGTAGGGGAGTTAGTAGATGGGGAGAGGGAGGTATTAGGTAGATGAGAGATATTTGAGGAACTTTTAAATGTTGAGGAAGAAGGGAGGCGGTAATTTCATGCACTGTCGGGGAGGTACACATCTTTAGGAGTGAAGAGAGCAGGATGTGAGTGTGGGGAGGTAAGTGAGGCATTACGTAGAATGAAAGGGGGTCAAGCAGCTGGAACTAATGAGATCATCACGGAAATGTTAAAAGCAGGGGGGGGGATATAGTGTTGGAGTGGTTGGTACTTTGTTTAATAAATGTAGAAAGAGGGGGAAGGTACCTAGGGATTGGCAGAGAGCATGTATAGTCCCTTCATATAAAGGGAAAGGGGACAAAAGAGACTGTAAAAATTATAGAGGAATAAGTTACGGAGTATACCAGGAAAAGTGTATGGTAGGGTATAATTGAAAGAATTAGAGGTAAGACAGAATGTAGGATTGCAGATGAGCAAGAAGGTTTCAGTGTGGGTAGGGGATGTGTAGATCAAGTGTTTACATTGAAGCATATATTGTGAACAGTATTTAGATAAGGTAGATAAAGGTAGGGATAGTTTTTATTGCAATTTATGGATTTAGAAAAGGCATATGATAGAGTGGATAGGGGAGCAATGTGGCAGATGTTGCAAGTACAGGAGGGCCCACTTATTACGGTAAGGTTATGGTTCCAGGCTACGCCAGTAAATCGGAAACCGCCGTAAAAGTGGAACACCCTTTTTATAATTTACTTATAAATGCATACAAAATAATGATAACATATTACATACATATATTAAGTTTTATGCAATAGAACCAGCATCAAAAACATAAAAAATGTACAATAACACATGTGCATCATACTTACCTTAAATATTTATAGACTTAATATAGGTGAGACAAGTAGTATTTATTGTAAGAAATCAAGTGTGGTATGTAGTAATCAGCCAGGCTAACCATACCAGGCCACCCACCACACATACTATTTCTATGATTTTAACATCCAGAGCGATAAAATGTATATACAGTTCACTCATTACTTACCTTAAAATAATTGTAGTCTTATGTAGGGTCGGATAAGTAAATGAGTAAAACGAATTAAATGATGAGAGAGAAAGATGAGTTGCATGAGAGAGTACAGGGCAGCAGGTTATGTAAACAAACCAGAGCGAAGTAAGTTTTTAAACGAAGTGTACACGTCTGGTTTGTGTACAGTAATTGTGTACAGGTTGTCTCTACATTGATACGGTAGATAATAAAGAAGAACACTCCCATTCTAGTAAATCATTTGAAGAAATAAAGCCTGAGTAAAGGCAATGGAATAAGTACATGATTTTTTTGGGTTTCCTAGGTTCTCTACAGTATGTTGTTAGTAAGAAAGTAAGTAAGTAAGAATTTATTGGTTACAAATACATTTACATAGAAATTTTTCATAGCAGAAGTTAGAAAACCTGGAAAAAACCCAAAAAAGTCGGACAGAGTGACTTTTTTCCCATTGTATGATAATCTATGAAACTGTATTTTTTATCCTGAATAAATTTACTTTCATACATACGAAAGGAATAATTTTCTACAGTTCCCCCAGTAACACATATTTCTTTTTTTTAGATTAGAGAAAATGTTTTCTTGCCGTATTTTGTAAAGTTATGGGTCCCACATTTTTATTATGTTTTTTTATTCTTTGTGGGGTGTATTTTATATTTTTTATGTTATGTTGTTTTTATTTTTAAAATTTTAAAAAAAATATCATGGAGGGTTTAATGAAAAGTGTATTTTAAACTAATATACGACATTTAATGAGACTCGGGAGTATTGTTTTTATTTTATTATATTTTAATATGGCGTCCTTGTGAAGTCGTCGGCTCCACATCTTTTTAGTTTATTTTTCCCTACTGTGGGGTGTTTTTTATCTTATTTATATGTTATGCATCGTGTTTATATATAATTTTTGAAAAAATATCATAGATGGATTAATGAAAATGTGTATATTACGTAATTACGACATTTAAAGACTCGATGATTTTTTTATCATTATAATATGGTTGGGACATAAGAATTACCAATTTTAATTTTTCGCTGCCGACAGTATGTAAGTTTATTTAGGTACAGGTATACAAAGTATAATTTCAGATATATATAAAATTGAAATAACTTAAAAACATTTTAAAAATTTTTGGGGTTTTCCCGACAAAAAAGGAGAGACTTAGTGTTACTGAGCTCATGGAGAATGTAAACAAAAAAGGTGGGGCAGGGTGACCCTATTAGAAGTCAGGTGGGGGGAGCCGTTTTTAGGGTTTTTTGGGATAAATTTTAAATGTCCCATTAGCGGAATGCCCTAAAATGAAAGCCCTAAAGCGGGGCCTTCCTGTATTGGGTAGGTGGTAAGTTTCTAAATGCTGTAAAGGTTTTTAGAGGTATGAGGCTCAGGTTAGGGGGGTAGAAGGAGGGAGAATATTCCCCGGGAAAAAATAGGGCTTTGAAGGGTGTGAATGTCACCTGGTTGTTTAAAATATTTATGTGGGGTTGTAAAAAAAGTAAAATGCTGGGTGTTGGGAGGGGGTGGGGTTAAATTAGGGGAATCAAATTCAAAAAAGGGGAAATTTAAACGTTACTTTTTGCTGATGAAAATGTGCTTATGGGGGATTTAAAAAAAAAATTGCAAAGGTTGTGGATGAGTTTGAGAAATGTGTGTAAAGGGAGAAAGTTTAAAAGGGAAATAGAAAAGATAGGTGAGAGGGTATCAAATGATTTTGATAAGAAAAATTGGTATAAAATTGGGGGAGGAGTATGGAAGAAGTGAATGTTTTAGATTTTGGGGTTTGTGTTGGCGGGGATTTATGCAGGAGGGGTTAATATAGAATTAAGGGAAAAAAAAGGTGGTGGTATATTGGGGTTTTGTGGAGAAAAAAATTTTTTTATGGAGGAAAGAAGGGAATGAATAAAAAGTATGTAGTCCCAAACACTTTATAGGGTGGAAGCTTGGGTGGTAAATGGCAGCGAGGAGGGTGGGGAGGAGTGGAGATGCCCTGTCAAAGGGCAAGTGTAGTGTAAAATTTGCAAAAAAATTCGGAGTGGGGAAAATTAGGAAAAGGGGGGTTTAAAAAAAGTTTGTCAGAGGGCGAAGAGGGGTTGTTGAGGGGGTTTGGTCATTTAGGAGAATGGATAAAAGTGAATAATGGAAAAGATTAATTAAAGGGGGAAGGAAGCAGGTAGGGGTCGTCCTCGAAGGGTTGGAGAGAGGGGGTTTAAAAGGGGGTTTGTGGGCAAGGGGGTTGGACCTCCAGAAAGCGTGCGTGAGCGTGTTAGATAGGAGTGAATGGGACGAAAAGGTACTTGGGACTGCGATCTGTTGGGGTGTGAGCAGGGGAATATTTAGTGAAGGGGTTTAGGGAAAACCGGTTATTTTCATATAGTCGGATTGAGTTGATGGGAAGTACAGTGCTGCACTTTAAAAGGAGAGGGGGGGGGATGGGTTTGGGATAATGGCAGTTTGGAGGGATTGTTGTGTATTTTATACGTATATGTTCTAAACTGTTGTATTATGAGCATCTCTGCAAAAACGTGATTTATGTGTGAAGTGTGGTGAAAGTGTTTGAATGATGAAAGCATTTTCTTTTTGGGGATTTTCTTTCTTTTTTGGGTCACACTCCTTGGTGTGTAAAGACGGCCGGCATGTTGAATAAAAAAAAACTTTTATATATTCAAATTTATATGAAAAGTTTTTCCTTTGGTATAACTTGATTTTGTATAGCTGCCTTATGGCAATTATGAATGATATGGGCCACATTAGTTGTAAATTGACCAAGGAGTCCTTCTATTATCTAAAGGCTTAAGTCAGGGAAAATCAAAGGGTGGTCAGTTAGAGAAGCTGGGGTGGTTTGTCTGAGCCTAGGCAAGACATAATACAGTATCGGTGGCTAAATCCTCACTTTATCTAAACAATGTGAATCAGTGATCTACTACCTCGCTTTCGAGTGTAGTATCTCTGTTTTATCCAATGACTACACGAGACATAGCTCAATCTGAACTTTTGGGGACTTCTCTGACCTAACAGGAAGTGGAGCTGTAAAAATCTGTCCATCTTTGGTGATGAAAGGTCAACCACAGAAGGAAGGAATGGCTCCATTTTTACTTTACCTATTAGTACAGAGCAAGGAGGTGATGGGAGCCTAGTTATGGCTTCAGACCAACATCTTAGTGAACCATTTAGACATATGTAAAACGGGTTGTAGGAAAGAGTGTTGTTCGTCCCCAAGTAGTCTGTAAGTATGGCAGAGAATGAGGGGGTTTCTTAAAGGTTAGGGAAATCTTATCAGTATGACATTCATGTGCATCAGTGTCTCGTAAAATGGTAGATACATTAAGTCCATTAAAACTGTTCCTGAACTGAAGGATACATGTTTCATTCAGTCTTTAAAACATCTTCCACTTTTTGGCACTTCTTAGAGGACAATTCGGACGTTTATGTCCTTAACACCACATCAAAAATAAACCGAGAATAAAAGATGTCAGTATACTTTCCACTAGAGGCTTGTTTGATTCTTAAGATCTGGTGAACCCTTGGGAATTGTGAGCCTCGCATACAATCAGCGGCCCGCAGCACTTTCATAGCTTTAGTCAAGGTTACGTTATCTAATGAATGTTCGCTTTGGTGGGGAAGAGCTGTCAGGCACTGGTCAGCAACATGATGTCTTTAGAGATTCAAACTGTGATCAGTTCTGAGCTCTTATCCAAAAGTCGAAACAAACGAAAGAGTGTTCCTGTAAACTGCTGAAAAGTTTTGGCCATGCTGTAAGGTGGGTGGCTACCTGAATCTTTCCTGTAAAGAATTTGTGGTTTTTTGATATGCTTTAAGGATTGCCTTCTCAGTGGTTTTTATTACATATGATATCCTGCGAAAAGTTGCTTAGATATCAAGGCTTTGTACCAGAAAATAACATAAATAACCTGGTAGACCAGTGTCAGCAGGCCATTCACAGAGTGGTTGCTGTATTTTCCAACCTGATAATGTATGAAGTAATGTTCTTACACCCTCTGTGAAGGGAGGTAAATTAGGTGTTGGATATGTGCATAGGCATGTGTTAATTTAATCCTTCTTAATTTTTTGTTGTGAAAAAGTTAATTTTTTTCTCTAATAAAAAGCGTTTTCTAATTCCTTTTTTTGCTTTTTAAAAGTTCTTTAAATTTTAAAATTTTTCCCTCATGTATTTGTTTTTCCCCTTGAAAAAGTCTAAGCTTTTTTGTTTCCTTCTCTTTCTAATGCTTTTTTTGTTTTTCTCTTTAAATTCGATCTCTCCCTTTTTTTAGTTTTCCGATTTCTCTTTTTTCCCTCTTTTTTTTTTTAAAATGTCTTTCTTGATTTTTTTTCTTTAAATTTTTGATCTCTCTCTTTTTTTTTTTTTTTTAAAACCCCTTCTTCTCTCTAAATTTTCTTTCCTTTTCAATTTTTTTGGTCTTAGCACAAATAAAACTTCAAAATTTTTCCCGTTTTTCCCAAAACTTCCCCCGCGTTACCCAAAAAACTGGTTTTTCCCCATGTTGAAGAAAACTTAAACTCCGGGGGGAAAATAAAATGGGTATATAAAGAAAAACGAGGTTCAATTCTTCTTTTAAAATGTAAATAAATCGGAGGGTTGATCCTGCTTCGATTAAACAGTATGTATGAAAAAAAAAACAGGGGTTCTATGTGGCTTGACCAAACAGTAAGTAAAAATGGGGTCCTTGACACCCAATCTTCCCCCAAAAGCCCCAGAGTGTCCAAAAATTTCCCCTTGATATAATAAACAGAGCTCAATGAAAATTGTAGGGAAAAATTCAGGTCCTAGGTTTTTCCCTCCAAAAGTTTCAGTCAAAAATAAAGGTGACGAATTAATAGTAATCTCCCTTGTTTGATTAAAAATAAATGAGACTATAACAATCCCCATTTTTTTAAATTGTATGTAGCCCTCCATAGAAAATTTGATTATCATGGGGTGGTAATTGTGGTATGGGTTAAAATTTCCAATGGTAGTTCGGTGGAGTTGAATTTGATTCGTCGAGTGATTGGAAGGGGTCGCCCTTGTGAAGGCTTTTTTCCCCCTGAAAATTTAGTCAGTATTCCCAAGGCTGGCCCCCCTAGGGAAAATTAATGAATAGAAAAAGAAATAAAAATTCCAAGGAAAAACCTTTATTATTTAGAAATGAAAAGATAAAACTTGAAAATGAAGGTGTATTACTTGAAGAAAAATGAAAAAAAAAAATGATATTGAACCCAACACTAAAGTCAGTTAAAACTGGGGTGTTAGTTGGTTGAAGTTGTAGAAAGTGCGTTGCTGATGGTAGTAAAAAATGAGTTCAGGATTCTCCTTTTTAAATTTTCTTTGGTTGGAGTGACCCGAGGTCATTAAAGGGAAGAGAAAAAGGGTTTCCCCATTGCTAAGAACATTATGAAGTACAAATTTAAAGAAGGTGATTAAACATTTTACATGAGATAAAGGCTAAAAAGGAAAAGTTTTTATTGGTCAAAAATAAAGCTTTCACCCAATATGTCCACTAGAATGGAGCAGGGGTTTTTATTAAATTTGGTGGGAGCTGGGTGGTGTTACTTTTTGGGGGGGCCCCCAATGTCCCTTTGGGGGGTGGGGGAGAAGGGAAGGGGGATAGGGGGAGGGGGATGGGGGGGGTAGATGCCCCTACCTTAACAAGCGCCCGGGAATCAAAATGTTCCTTATCCCGTTTATCTGTTGAACTTTTTTCCCCCAATGTATGTTGAAAACCATGGTGATGGTTTCAGTGTTCTTAACCCCGGTTGATGGTGAGTATATGTTGAACCCCGTTGATGTGTGCAGTGTATGTTGAACCCGGTTGATGTGTTTCAGTGTATGTTGAAACCCATGGTTGAGGGTGCGTGTTGTTGATCAGCTGGTGCTGATCCCCGTGTTATGTAGTTTGATATAGTTCTCCCTGTTGTTTTTGTAGGGATCCCTTCGGCCCGTGTTTGTGTGCGTGGGATGGATGGTACATTGTCCCCTTTCCCCCTCTCAGTCGGGGTGATCATCCAGGTGAACACGGCAAGGCTGGGCCCCATTTCCCTATCACAGTCTGAAAATTTTGTTACATCCAAAAATGTGTTACCCTTAACCCCCGATATCCCATTTAAAAACCCCCACGATAAATGGTGGAAGGAGGGCCCGTAAATTTTGAGATTCAGGATTTTGGAGTAAGTTGCCAAATGATCTTGTGAGTAGGCTACGGAAGGTTAAGCAGCAGTACCCCAAGTCGCTTCTTCAAAATTACAGTTTTTCACCCTTACGGTCAGTTCTTTGTATTTTGAATTTATTGTTATTTGATCACTCCCCAGGGGTTTCCCGAGTTTGCAAAATAAGAGTTCCGTCTTGGTGGGGGAGTCAGAACAACGGGCCCAGTTGAGCCCAGTTTATCCCTCGTTCTTTGTGCCCAAACAGCTTCCCCCCTGCTTGTCCTGAGAAGTTATAAATATTTGTGTGAAGGGTTTAAAATAAGCAGCTAGAACAAAACCCCGGTGTCTTTTCCCCGTATGAGAAAACCCCGTGAGTAGTTTATGTTGTGATTCAAGTCCAAAACCCTTGAGGTTTTTTTTATTTTGGTGTTTTGGTATTTTTGGGGTATTTAACTCCCGTTAGAAAAATCTTGCGGAGTGTGGCTGTCCCCGTGAGGCTTACGCCCTTAACCCCTAGGCCAACCCCCATCCCAAAGGTCTACATTGCGGTCTTAGCCCCGTTTCCCCCAAACCCAAACTGTGTTGTGGTTCCCCAACCCCTTTCCGTGTTTTGGGCACTTAAGGGGTTTTAGCACATATTTTAAGGACCTTTTAGGGGGTCAAGAGTAGAGTGTGTTTTGCGCCACTGTTGAAAGCCCCGTGTGTGTCTGTCGTAATGTAAGGCAGTTCTACGATAATGTGCAGGGACAGCAGAAAAAATAAACAATCCCTTTTTTCCCTTAATTACCCCATTTACACTAAGTGTTACAGCGATAATTTTTTATAGAGACATTTTTCGGTGTTGAGAATTTTTTTTGTGTTCCCGTGATTTTTTTAGTGAATCGTGACTCTTGATTGATCAGTGTTTATCTATACTGATTGCAATAATTTGTAAATTTTTCTTTTTCAGTGTTAAATTTTTGTGCATTATTTATGTTGTTGTGTTGTGTGTCTTTTTAACATTGAAGTAAAACTTGTGTTTTTCCCTTTTTTGGTGTGCAACATATGGAGTATAGAATTTTGTTTACATTTAGAATCCCCTGGTTTGTGTTAGTGGAGTAATTTTAGTAATTTTTTTAGTTATATTCTCATCACAATCAGGGTGGGGTTTTCCCGTTTTTATATATTTTTCATCCACATTTGTGTATTCTTTTTTTTTGTTCTCTGGGTTTAACATTCTTGTGTTCATATTTTTTTCATTTAGCCAGTGTCTATTTGTCTTATTTCCACAGAAAATAGTGCATTATTTTGTGCAAGCAAGAATTCATTTTATAAATTTTTCACACATCAAGTTTCATTGCAAGAAATTTATTTATTGTGTTTATGTTGATGTGTTGTGTTTGCACCCACTGTAAGTGTTGTGTTCTGCATTCACTTGTAAGTGTTGTGTTCTGCATCACTGTAAGTGTTGTGTTCTGCATCACTGTAGTGTTGTGTTCTGCATCACTGAAAAGTGTTGTGTTCTGCATCACTGTAAGTGTTGTGTTCTGCATCACTGTAAGTGTTCAAAACCTTTTTGTTGTGTGTTTTAGCAACCTTTTTATTTTCCATGTTTCATTGAACAAATTCACTCTTAGTGCAATTTTTAAGTTCTTCTTTTAGAGTAAATTGTTCTTTTGCTTGTTAAGTGTTGTTTAAGTTGCAGTTAAGAGTCAAAGTGTTCCCCCAGTTCTTTCCCTTGATATATTTTTTTTTCTTGTGTGTGTAAAAAATTTTTTTTATTATTGCACATTGACTCATTTTGCAATAGTTCTTGTGCAGATATTGTGTTGCCATTAAAGTTTTTTCTTGCAGAGATTTTATGCAGTGTTGTGCAATGCTTTTTAATTAGCAATTGTTATTGCAATATTGCTACAGTTTATTTCAGTGCAGTTTTTAGCTCTGTTTGTGCATAAATTTTATTCTTTCTGTGCCATTTTATTTTATTCCAGGAAATTTGTGTCCCAGTTTGTTTTTTTACACAGCTTTATTGAGTCCATTTTATCTTTTATTGTGTGTTTCCCTATTGCATTGAAAGTAAAGACAATCACTGTGCCATTCAATTCAATTTAAAGAAAAAGTTGAGCAAATTAGATTTGGGGTTAAAGTAAAAGTTCTCTTGATTTTCAAGTGTTGTTCATTCAATTGCGATTTTTCTTGTGTGAGTTCTTTACTTACTGTGTGACCTGTCAATTTTTAATTACTTATGCGAATCGTTAAGATTTTCTTCCGTTTAAGTTTTACTGTGTCATTCTTTCTATTTTTTTTTTCCCTTATGCCCTTCAGTAATTTCACTGAGAGATGTCCCAGTCACTTTTGAATGTTCCTTAGTGTATCATCCCAGTCAAAGTCAATATGAATCAACCCACAGTCCCAATATTCCCTTACTGGCTGAAAGACAATACTACCCCTTGAGCAATGTGTTTGTTTCACAGCTTGTATTTGATTTGTTAAGTGCTGCAAAATGTGAAGTTCAGTTTAAGTTCCTTAGATCGGGAATTACTTATTAACGTAGCCGAGCGATCGGGCACTAGTAATACTGTCACTCCTGTCTGGACCCCAGCCAAAATATCATGCACGCAGGATAGTGCTGACATACTATCCTTTGCGATGGCGACTTGTTTCAAGTACTCGTTCCTTCCCATGGGAGGGTTTTGAGAAGAACTTTACTTGCAACGAGTTTTGCCATCTCTTGCTGATCCCACAAAGCCTTTTGCAGAAAGAGTTTCTGTGGCTAGTGTGCTCATTGAGTGTTGTTGTTGTCCTGTGTTTCAGATGTTGATCCCATCCTAGTTGACAGTAATCAGTGCATTGTAAGAAGTTATTTCTCGAGAAACTTTCACATGTTAACGTTTGTGAGTGTGTTTCTTTATAGTGATACCTCGTGTCACTGTGTGCGATCAGATTGATATCAGCATGTTGACCGTGTTCATTTATTTTTCCTGTGCTTGCGTTTGAGATAGTAGATTCGTTCTCCTTGCTCATATTGGTGTTTTTTGCGTTAATTTTTTAAACCCGGGGGGAGTCATCCACCCCACTGAGTTTGTTCATTCTCAGTAAGAAAGAACCGATCCTTTGTGTTCGGGTTTGATTCGATTCCTGCTCGGGAAGATCTTATTCTTACTGTGAAGCCACCAGCACCCATTAGTGACTTTGTAATGGAGCAAAGAATTACTGTATCGAACACCCGA
This sequence comes from Cherax quadricarinatus, assembly GCF_026875155.1. Classification (NCBI taxonomy): domain Eukaryota; kingdom Metazoa; phylum Arthropoda; class Malacostraca; order Decapoda; family Parastacidae; genus Cherax; species Cherax quadricarinatus. The sequence goes on from NC_069472.1 coordinate 29,288,252, forward strand.
GTTGGGTACCCCAAGTAGAAGAGTGTACCGTTAGAAATTTTCCACAGTCACTAGTGAACGTAGCTCTACAGCTAGTTCATATGCACCAGGTGTTGACACCATGGTATGGTTTGTTCTGTGAAACAAGCCAGAATGAAATACTTTTTTGGCCACGTATGGAAAACTGACATTTTCGAGTATGTTAGAAATGTAGTGTCTGTATGCAACAAAAAGGGAATGTTCAATGGTCCTAATCCAATCCAAGTTTACCCAACCACTAGGAACTGTGGGAAAGAGTTGCCTTGACTTTTTAAACCCAATTTTGAATATTCCCTCCAAGGCAACAAAATCTGTGTTTTTTAGGTAGACCATTTCACCAGATATTGTGAGTTAGTTCCTATTGCAGATAAAACTGCAGAAACAGTAGTAGGTTTTAAAGAACGCATTATCTGCAGGCATACCACCCTAAGTCCTTAGTGAAGATAATGGAGGTGAATTCTGTAATGAGATTCTTGAAAATTTGTGTACTTTATACAAGATCTCTAAATCACCATTGTTTCTCATCATCCTGCAGCAATGGGCAACCCGAAAACCAAAAAAGAAAAGTACTTGATGTCTGAGAGCCACTATCAACCCCAATAGTGAAATTGGGGATGAAGTTATACCAGATGTTCAATGTCCCATAAATTCTGCTTACAATGCTTCCATAGGTGTTACTCCACATTAGCATTGTATGGAGTAGACAAGCGTTTCCCCTATGAGTTGTTATATTCCACTCCAAAACCCTAATTAAAACCCCTGATGATTTGTAGCAACTCGTTCCAGCAGGCTCAGAGTGTTTTTAGAAGAATCCGTGAAACACTTCATAAATCAACAGCGAATTTATTTAGAGTAACTAATAGCCGTGCTAAGCCTTCAAAAGTCAAAGTAGGTTCAAGAGTAATGCTGACAAATTTCAAAAAAAACACCCGAAATCCCTAAGCTGATCAAATTTTTGTCGGACCTTATCGAGTTGTAGAACATATCTCTGGTAATAAGAAAAGGTTTGAGAAATTATTTATGGTAAGTACAAAGATCGCATTTAGATCATATGAAAATTAGTTTTGCGATGTTGATGATATTGTACCAGACTAATGGGGACAGATGCTGAAAATCCTCTTGACTCTGTACCCTCTCCCTCAGATACTCAGTTAGATAACCAACCTGAATGTCATTACTCCTTGCATACCGACAAGTAATGAGAAACCAAAAAGTATCTTTTGTAGATATCGTTAAAGTCCCCCTCAGTCAAGGCATGTGTTAGCCATTGCGAAGAATTCGATCCTCCCAGAGATGATAACCATTTGCATATTTTAACCTCCCCCTCGCAGAATTGGGTTTAAATGTAATAGTCTGTATAACTAGATGTCCGAGATGAAGTAAATTGTCAACTGTTTGTTATTAACTGATTAGTTTTTTCAGAATTTTTTTTTTTCGTATTCACGTTCCCTCCGTATTCTGAGAATTTGACAGTAATGATCTGAGTGTGCACCAGATGCCTTTGCTGTTAATTTCACCTTGTATATATACAGTGGACCCCTGGTTAACAAACTTTTTTCATTCCAGTAGTATGTTCAGGTGCCAGTACTGACCGAATTTTTTCCCATAAGGAATATTGTGAAGTAGATTAGTCCATTTCAGACCCCCAAACATACACGTACAAACGCACTTACATAAATACACTTACATAATTGGTCGCATTTGGAGGTGATCGTTAAGCGGGGGTCCACTGTATATTTATTCTTCCTCAGAATCCGTAGAGTGCATGAATACAGATCGATCGATCAATTCCATCCATATTGTACAATGAATTGTTCTTATAGTTTGTAATGCATTACGTTAAAAGTGATTACGTTAACACCCATTACGTAAAATTCATTTTGTTAACGTCCAGTATGATACCATCCATTAGTTCTAAGTTATATATGAATTTGTTATTGTATAGAATCAGCCCAGAACCACCTGCCTGTTCAGCCTATAGATAGTAGTGTATGTCGAGACGACATAGTAACATGCCGAGCTGTCAGCATAGTTGCTGATCCCTGTGTTATATAACATAGTATATAGTATCATCCATGTGCTTTAGATAGGAGATCCCTTTTAGGCCTGTGACTTTGTGTGACGTCACGGGATGCGCATGTGTACGTTCGTACCTCTGCCTCCCTCTCAGTCGGCGGTAGATCATCCAGGCTAGAACACGGCAAGGCTGGGCTCCATTTCCCATCATCACAGTCTGACATATATCGTTACCATCCAACAAGTGTGTCTACCTTCAACCCTCGATATCTCCATTTAAGAACCCCTACGATAGTTGAACCCATGGTTGATGTGTGCAGTGTATGTTGAACCCATGGTTGATGATGTGTGCAGTGTGTGTTGAACCCATGGTTGATGTGTGCAGTATGTGTTGAACCCATGGTTGTGATTTTGCAGTGTATTTTTGAAACCCATGGTTGAGATGTGTGCAGTGTATTTGGGAAACCAAAGGTGATGTGTGCAGTATGTGTTGGAACCCAGGTTGTTGATGTGTGCGTGTATGTTTAAACCAAGGTTGTGATGTGTGCAGTTGTTGTTGAACCATGGTTGAGATGTGTGCAGTGTATGTTGAAAACCCATGGTTGATATTGTGCGTGTAGTGTTGGGAACCCTGGTTGATGATGTGTAGTGTATGTTTGAACCCATGGTTGATGAGTGTGCTATGTATGTTGAAACCATGGGTTGATGTGTGCAGGTTGTTGAACCCATGGTGTGATGTGTGCAGTGTATGTTGAAAACCCATGGTTGATGTGGGATGTGTGTTGGAAACCCCTGGTTGATAATGTGTGCAGTGTATGTTTAACCATGGTTGATGTGTGCAGGGGTTGTTTGAACCCATGGTTGATTGTGTGCGTTATGTTGAACCCATGGTTGATGTGTGCAATGTGTTTTGGACCCCTGGTTGTAAAGTGTGCAGTGTTGGTGAACCCATGGTTGATGTGTGCCCGTGTGTGTTGAACCATGGTTGATGTGTGCAGTGTATGTTGAAAACCCTGGTTGATGTGTGCAGTGGTGTTGAACCCTGGTTGATGTGTGCAATGTATGTTGAAACCCATGGTTGATGTGTGCAGTGTGTGTTGAACCATGGTTGATGTGTGCGTGTGTGTTGAACCATGGTTGATTGCTTTTGACAGTTTTGTGTTGAACCCATGGTTGATGTGTGCGGTTTTTTTGTTGAACCCATGGTGATGTGTGCAGTTATGTGTGAACCCCTGGTTGATGTGTGCAGTGTGTGTTGAACCATGGTTGATGATGTGTGCAAATGTTGTTGAACCTGGTTGAGGGTGTGTGAGTGTATGTGTTGAACCCCTGGTTGATGTGTGCGTGTAGGGTTTAAACCCTGGTTGATGAGTGTGCAGTATGTTGAAACCCCTGGTTGATGTGGGGCAGTATATGTTGGGACCCATGGTTGATGTGTGCAGTATATGTTGAACCCATGGTTGATGTGTGCAGTATATGTTGAACCCATGGTTGATGTGTGCAGTATATGTTGAACCCATGGTTGAGTTGGTGTTGCCCAAGGGGGTAAAGTTGAACCCATGGTTGATGTGTGCAGTATATGTTGAACCCATGGTTGATGTGTGCAGTGTATGTTGAACCCATGGTTGATGTGTGCAGTATATGTTGAACCCAATGGGTTTTTTATTTTTGTGCAGTGTATGTTGAAACCCCTGGTTGTTTTGTGCAGTGTATGTTGAACCCATGGTTGATGTGTGCAGTGTATGTTGAACCCATGGTTGATGTGTGCAGTGTATGTTGAACCCATGGTTGATGTGTGCAGTGTATGTTGAACCCATGGTTGATGTGTGCAGCGTATGTGTTGAACCCATGGTTGATGGTTTAGTGTAGGTTAACCAGGTTATCTTACCTGCTAGCAAGATATAACATGTTACAAGAAGTGTTCGCTGGCTTATGTCATGCAGTCATAATATTTTGGAAATATTTTTTAAAAGACTTTAAAGTTAAGGTTAACCCGCTCCTGTGTTCCAGGGAGAGTACATCTTGGAGGAAGAGAGGTTAACCCGCTCCTGTGTTCCAGGGAGAGTACATCTTGGAGGGAAGAGAGGTTAACCCTCTCCTGTGTTCCAGGGAGAGTACATCTTGGAGGGAAGAGAGGTTAACCCACTCCTGTGTTCCAGGGAGAGTACATCTTGGAGGGAAGAGAGGTTAACCCTCTCCTGTGTTCCAGGGAGAGTACATCTTGGAGGGAAGAGAGGTTAACCCTCTCCTGTGTTCCAGGGAGAGTACATCTTGGAGGGAAGAGAGGTTAACCCTCTCCTGTGTTCCAGGGAGAGTACATCTTGGAGGGAAGAGAGGTTAACCCTCTCCTGTGTTCCAGGGAGGTACTCTTGGAGGGAGAGAGGGGTTAACCCCCTCCTGGTTCCAGGGAGAGTACATCTTGGAGGGAAGAGAGGTTAACCCTCTCTGTGTTTTCCCGGGAGAGGTACATCTTGGAGGGAAGAGAGGTTAACCCTCTCCTGTGTTCCAGGGAGAGTACATCTTGGAGGGAAGAGAGGTTAACCCTCTCCTGTGTTCCAGGGAGAGTACATCTTGGAGGGAGAGAGGTTAACCCTCTCCTGGGGTTCGGGAGAGTACATCTTGGGGGAAGAGAGGTTAACCCTTCCTGTGTTCCGGGAGAGTACATCTTGGAGGGAGAGAGGTTAACCCTCTCCTGTGTTCCAGGGAGAGTACATCTTGGAGGGAAGAGAGGTTAACCCTCTCCTGTGTTCCAGGGAGAGTACATCTTGGAGGGAAGAGAGGTTAACCCTCTCCTGTGTTCCAGGGAGAGTACATCTTGGAGGGAAGAGAGGTTAAAACCCTCTCCTGTGTTCCGGGAGAGTACATCTTGGAGGGGGAGAGGTTAACCTCTCCTGTGTTCCAGGGAGAGTACATCCCTTTGGGGGAAGAGAGGTTAACCCTCTCCTGTGTTCCAGGGAGAGTACATCTTGGAGGGAGAGAGGTTAACCCACTCCTGTGTTCCAGGGAGAGTACATCTTGGAGGGAGAGAGGTTAACCCTCTCCTGTGTTCCAGGGAGAGTACATCTTGGAGGGAAGAGAGGTTAACCCACTCCTGTGTTCCAGGGAGAGTAATCTTGGAGGGAAGAGAGGTTAAAACCCCCCCCCTGTGTTCCCGGGAGAGTACATTTTTGGAGGGAAGAGAGGTTAACCCGTCCCGTGTTCCAGGGAGAGTACATCTTGGAGGGAAGAGAGGTTAACCTCTCCCGTGTTCAGGGAGAGTACATTTGGAGGGAAGAGAGGTTAACCGCTCCTGTGTTCCAGGGAGGTACATCTTGGAGGGAAAAGAGGTTAAAACCCTCCTGTGTTCCAGGGAGAGTACATCTTGGAGGGAAGAGAGGTTAACCCACTCTTGTGTTCCAGGGAGAGTACATCTTGGAGGGAAGAGAGGTTAACCCACTCCTGTGTTCCAGGGAGAGTACATCTTGGAGGGAAGAGAGGTTAACCCACTCCTGTGTTCCAGGGAGAGTACATCTTGGAGGGAAGAGAGGTTAACCTCTCTGTGTTCCCGGGAGAGTACATTTGGAGGGAAGAGAGGTTAACCCTCTCCCGTGTTCCCGGGAGAGTACATTTGGAGGGAAGAGAGGTTAACCCACCTGTGTTCCAGGGAGAGTAATCTTGGAGGGAAGGGGGGTTAACCTCTCCCGTGTTCCAGGGAGAGTACATCTTGGAGGGAAGAGAGGGTTTAAACCCCCCCCTGTGTTCCAGGGAGGTACTCTTGGAGGGAAGAGAGGTTAACCCTCTCCTGTGTTCCAGGGAGAGTACATCTTTGGGGGGAAGAGAGGTTAACCCTCTCCGTGTTCCCGGGAGGTACATCTTGGAGGGAGAGAGGTTAACCTCTCCTGTGTTCCAGGGAGAGTACATCTTGGAGGGAAAGGGGGTTAAAACCCCCTTCTGTGTTCCCGGGAGAGTACATCTTGGAGGGAAGAGAGGTTAACCCTCTCCTGTGTTTCCCGGGAGGAGTAATCTTGGAGGGAAGAGAGGTTTTAACCCCCTCTGTGTTCCCGGGAGAGTACATCTTGGAGGGAAGAGAGGGTTTAAACCCCCTCCTGTGTTCCAGGGAGAGTACATTTGGAGGGGAAGAGAGGTTAACCTTCCTGTGTTCCAGGGAGAGTAATCTTGGAGGGAAGAGAGGTTAACCCCCTCCTGTGTTCGGGAGAGTACTCTTGGAGGGAAAAGAGGTTAACCCTCCTGTGTTCCAGGGAGAGTACATCTTGGAGGGAAGAGAGGTTAACCTCTCCTGTGTTCAGGGAGAGTTACATCTTGGAGGGAAGAGAGGTTAACCCCCTCCCGTGTTCCAGGGGAGTACATCTTGGAGGGAGAGAGGTTAACCCTCCTGTGTTCCAGGGAGAGTACATCTTGGAGGGAAAAGAGGTTAACCCACTCTGTGTTCAGGGAGAGTACATCTTGGAGGGAAGAGAGGTTAACCACTCCCGTTTTTCAGGGAGGTAATCTTGGAGGGAGAGAGGTTAACCCGCTCCTGTGTTCCAGGGAGAGTACATCTTGGAGGGAAGGAGGGGGTTAAAACCCCCTCCTGTGTTCCAGGGAGAGTACATCTTGGAGGGAAGAGAGGTTAACCCTCTCCTGTGTTCCAGGGAGAGTACATCTTGGAGGGAAGAGAGGTTAACCCACTCTTGTGTTCCAGGGAGAGTACATCTTGGAGGGAAGAGAGGTTAACCCACTCTTGTGTTCCAGGGAGATTACATCTTGGAGGGAAGAGAGGTTAACCCATTCTTGTGTTCCAGGGAGAATATGTCTTGGAGGGAAGAGAGGTTAACCCATTCTTGTGTTCCAGGGAGAGTACATCTTGGAGGAAAGAGAGGTTAACCCATTCTTGTGTTCCAGGGAGAATATGTCTTGGAGGGAAGAGAGGTTAACCCATTCTTGTGTTCCAGGGAGATTTCATCTTGGAGGGAAGAGAGGTTAACCCACTCTTATGTTCCAGGGAGGTTAACCCATTCTTGTGTTCCAGGGAGAATATGTCTTGGAGGGAGAAAGGTTAATGCACTCACTCCTGGACATGGTGATGGGCACCAACTCTCCACTAACTACAAACCCCAACAGTATTATTGCTTTTTCTGACAATTCTAGGTGAGTATTAATTAGTTGTGAGGAATATTGTGAAGGTGTTGGCTCACCTGCCATAGTTATATAACTGCTATGATTCAAGTCTTGATCTCCCTCAGTGTTCAATGTCTGAGATACAAGTGTGTTTGTATTTCTCCCAGTCTTGCTGTGAGATAGATACAAGAATACCACTCATCATAGAAAATAGCTGTAGATTATAGTTGAGGAAATTGATTTATAACTCTAAAGTTCTCTATCAATTACTGGTGTGCTATATTTGTGCTATACTGGTGTGCTACCCCATTGCTATAGGCAATGGGGTAGAAGATGTATGGGGTAAGTTTAAGAATATAGTGTTCAGCAGAAGTTTGTGGTGCGGGAGGGAAGAAGAGCAATTGGTGGAATTTTTTTTTTTAACAAGTCGGCCATCTCCCACCGAGGCAGGGTGACTCAAAAAGAAAGAAAATCCCCCAAAAGAAAATACTTTCATCATCATTCAACACTTTCACCTCATTCACACATAATCACTGTTTTTGCAGAGGTGCCCAGAACACAACAGTTTAGAAGTATATACATATAAAGATACACAACACATCCCTCCAAACTGCCAATATCCCAAACCCCTCCTTTAGAGTGCAGGCATTGTACTTTCCATTTCCAGGACTCAAGCCCGGCTATATAAAAATAACCGGTTTCCCTGAATCCCTTCACTAAATATTACCCTGCTCACACTCCAACAGCTCGTCAGGTCCCAAATACCATTCGTCTCCATTCACTCCTATCGAACACGCTCATGCACGCTTGCTGGAAGTCCAAGCCCCTCGCCCACAAAACCTCCTTTACCCCTTCCTTCCAACCTTTTCGAGGACGACCTCTACCCCGCATTCCTTCCCCTACAGATTTATACACTCTTCATGTCATTCTACTTTGATCCATTCTCTCTAAGTGACCAAACAACCTCAACAACCCCTCTTCAGCCCTCTGACTAATACAGTGGACCCCCGGTTAACGATATTTTTTCACTCCATAAGTATGTTCAGGTGCCAGTACTGACCGAATTTATTCCCATAAGGAATATTGTGAAGTAGATTAGTCCATTTCAGACCCCGAAACATGCACGTACAAATGCACTTACATAAATACACTTACATAATTGGTCGCATTCGGAGGTAATCGTTATGCGGGGGTCCACTGTACTTTTATTAACTCCACACCTTCTCCTAATTTCTACACTCCGAATTTTCTGCATAATATTTACACCACACATTACCCTTAGACAGGACATCTCCACTGCCTCCAACCATCTCCTCACTGCAGCATTTACAGCCCAAGCTTCTCACCCATATAAGATTGTTGGTACTACTATACTTTCATACATTCCCTTCTTTGCCTCCATAGATAATGTTTTTTGTCTCCATATATACCTCAATGCACCTCACCTTTTTTCCTTCATCATTTCTATGATTAACCTCATCCTTCATAAATCCATTCGCTGAAACGTCAACTCCCAAATATCTGAAAACATTCACTTGTTCCATACTCCTCCTCTCCAATTTGATATGCAATTTTTCGTTATCTAAATCATTTGATACCTTCATCACCTTACTCTTTTCTATGTTCACTTTCAACTTTCTACCTTTACACACACTCCCAAACTCGTCCACTAACCTTTGCAACTTTTCTTTAGAATCTCCCATAAGCACAGTATCATCAGCAAAAAGTAACTGTGTTAATTCCCATTTTGTATTTGATTCCCCATAATTTAATCCCACCCCTCTCCCCAACACCCTAACATTTACTTCTTTTACAACCCCATCTATAAATATATTAAACAACCATGGTGACATTACACATCCCTGTCTAAGACCTACTTTTACCGGGAAGTATTCTCCTTCTCTTCTACACACCCTGACCTGAGCCTCACTATCCTCATAAAAACTGTTTACAGCATTTAATAACTTACCGCCTATTCCATACACTTGCAACATCTACCACATTGCTCCCCTATCCACTCTATCATATGCCTTTTCTAAATCCATATATGTAATGAAAACTTCCCTACCTTTATCTAAATGCTGCTCACATACATGCTCCAATGTGAACACTTGATTTACACATCCCCTACCCACTCTAAAACCTCCTTGCTCATCCCCAATCGTACATTCTGTCTTACCTCTAATTCTTTCAATAATAACCCTACCGTGTACTTTTCCTGGTTCTTTCTTCTTTCAACAAACTGTCTGTATCCCACCAAGGCGGGGTGGCCCAAAAGGAAAAATGATAGTTTCTCCTAGCCCCTTGCTAACTTTTCCTGGTATACTCAGTAAACTAATTCCTCTATAATTTTTACAATCTCTTTTGTCCCCCTTTCCTTTATTTAACCCTTTGAGGGTTTTCGTCGTACTAGTACGTCTTACGCGTAGGGGTTTTTGACGTACTAGTACTCATAAATTCTAGCGACCTCAAATCTAGTGGGAGAAAGCTGGTAGGCCTTCATATGAAAGAATGGGTCTATGTGGTCAGTGTGCACAGTCTAAAAAAAATCCTGCAGCACACGGTGCATAATGAGAAAAAAAAAACTTTTTCCATTTTTTTTAATAAATCAGCGACTTTGCAGTGTATTTTCGTATAGTATTTATTGTTGTATTCTAGTTTTCTTGGTCTCATTTTATAGAATGGAAGACATATTACTGAAATTGAGATGATTTTAACTGGTTTTTACAATGAAAGGTGCCTTGAAATTGAGCTCAAAGTAGCAGAAATGTTCGATTTTTACCAAACTTCAAAAGTAAACAAATCGTGCCAAGCGTGCAATACACGTCAACTGGTGAGTCTAATATTCTTTCACAAGTGCACCAATAATATTTATACCATTTTTTACACTAATGCAGTAGTCTGCATAACAGTAAATCTTATATTTTTTGTGAGAATAAAAATTCAAAGTGGAAAGCAAAAGAATATAAGAGGGGCCTTGAGACGTGACTAATGACTAGAGGAAATGTCATTTTAGTGCCAGGAATGTCTTTCTTGTTTATTCTGGACCCTATTCCGAAATTGGCATCTTTTGAAATTTGTGTGAAATTGGCAAAATTGCTAAATTCTGACCACTGTACTGGATAGTTGAATTTATAAATGGGTGGTTTCTTGCACCCATTCGATAGAAAAAATGGAGTTCTAGCGAAATATTCATGTTTTTTGTCGACTAGTACAGTGAAATTGGCCGAAAATGGGGCTCAAAGTGGGCAAAATCGCCGATCCGTAAACATCGCCAAGACCACTAACTTTGCGAGAGCATAATTCCGTAAGTTTTCTATCAAATTTCAAACTTTTGGTGTCGTTATGATCGGGAAAAGATTCTCTATCTTTTCATAAGAGAAAATAATTTTTTTTTTTTTTAAATTTGGCCGACCCTGAGAACGAGTTTCGGAGAGGGCCTGTCGACCCTCAAAGGGTTAAGGAACTATACATTCTCTCTGCCAATCCCTAGGTACCTTCCCCTCTTTCATACATTTATTAAAAAAAATTTACCAACTACTCTAACACTATATCCTCCCCTGCTTTTAACATTTCTGTTATGATCCCGTCAGTTCCAGCTGCTTTACCCCCTTTCATTCTACGTAATGCCTCACACACCTTCCCCACACTCACATCCTGCTCTTCTTCACTCCTAAAAGATGGTATACCTCCCTGGCCAGTGCATGAAATTACCGCCTCCCTTTCTTCATCGACATTTAAAAGTTCCTCAAAATATTCCCGCCCTCTACCCAGTACCTCCATCTCCCCATATACTAACTCCCCTACTCTGTTTTTTACTGACAAATCCATTCATTCCGGAGTCCCAGACTTTTCAACATCTTACCAGAAGATATCAAAAACACTACTGAAACAAGTGTTGAAGCCTTCAAGAAGAAACTAGACAAGTATCTTCACCAGGTGCCAGATCAACCAGGCTGTGATGGATATGTGGGGCAGCAGGCCTCCAGCAGCAACAGCCTGGTTGACCATGCGAGCACCAGACGAGCCTGGCCCATGGCCAGGCTCAGAGAGTAGATATACTCTCGAAATTCTTCAAAGGTATATCAAAGGTAACTTGTTTAACTCATTCCAAAATTTTTTCATATTTTTTCTCTACCTCTCCCCCAGTTGTATACAAGGCTGGAAGACTCCTGTAGTAGTGAGCAGTGACCCATGCCAGAGCTCACAGGTGCTGGTGGAGTCCCGCCTCAGGCACCTTGTCTTCACTGCTGAGACTCACAACTTTCCCACTGGTGTAGCTCCCTTCAGGTGAGTTATTATAACTAACTTGAGTAAACTTCCTCTTAACTGGTTCACTGTCACAACAGTCTACCCTTCTTCTAGCCTCCAGAGTTGCTGTCTTGTTGAAACAGCCTTTGTACACAACTTTTCTAATATGAATTTTAGTACTGTCTTTGTCTCTGTAGATGCCTTCCTTGCTCATTACTTAGTCAAATGCTTCAAACTTCAGAAGACTCGTGACTTGACCTCATCTTTATCTCCACTCCTTATGTCTTCTCCTTTAGTATATTTTCATGGCTTTCCTTTCTTCTGCTTCTGTGGGTTCTCTCCTGTGAGATACCCCTCTAACCCTGGGTTTATGTTCTACCCTCATTCGTCATTAGCTCTCCTGCAGTCCTCCCTTCTATATTCTTTTGTTCTTTGACTACTACTACTATGCTTATACTACTACTGCTGCTGCTTTGCTAACACTCTGACTGCTGTGTCACTACCACTACTTACTTATTACCACCTCTGCCACTGACTTCTCTCCTACCACTACCTCTACCACTACTTCTATTACACTACTACCTCCTCTTATTCTACAATCCTGTCTCCAACCCCCTTCCTCTCTCGTATATATACTGGCTCCCTTCCCTTCGCTCATGTGTGTGACTAGTTAAGGTTCCAAGTATGGACAAAATGTTGCCATAAGCTTTATTTTCCTATGTGCAGGTTATTTGTGTGTTGAGTGAGAGGAGAGCTAGCTAATGTAAGTGTTGGATGGTGGTGGTGACAGTGATGGTATCTCTATGGTACAAGTTACAGCAATTATAGGTAGTTAAAATGGTACCTGTATGGCACAAGTTTGTAGACGAATGGTTCAAAGAACCGACACATTGTTAAATTAGACACATGTGCAACTCTTGGGTATCTTTACTGAGGAAACGTTTCGCCACACAGTGGCTTCATCAGTCCATACAAAGGATAAACTTGAAGAACAGGAGGAGAATGAGGTAATCAGTCCCTCAGCCTTGAGTCGATGTGGTCAGTCCATCAATCTTGAATAGAATACGGCATATGAGCGGAGAAGCAGCTTATAAACCGTATGGCAGGAGAGGTGCAGCAGTCGTATTCTATTCAAGATTGATGGACTGACCACATCGACTCAAGGCTGAGGGACTGATTACCTCATTCTCCTCCTGTTCTTCAAGTTTATCCTTTGTATGGACTGATGAAGCCACTGTGTGGCGAAACGTTTCCTTAATAAAGATACCCAAGAGTTGCACATGTGTCTAATTTAACAATGTGTCGGGTCTTTGAACCATTCGTCTACAATCCTGTCAGACACTGCAACTTCTTGGGATCTTAATACTTGGGAATTCTTCGCTTGCCTAACCCTTGGGCATGACCTACTTCCACATTGGACAAATGTGACACCACCTACGACTGCTGCACCTCTCCTGCCATACGGTTTATAAGCTGCTTCTCTGCTCATATGCCATATTCTATTCAAGATTGATGGACTGACCACATCGACTCAAGGCTGAGGGACTGATTACCTCATTCTCCTCCTGTTCAAGTTTATCCTTTGTATGGACTGATGAAGCCACAGTGTGGCGAAACGTTTCCTCAATAAAGATACCCAAGAGTTGCACATGTGTCTAATTTAACAGTGGCACAAGTTACTGTAATATGAATGTATATGAGTGTGTATATGGTATGTATGTTTGTATGGTGGTTTGTGTAAGGCTAGTGATGTGTGGCACACCAGTGTGTGCCACACCAGAGTGTGCCATATCAGTGTGTGTGCCACACCAGAGTGTGCCACACCAGTGTGTGCCACACCAGTGTGCCACACCAGTGTGCCACACCAGGGTGTGCCACAATGTGTGCCACACCAGGGTGTGCCACAACAGTCGGTGCCACACCAGTGTGTGCCACACAGGTGCTACACCTGGGTGTGCCACACCGGGGTGTGTCACATCAAGGTGTGCCACACCAAGGCGTGCCACACCAGGGTGTGTTGCACCAGGGTGTGCTGCACTGGGGTGTGCCGCACCAGGGTGTGCAACACTGGGTGTGCCGCACTGAGGTGTGCCACACTGGGGTGTGGCGCACAAATAACTAGCATCATCATAAAGTCTTGGTACAGAGAATATCTTGTAGCTGTTAAGTTGTATTTAACTCCTGGGTATGACTGAGCTTCAACTACAGTAGTACGTCCTGCCCATCACTAATGATACCTTCAACTGCAGCATCTCATCTTTCTAGCATACAAAGACCATGACTAAGATAGTGAATACATTCATTGCTGAGGGACTGATTACCTCTGTTACTGTCTCCGCTTAACCCAACTGATAAAGCTACTTGTTAGTGGAATTTATTTAAGATTAAGAATTCCGGGTGTTGTCCACCTGTCTAATTCAGGTGTTGTCCACCTGTCTAATTCAGGTGTTGTCCACCTGTCTAATTCAGGTGATGTCCTCCTGTCTAATTCAGGTGATGTCCTCCTGTCTAATTCAGGTGTTGTCCACCTGTCTAATTCAGGTGATGTCCTCCTGTCTAATTCAGGTGATATCCTCCTGTCTAATTCAGGTGATGTCCTCCTATCTAATTCAGGTGTTGTCCACCTAATTCAGGTGATGTCCACCTAATTCAGGTGATGTCCACCTGTCTAATTCAAGCATTGTTTACCATTAATATTAAAGAAGGTGATCCAGGTACTTTGCCTTGTTCCCTTCTTTACTAATGATCCTGCTGCTGTGCAATTTGTATGCCGTGTCCTGTCCTGTCCTGCCCTGTCCTGCTCTGCTCTACTCTGCCCTGCCCTGCCCTGCCCTGCTCTGCTCTGCTCTGCTCTGTACTGCCCTGCCCTGCCCTGCCCTCCTCTGTACTGCCCTGCCCTGCCCTCCCCTGCTCTGCCCTGCCCTGCTTTACTCTGCCTTGTCCTGCCCTTCCCTGTTCTGCTCTGCCCTGCCCTGCCCTGCCCTGCTCTTCCCTTAATAATAAGATAATGTTGTCAGTGGTGCGACGACTGGAACTGGAGGACGTATCCGTGATGTGCAGGCAGTGGGTCGTGGTGGTCATGTTGTAGCTGGTACTGCTGGCTACTGCTTTGGTAACCTACACATACATGGTAAGTTCATCAGTGGGTCGTGTTGGTCATGTTGTAGCTAATATTGCTGGCTACTGCTGTGGTAACCTACACATACATGATAAGTTCATCAGTGGGTCATGGTGGTCATGTTGTAGCTGGTACTGCTGGCTACAGCTGTGGTAACCTCCCATCGATGGTGGATAACTCTATCATGGTGGAAGGTTTGAGTGGCTTAGCCTGTCTAAAAAATAACCCTCCCCCCTCCCTTCTTTGGTTTAGATAGTGAGGATTTTTCTCCATTCATTTAATTTTTACCACGGGGGAATTATGCTGCTCTCATTGTGCGCTTACCGACTACAGTGTTGTGATGGTCTGCACCACTCACCAGAGACTGGCTAGTCAGGTGGTCCATCTGCTGGGCCATTATGAGGTTCATCCTCTGGTTGTCTGGTGGTAGAGGCATTACCTGAGGTCACCTTTAGTTGCAGGCTTGGTCACTGATGGTGTGGTAGAGGCAGTACCTGAGGTCACCTTCAGTTACAGGCTTGGTCACTGATGGTGTACAACTCTGTGTTCTTGCCACTTTGCCCTGAATTTGCTATTATTATTTGAATGGTGCTAGTGTCTCAATGGCTCCTAGTCTAAAAAGAAAATTTTGCTAAGCCTTTATCTACTAGTTCTAGGTGAGCTATTGTATTGTTGTGCCCTGGGTATACAGGGTGGTGGCACTGCTTGTGTTTGTGTAAGTACTAATGGTGGGGCAGCGGTGGTCTCGCCTTTCTACCTTTTTGCACTTTTGCTTTGCTATTTTCTCTCCTCTATCATGACAGAAAAAATACCCATATCAATGCAGAAAATTCGGAGTGTGGAAATTAGGAGAAGGTGTGGAGTTAATAAAAGTATTAGTCAGAGGGCTGAAGAGGGGTTGTTGAGGTGGTTTGGTCACTTAGAGAGAATGGATCAAAGTAGAATGACATGGAGAGCGTATAAATCTGTAGGGGAAGGAAGGAGGGGTAGGGGTCGTCCTTGAAAAGGTTGGAAGGAAGGGGTAAGGGAGGTTTTGTGGGCGAGGGGCTTGGACTTCTAGCAGGCGTGCGCGAGCGTGTTCGATAGGAGTGAATGGAGACGAATGGTATTTGGGACCTGACGATCTGTTGGAGTGTGAGCAGGGTAATATTTAGTGAAGGGATTCAGGGAAACCAGTTATTTTTATATAGCCGGACTTGAGTCCTGGAAATGGGAAGTACAATGCTTGCACTCTAAAGGAGGGGTTTGGGATATTAGCAGTTTGGGGGGATATGTTGTGTATCTTATATGTATATGCTTCTAAACTGTTGTGTTCTGAGCACCTCTGCAAAAACAGTGATTATGTGTGAATGAGGTGAAAGTGTTGAATGATGGAAGTATTTTCCTTTTGGGGATTTTCTTTCTTTTTGGGTCTCCCTGCCTCGGTGGGAGACGGCCGACTTGTTAAAAAAAAAAAAAATCAATGACAACACTACCTTCCTCCCCTGGTCCTCCTACAGTTACTACTCTTGACTTCCCTTGTGTGGACATGGTTTATGGCAGTGAGCCAGAGCCAGACTCAGCCAGACACCTAGCTGCTGTGGCTGACTCTGGCCCAGATGCCACTTCTGTTTTTGAAGCTGACTTATTAAACATCCCACTGCTGGGTTCTGACTTTGTAATGTGTAAAAGAATGTTGATGCTATTGCAATCTTGGGTAGTTACAAGATAAATGGTTTTGGTTTTATTATATGTGCTGACAACAACTGAGTTGTCTTACCAGATTCAATGGCTTAGTGGTGGAGGATCAGGGCCTGTATGTTGATGTCATGAAAGACACTTTTATATACTACTCCTGGGTCATTGAGGAAATTTCAGGAGGCCCACGTGTCTATGTATGTCACAGTCCAGCTCTGGCTGGGCTATAAGCTGATAAGTTTGAAGCAGCAGTTAGAGACAAAATGTGGGTGATCTTGTGGCCATTAGAGCTCAAAAGACAGTTTGGTGATCCGATATTTTGACCTTGGCAGGCTCATGATCTCTCGTGTTGTGGTGATCCAGTGGTGGATGTGCTTATTTCTGGTTATTTGATCCAGTCATAACATTATTACCTATTGTATGATTGTGCATGAGAGTGAAGAAGATTTACAGTTTCTCAGTCCTGGAATGGTTATAGTTTGGAAGATAAAGGGGAAAGTGGGCAGTGTTCCAGTGAACACTAATTCACTGGTCCTTATATTTGACCTGAATCTTGGGAGGAGGGATGTAGATGTTAAGCTGTATGTCTCCTCCTCTGTACAGTGCTTCAGGTGCCAAAAGTTTGGTTATCAGAAGTCAGTTTAAGGTGATCCATAATGTGTGTTGCTTGATGAGTTGAATTTGACACTGCTCACTCCTATACTGGAGTCTTGCAGTGTCCCAACTGTGATGGTTCTCATGAGGCTAATTCTAGTGCATGTAATACACCTGTATTACATGCACTAGTCTTGCAGTGTCCCAACTGTGGTGGTTCTCATAAGGCTAATTCTAGTGCGTGTAATACACCTACACACTTTGGTTATGTTGAGAGAGTAAGAAAGTCTACCTCCTACATCGTGGCCTATCTTGTGCGATTATTACCTCCAGCTGTTGTGGGGTCCACCCTGGTGGGAGAAGTCCTTGCTCTTCCTTGGGGACTCATTCTGCTCAGCCTTTGGGCACCTTGCTGGTGGTCTTGCTTCCTGTCCAGGTAATCACTGGCTCATCCTGCCTCTGTTGTCATCTCAGGGTTGCATGGAGGTTGGTGGGGGCTCTCAGGCAGAGGCCCATGGGGATGCATCTGCCAGTGTGGTCTTGTCAATGCAATAGGCTAGAGGGAGGAGCATCCTGCTTCCTCCTATGATTGCTCACCCCCTTCCCCTTTAGAGGCCTCTGCTGTCTCCTCCTGCTGAGTCTGACTTGTCTGGGACACCAGGTTGGAAAGCCAACTTCAGTTACCCTCAGTGACAGTTGATAACTCTGCCAGTGGTCCACCACTCTGGTGCTGTTAAGGACCTGAAGCACAACTCGAGGGGTGTCTAAACACACCCTGGGGTGCCAGTTCTCTATAGCCAGGCAATGCATTGGATGCTCCAACCTCCAAGGGATCTGGGTTGTTCTCATGGTTCATAAGGGTGTGAAAAGTGTGATAAGGTATTCACATGAGTCTAGGGAGAGCTGGTCTTCTGTCTCAAACCCAGGATGGTGCACTGGATGCTCTCTCTGAAGAAAAAGTCAGACACTCCCTCCCAGAAGCTTTAAGATGGGTGCTTCAGTGGCTCTGGTTCCTAGGCCTGTAAGTAATCCCTGCCTCTGAGAAAGAAGACTGCTCTCTGGAGGGCCTGCCCCTTTTGAACCATTTTTGGGTTTTAGACAAGTCACTTTGCAGGCTGCATCTTCAGCCAAGGGCTAAAATTAAAGCAGTCACTGTTTGTAGTATTCTTACTGTAGACATTGAAGGAGGGTGGTTTACTAGCCTTCCTTTGGCCTAATGTATCCTATCATGCAATGGGACTATCATGGCCTTGTGTTGAAAACAGTCATGCCCTCATCTGGAATTATAGCCTGTTAGTTCAAAGTTCTCAGGAGACAAAACTTGGAACAAGAGAGTTGTCACTGGGTTCCAGGTTTGTTTTTTATGTCTCTGCACCACCCACCTAGTGCTGTTGCAAAGGGAGGTGGTGTGAGTATCCTGGTCCATGCTGCTGTCCATCGCAGTGAAACTTGCCTGCTCTCTATCCGGTAGGCTGTGGTGATGCCAGTGAGGCTGCAGGAGGACCTGAGTGTGCTCCATGTAAACTGTACCATAGGCGGGGATTGAACCTGTGGCGAGTAAGTCGTGATTTCGTGAGTCATGCTTCATGTATTTTACTCAAGATTGGGTTTTAGAACGCTGCTATAGCTACTCTAATCTGCAAGCTACCGAACCCATTCGTCTTGGGTGACTTCAATGCCCGCCATCCTGTGAAGGACAAGAGATGCCTGTGCCTAACAGGAAAGGTTTCCTTGTTGACTTTTTTAGATGTTTGCATCCTGAATGATGGGTCTCTGACCAGTCATTTTGTTCATACAAATGTCTTTTCAGGCATAGACCTCTTAGTTCCAGTTCATTCTCTGTATTTAAATTTCCAATGGTCTCTTCTCCCAGATTTATATGATAGTGATTATTTTCCTCTACTGGAATCCATAGGAACTTCCACTCCATTCTTCCCTCCTAAACACTGGTAGCTGGAGGCTTTGGATTGGTGTGTGTCTGAGGTTCTGGCACAGATTTCTCATGTCCAGAGATCTCATGACCATTTTGTTAGTGTATTTCTTGGAGTAGTTTCTTGACAAAACAAGTGCTGTGAAGCACTGCTAGATTGTGTATGGCTTGTTTATGGACCATTGTTCATTGGTTAATAAGCTAATATACTGGCAGTTGTTGGCCATCAAAAGGAAAGTATTCAGAAATGCTCAGCATATGTCCTGAGTCCATTGCGTGGAGGAACGGATATGGTGTAAGATCAGAAAAGATGTTGGAAGTAATTTCAGAGTCTACTGCCCAGTCTTCCCCATCATGGACAGGTGGTGAACGACCTTTCGGAGGTGGCCAGCACCTGTGCTAAGGGCTTCTTTGTTTATAGTGTCAGGAGATATGTCCTGAATTCCAGACCTGGAGACATGAGAAGACTGTCTTCTTGCCAGTTGTAGAAGATACAGGGGAGTCTTGTGATTTGTTTGGGGTGGAAAAATTGTCTTGTTAGCATTGCCCTCCATGACTCCTGGGAAGGATGTGGTCAGCTATGACATGTTGAGGGATCTTCCTCCTTCTTAATGCTTTTACTGGATTTATGTAATTTTATATTGACTAGTTAGGTACCTTCTCACAGTTGGTGGCAGTCTGTGGTTCTGGTTATTCCAAAGCCAAGATGGGACCCAAGAGATGTGTCACACTTCTCCAAGATATTTCTGATGAGCTGCATCAACAAGTTAATGGAGAAGATGTTGAATGTTTGTCTCATGTGGTATTTGGAGACAAAAGACTCAGTCTTTGGTGAAGTTTAGCTTCCACAAGCTCCAATCGACTACAGACTGCTTAGTTTAGTCGGCAGCTGGCTGGTGACATCTATTAGGATTTCACCAGCTGCCATCATTCCTTGGTGGTCTTGTTTGATCTGGAGAAAGTTTGTCATAAGCTTTCTCCTGAGTCTAGTCTGTAGAACTGCATTTCTGGTTTCTCAAAGAGATCATTCAGAGTGAGGGTTGGTTCATGCTACTGCCCTGTAGGGGTCCCACATGGTAATATCTAGAGCATCAAATGTTTCATTGTGACCATGGATGGTGTGGTCAGTGTTATCATTGGTGGTGTCAAGGCTTCTGTGTAGGCAGATGACCTTGTTGTGTATTGCAGTGTCTGCTACAGAAGTGGCCTGTCACTGACTTCAGGAGGAGTGGATAGCATCACCAAGTTGGTTGCCTTTAATGGCTACAGGTTTCTACTTGAAAGACTGGCTGTTCATTTTTCCCAGTCAAGAGTTTAACAGTCTGTTTCCCATGTGCTACTCCAGTGTGATTCTTTCCATTATGCAGCAGGTGACTTTTTGGGGAATGGTCTTCGATTGTTGCCTGAAACTGGCTTCTGATATAAAACAAATTTTCCAGTGAGCCAAAGAAAACAATATGATGTTCAGTGAGAACAAATTCCAGTCACTCTGTGGATCACAGTATAACTCCAGTGAAAAGCAGGGATGCCATGGGTACACTGAGAGGAAACAATAAACTGTCAGGAACCAAAAGATTATTCAACAACTTTCCATTATATGTAGGGGGGATTACCAACAGAACACTTCGTGTCTTCAAAATGGAACTGGATAGGTTCCTAAAATCAGTTTCTGACCAGCCAGCCTGTGGTTCATACATTGGACTATGTGCTGCCAGCAGTAACACCCAGGTGGATCAGGCCCTGACCCACTGAGTGGTCTGGTCTAGGAAAGGGCCTTGGGGGCATTGACCCCCTGTACAATCTCTGGGTAGATAGATGTACATATGATAGTATGTCAGTAGTGTGGTTAGCAAAACAGTGTACATGTCAGTAGTGTACACAGTAGTGTACCCAGCATCACTGGTGTACACAATGTTAGTAGTGTACCCAGCATCACTGGTGTACACAATGTTAGTAGTGTACCCAGCATCACTGGTGTACACAATGTTAGTAGTGTACCCAGCATCACTGGTGTACACAATGTTAGTAGTGTACCCAGCATCACTGGTGTACACAATGTTTGTAGTTTACCCAGAATCACTGGTGTACATAGTGCTAATTACCTAGCATCACTGGCATACACAAGGTTTGTATTGGATGGAAACTAAGATTGTTCTTCCTGGCAGGGTACGAGCTGGCATGGGAGGGTAGAGAAGCAGGGTACCCCAGCAACCTGGCCACACCACTGGAGGTTATCATCGAGGCTTCCAACGGCGCCTCTGACTATGGCAACAAGTTCGGTGAACCAGTTATTGCTGGCTTTGCTCGCTCCTTTGGTATGGTTGTAGGTGAGTATTGACCTTAATGAGTGATGCTCGTAGGTGAGTCTTGACCTTGATGAGTGATGCTTGTAGGTGAATCTTACTAGCCAGAACAACAGTAATATTGATCTTATTAGCTAAAACAACAGTAATATTGATCTTACTAACTAGAACAGCAGTAATATTGACCTTACTAGCTAGAACAATAGTTAGATTGATCTTACTAGCTAGAACATCAGTAATATTGATCTTACTAGCTAGAACAATAGTAATATTGATCTTACTAGCTAGAACAACAGTAATATTGACCTTACTAGCTAGACCAATAGTAATATTGATCTTACTAGCCAGAACAACAGTAATACAGTGGACCCCCACCATACGATGGCATCACCTTACGTTAAATCCACCATACGATACATTTTAACGCAAAAATTTTGCCTCGCCTCACGCAATTTGTCTGAGTGCGCCTCAGCTGCCCCGTGGGTGCCAGTGTTTACAAGCCAGCCAGTGCAGTCACATCCACACATACAATCGGAACATTTCACATTATCACAGCGTTTTTAGTGATTGTACTTGCAAAATAAGTCACCATGGGCCCCAAGAAAGCTTCTAGTGCCAACCATGCAGTAAAAAAGGTGAAAATTACTATGGAAATGAAAGAGATAATTTGTTAAGTACGAAAGTGGAGTGAGTGTCTCGGAGCTGGCCAGGTTGTATTCTTGCAAAAGGTGCAAGTTTGTTTTCGAAACAGAGATCGCAAGTACTTGAAGATGTTGAGAGACTGTTATTGGTGTGGATAAATGAAAAACAGATAGCAGGAGATACCATCTCTCAAGCGATCATATGTAAAAAGGGTGGGAAATACGTACTATCGTACCATGGTCAGCTGCTGCTGCACCACGGTCAGCTGTTGCTGCACTACCATCAGCTGTTGCTGCACCACAGTCAGCTGCTGCTGCACCACAGTTAGCTGCTGCTGCACCACAGTAAGCTGCTGCTGCACCACGGTCAGCTGCTGCTGCACCACGGTCAGCTGCTACTGCACCACGATCAGCTGCTGCTGCACCACAGTGAGCTGCTGCTGCACCACAGTCAGCTGCTGCTGCACCACCGTCAGCTGCTGCTGCACCACGGTCAGCTGTTGCTGCACCACGGTCAGCTGTTGCTGCACCAGTCAGCTGTTGCTGAACCACTGTCAGCTGCTGTTGCACCACGGTCAGCTGCTGCTGCACCACGGTCAGTTGCTGCTACACCACCGTCAGCTGTTGCTGCACCACGGTCAGCTGTTGCTGCACCAGTCAGCTGTTGCTGAACCACAGTGAGGTGCTGCTGCACCACAGTGAGCTGCTGCTGCACCACGGTCAGCTGCTGCTGCACCATGGTCAGCCGCTGCTGCACGACAGTCAGCTGCTGCTGCACCACCATCAGCTGTTTCTGACCAACATGACTCATCCCGAACCTGTCCATCCAGCCCTGCCGTCATTGTTTACAAGCCAGGGTGGCCGGTTGCATGCATACATTCGATACATTTTGTATTATTCCATTGTTTATAGTGCTTGTAACTGCTAAATAAGCCACCATGGGCCCAAAGAAAGCTTCTAGTGCCAACCCTGTGGTAAAAAGGGTGAGAAATATGTACTATTGTACCACGGTCAACTGCTGCTGCACCACCGTCAGATGTTGCTGCACCACAGTCGGCTGTTGCTGCACCACGGTCAGCTGTTGCTGCACCACTGTCAGTTGCTGCACCAGTCTGCTGTTGCTGAACCACAGTCAGCTGCTGTTGCACCACAGTCAGCTACTGCTACACCACCGTCAACTGTTGCTGCACCATGGTCAGCTGTTGCTGCACCAGTCAGCTGTTGCTGAGCCACAGTGAGCTGCTGTTGCACCACAGTCAGCTGCTGCTGCACCACAGTCAGCTGCTGCTGCACCAAAGTCAGCTGTTGCTGCACCACGGTCAGCTGTTGCTGCACCATGGTCAGCTGGTCCTAGTGGCATTAAAAGAAGAAGGGAAGTAACCCCGGAAAAGGACGTGCTACCTAAAGTCCTAATGGAATGGGATTCCCCTTCTAAACATTAATAACTTCAATACTCTCCCCTCCTCCCATCCCATCAATCATCACCAGATCTTCAATAAAGGTAAGTGTCAGTTTGTGTGTATTAAAATTAATATTTCATGTGGTAAAAATTATTTTTTTCATACTTTGTGGTGTCTTGCACGGTTAATTTGATTTCCATTATTTCTTATGGGGAAAATTAATTCACCTTACGATAATTTCAGCATACGATGAGCTCTCAGGAATGGATTAATATCGTAAAGTGGGGGTCCACTGTATTCAAGTCCCAATATGACTCATCATTTAGTGAGCCGTTAACCAGACTAAAAGTCGACAATCTACCGTATTTCGCAGCTTATGAAATTTAGCTTGTAAGACTAGTTTTAGTTGCAATGGCTCGGCATTGGACATACCTGGGAGAGCTACAGCCTACCCCACACTCCAGTCTTATAGCTCCTGTCACTGACCTTCAGTTTATAGGACACGGTGGTTTTCGGAGATACTTTATGGAAAAAATGCATCTTATAAGCCGCAAAATAGGGTAAATGAATTTTTTATGACAGTCTCAAAATTTCATTAATTCAAAAATTTCCAATATTATCCTAACACCACAAGACTTTGAAAAAGCAATAAATGACATGCCTATGTATTCTGCCTCAGGCCCAGACTTGTGGAACTCTGTATTCATCAAGAACTGCAAGAAGCCCCTTTCACATGATTTAATTATTTTGTGGAGAGGGAGCAGGGACATAGGGGTCGTCCTACAGTCACTAAAAACAATGGACATAGCTCCGCTCCACAAAGGTAGCGGTAAAGCAATTGCAGTGAAGTGCAGACCAATAGCACTAATGTTCCACATCATAAATATCTTCGAAAGAATTCTAAGAAGCAAGATCGCCACCTATTTAGATACCCATGAGTTGCTCAACATAGGGCAGCATGGGTTTAGAGCAGGTCGCTCCTGCCTCACAATTACTGAACTACTATGACATAGTCTTGGATGGTAGCGACCACCCAATGCAGATGTAGTTTACACAGACTTTGCGAAAGTCTTTGACAAATGCGATCACGGTGTAATAGCACACAAAATGCATGATAAAGGAATAACAGAAAAGTGGATAGATGGATCTATATCCTCCTAACAAATAGAAAACAGAGTAAAGTCTGAGGTGGCTGCAGTGAAAAGTTCTGTTCTACAAGGCATATTACTTGCTCCCATCCTGTTTCTCATCCTCATATCTGACATAGTCAGAGATATAAGCCACAGCACCATGTCATCCTTTGCAGATGACACGTGAATTTGTATGACAATGTCATCTGTCGAAAATACTGCAAGTCTCCAAGAGGACATCAACCAAATCCTTATATGGGCTGCAGAAAATAACATGAAGTTCAGTGAAGAGAAATTTTAATTACTCCACTATGGAAGACACAAGGAAATCAAAACTATATCAGAATATAAAACAAATTCCAACCACACAATAGAGCAAAAACCTAATGTGAAGGACCTGGAAGTGATAATGTCAGAGTATCTCACTTTCAAAGATCACAATCTATCTACCACATTTGCTAGGAAAATAATAGGATGGATAATGAGAACCTTCAAAACTAGGGATGCCAAGCCCATAATGCTCTTCAAATCACTTATTCTCTCTAGGCTGGAGTATTGCTGTACTCTAACAGTCCCTTTCAATGCAGGTGAAATTGCAGACCTGGAGAATTAGAGAATTTTCATGGCATGTATAAGCACAGTAAAGCACTTAAATTACTGCAAACAGTTAAGTCCCTTGATTTGTATTCCCTGGAATGCAGTCAAGAAAGATACATGATAATATACACTTGGAAAATCCTAGAGGGACTAGTCCCAAATTTGCATGTGAAAAATCACTCCTTACAGAAACATAAGACTCAGCAGGCGGTGCAACATCCCCCAATGAAAAGCAGGGGTGCCACGAGTAAATTAAGAGACAACACAATAAGTGTCAGGGGCCCAAGATTGTTCAACTGCCTCCCAGTATACATAAGGGGGATTACCAATAAACTCCTGGATGTCTTCAAGAAGGCGCTGGATAGACACCTAAAGTCAATACCTGATCAGCCAGGCTGTGGTTCGTATGTCGATTAACAAGCAGAGAGCATTAACACCCTGGTTGATCAGGTCCTGATTCACCATGAGGCCTGGTCACAGACTGGACTGCAGGGATGTCGACCCCTGAAACACCCTCCAGGTGTTGTTACTGGTGTTAATGACTATAGTTACAATGATCATTGTTACTGGTGTTAATGACTAGTTATATTGGTCATTGTTAATGACTGGCTATTGTAGTTATAATGCTCATTGTTTCAGGTAATGAGTCAGCAAGAGAGAGGAGAGAGTGGATCAAACCTATCATGTTTAGTGGTGGTGTTGGCACCTTAGATGACACCATGGTGAAGAAACTACCACCACACAGTGGTAAGTTACCACCACACAATGGTTAGTTACTACTACACAGTGGTAAGTTACAACGATACACTGGTAAGTTACCACCGCCACACTGGTAAGTTATTACCTCACACTGGTAAGTTACCACCACACACTGGTAAGTTACCACCACACACTGGTAAGTTACCACCACACAGTGGTAAGTTACCACCACAGGTTCATAAGAGTGACAGTACAATCACTGGGATCACACTGCCTCCTGCACTTCCTTCACACTGCCTCCTGCACTTCCTTCACACTGCCTCCTGCACTTCCTTCACACAGGCAGCAAGGGGTGGGTGGCCTGTATGTCACAGAGTCGCTCATTTGCTCAGAACTACTAAACACCACAAATGATGTAGTTTAAGTTTTGGCAGTAAAGATCGAAAACCAAAACCTTGTCTTTGTGGTTGTATACAAGCCTTCTGATGCAAATTCTCAACATTTCCAGAAACAAGTTTTGAAAATTGACCACTGTCTGGAAAGTCTCTCGGCTTCTGCCCCAAACATCTTGCTGCTGGATGATTTCATCTTAAGCCATCTAAGATGGAGGAATGTATAAGGCAGCAGCAGCTGAGATGGAAATTCACACACACATGTACACATGGAGAGTGCATAAATCTGTAGGGGAAGGAAGGTGGGGTAGGGGTTGTCCTTGAGAAGGTTGGAGGGAGGGGGTAAAGGAGGTTTTGTGGGAGAGGGGCTTGGACTTCCAGCAAGCGTGTGTGAGCGTGTTAGATAAGAGTGAGTGGAGACGAATGGTATTTGGGACCTGACGAGCTGTTGGAGTGTGAGCAGGGTAATATTTAGTGAAGGGATTCAGGGAAACTGGTTATTTTATATAGCTGGACTTGAGTCCTGGAAATGGGAAGTACAATGCCTGCACTTTAAAGGAGGGGTTTGGGATATTGGCAGTTTGGAGGGATATGTTGTGTATCTTTATACGTATATACTTCTAAACTGTTGTATTCTGAGCACCTCTGCAAAAACAGTGATTATGTGTGAGTGAGGTGAAAGTGTTGAATGATGATGAAAGTATTTTTGGGGGGATTTTCTTTCTTTTTGGGTCACCCTGCTTCGGTGGGAGACGGCCGACTTGTTAAAGAAAAAAAAGTACTATATTAAATCTCTGCAATAAATTCACCTTAAACCAGAGGCGTCGCTAGAGTTGGTGTCACCCGGGGTGGAATCTCTGGTGTCACCCGGGCAGCATCTTTGGTGTCACCCCCATGAAATTCAAGGGTGGGGGGGATGGGGGTAAACTCCAGTTACGTCACTACTGCATGACCAGTTACGTCACTAATGCATGACCAGCGACAAATGTTTAACAAAGAGAATGTTTAAGAGCCATAAACTAAACAGGAGAATACTTCTCAACTTTATTAATGATAAAATAAATAATCGTAGTAATATTGAGGAAACGTGAACTCAAATACCAGTTTGAGTACAGCCAACAGATCCTACATTTATTCATCTTCAATAATGAAAAAAAAAAAAAACTGAAAAATGAAGAAAAACATTGCAATATCAGAGAAACACTAGTTGCAATTTGACCATGAGTACAGGTAACATCTCAGTGAATCTGATCTTACATTTCCTTGCCTTCAGTCCTGCAAAATCATCTATCACATAATCAAAATCAATGATTTTTCCCTATTTAGGCTTATTTGTACTCTAATCATATAATAGGCTATACAGAAATGAAAGATTCTTCTCTTATGTTGGTGCAGCACTATTTTGGGCATTATTGTCACCTTCTTTAGAGGCTCTATGGTGTCACCCCCTAAATGGTGTCACCCGGGGCAGCCCCCCCCTTACGACACCTCTGCCTTAAACCAGCAAATAGTCAAGTCAGCATGAATGGAAAATACAGTTGACCTCATCTTCACTAATGATGATGACCTGGTAAGTAATATACCAGTATCAAAGACAATACATAATAGAAGTACAGACATGTATGTGCCTTCATCAAATTCAACTTCATTAACAAAAACATACAATGAGATCAAATCAACCATTTCCTAAATGAAACAAGCTGGGAAGATATCCTACACAACAACACTGATCCAAACCTTTGCCTATAAAATATTAACTCTGTGGCACTTGAGGTATCCTCAAGTCACATTTCCTTAAGAAAAAAAGAAGAGAAGATGTAAACTGGAAGAGAAAGCCACTCCCTATACAGGTGAAGGCAAAGAATCAGAGCTGCTGAAAGGGGCCAGTATATCAAAATACAGAATGAGGCACTGGTCAGAGAAATAGAAAATATGAAACCGAAGCTTAAGGAATCATACAGGAGACAAGAAACATGGGAAGAACTTAGTCATCAATGAAATTGAAACAAAAATAAAATATTTCTTTCTATTCGAAATCTAGGACAAAAACTACATCCAGTATTGAACTCCTGCTTAGACAAGATGGGACTTACACAGATGATGGCAAAGAAAGGAGTGAGATACTGAAGTCCCAGTATGACTCACTCTTTAGTGAGCCATTGATCAGGCTAAGGGTCAACAATTTAAATGAATTTTTTATGACCCAGACTCAAAATTTAGTTAATTCAAGAATTTCCCATCCTGTTCCTCATCCTCATATCTGACATATGGGGGTGTAAGCCACTGCACCGTGTCATCCTTTGTTTCCTAGGCATTCTCAACTTATCTCACTTCAAAACTTTTTCTTATTTTCAACAAAATTTGTTGATAACATTTCACCCACTCTCTCATTTGCTCTCTTTTTCTCTCCATGTACTTCACATACTTCTTGACCTTTCTTTTTCTCTCCACATACTCCTCCCTCCTTGCATCACTTCTACTTTGTAAAAACCTTTCATATGCTAACTTTTTATCTCTTACTACTCTCTTTACATCATCATTCCACCAATCGCTCTTCTTCTCTCTCGTGCCCACTTTCCTGTAACCACAAACTTCTGCTGATCACTAACACTACATTCTTAAACTTAACCCATACCTCTTTAACCCCCATTTCCTATACTCTCACAAGCCTATCTATCCTCCAATAATTATTTGTATCTTACCCTAACTGCCTCCTTTAGTTTATAAACCTTCACCTCTCTCTTACTTGCTGCTTCCATTTTCCATGTATCCCACTGTAGCTACAACTAAAATGTGATCTAATATATCTGTGGCCCCTCTATAAACATGTACATCCTCAAGTCTACCCAAGTCTCTTATCTACCAATACATAGTCCAGCAAACTACCGTCATTATGCCCTATATTGTATCTTGTATACTTATTTATCCTTTTTTTTCTTAAAATAGGTATTATTTGTACCAAACCCCTTTATATGCCCTTCTCCTACAGTTGACCCAAATTTTTAAGCAATGTGGACTAAAGTCGCTTCTGGGGCCCCTCCGGGATTAGGGGCCCTGAAGTTTAAGCTTCATTAGTTCTGTAGTAGATCAACCACTGCCCTCATTTCATTCTTAAATGTCAACTCAGTTTGCTTCTCAGTCTTCCTGAACTGGTACATTTCCAGAAGCAATTCAGGGTTTACTACTAAAGTCTTGACACTATATAATGGCTCTGTGGAGATAATTTAGCTGAATCTCAGGTTCTTATAGTAAAGTTTGGTTCTGTCTGGCTGAAGATTGATGATGATTATTTTCAGGTGCGCAGGTGGTGAAGGTGGGTGGCCCGGTGTATAGAATCGGTGTAGGTGGTGGTGCTGCCTCCTCAGTGCAGGTGAGTCAACTTCCTCCAGGTGAACCAATGGTTCACCAAACCTCTTTCTACACATAGTTCAATTAAAGGCTCCCCATTTTCATTTACCCCTGGCACCCCAAATTTACCTACTACTCCCTCCACAACATTTTTACCCACTTTAGCATTGAGATCCCCAATCACAAGTACTCTCACACTTGGTTCAAAACTCCTCATGCACTCAATCAACATTTCCCAAAATCAGTCAACAGTCAATATCTATCTATCTATCTATCTGTCTATCTATATCTATCTGCCTATATCTATATCTATCTATGTATCTCTCTCTCTCTCTCCTCCAGGTGCATAAACACTTACTATAACCCACTTTTCACATCCAACCCTTATTTTACTCCACAAAATCCTTGAATTTATACATTTATACTTCTCCTTTTTCTGCCATAACTTACCCTTCAATATTATTGCTACTCCTTCCTTAGCTCTAACTCTATTAGAAACCCCTGACCTAATCCCATTTATTTCTCTCTTTCCTACTCCCTTCAGCTTTGTTTCACTTAGAGCTAGGACATACAGCTTCTTTTCATTCATAGCATCCACATTCATCTCTTTCTTATTATTCGCATTACACCTATGCACATTCAAACATCTCACTTTGGTGTTTTTCTTCTTTTTCTTTTGAGTAGGCTGTATGGGAAAAGGGGTTACTAGCCCATTGCTTCCAGCATTTTAGTCGACTTTTACATCAAGCATGGCTTACGGAGGAAAGATTCTTATTTTACTTCCCCGTGAATGTGAAAGGAAAAGTAATAAGAACAAGAACTATTAAGATAAAATCAAAGAAAATTCATATGAGTGTGTATACATAAATGTGTACATGCATGTGTAGTGTGACCTAAATGTAAGTAGAAGTAGCAAGATATACCTGAAATCTTGCATGATTTATGAGAGAGAAATAAGACACCAGCAGTCCTACAATCATGTAAAACAAATACAGGCTTAAAATATTTATAGTAGAATTATTATTGAAAAGGTTAAGGATAAGATAAAATGTAGGATTGTAAATTAACGATTAGGTTTTGTTCAGGGTAGGTGACATGTAAACCAAGTTTTTACATTGAAACATGTTAGTAAACAATACGTGGAAAAAGTTAAGAACTCTGTTGCATTTGTCGTATGGGGTTCGGTAGGAGAAACGAGGGTTGAAGGTAAACACCTTGTTGGATGGTAACACTATATATATTGTCAGACTGTGGTAAGGAAGGGATGGGCCCTACCTGCCGTGTTACTGCCTGGATGTCTGAACGTCGAGTGAGAGCGAGGCAGCTCGTCTCACTGCCTCAAGCTGTACCCTGTGACGTCATACAGTCACAGGCCTAGGGAGCTTCTATATAAAGTACATGAATGGTACTATGATACTCAACTAATCTATGCATACAACACATGTAAAGGAGGATCAGCAACTATGCTGACAGCTCGGTCATGTTACGTATGTCGTCTCGACATACACTACTCGGCTATAGGCTGAACAGGCAGGTGGTTCTGGGCTGATTCTATACAATAACAAAGACATATATAACTTAGAACTAATGCATGGTATCATAATGAGTTTCATTGTAATGCATTACGACTTATAAGAACAAATCGCTGTACATTATGGATGGAATTGATCGATCGATCTGTATTCATGCACTCTACAGATTCTGAGGAAGAATATATATATATATATATATATATATATATATATATATATATATATATATAATATATATATATATATAATATATATATATAGAAATTATATATTAATACAACATCATACATCACATACATACAAACATATAAATACATACAAACATACAAGTGAAATTAACAGCAAATGCAATCTGGTGCACTCAGATAATTACTGTCAAATTCTCAGAATATGGAGGGAACGTGAACACGAAAAAAAAAAAAAATCTGAAAAAACTGATCAGTTAATACAAACAGTTGACAATTTCCTTCATCTCGGTCATCTGATTATACAGACTATGTACATTTAAACCCAATTCTGCGAGGGTGAGGTTTACGTATGCAGAATGGTTATCATCTGTGGGAGGATCGAATTCCTCTGCAATGGCTAACACATGCCTTGACTGAGGGAGATCTGAATGAGTATCTACAAAAGATACTTGTGGGTTTCTCATTACTTGTCGAGTACGCAAAGCATAGCGACATTCAGGTTGATTATCTGACTGAGTATCGGAGGTAGAGGGTACAGAGTCAAGAGGATTGTCAGCATCTGTCACTTTAGTCTGGGTAGCAACATCATCAACATCGCATACTAATTTCATATGATCTAAATGCGATTCTTTGTACTTACCAGTACTAATTTCTCTAACCTTATACTTATTGTCAGTGATCTGTTCTACAACGCGATAAGGGCCAACAAACTTTTGATCGAGCTTAGGCATTGCGGATGTTTAGTTGAAATTTGTCAGCATTACTCTTGAACCTACTTTAACTTTTGATGGCTTAGCACGGCTATTAGTTACTCTAGTAAATTCTGCTGTTGATTTATGAAGTGTTTCACGGATTCTTCTAAAAACACTGTGAGCTATGCTGGTACAAGTTGCTACGAAATCATCAGGGTTGTAATTGGGTTTCGGAGTGGAATATAACAACTCATAGGGTAAACGCTTGTCTACACCATACAATGCATAATGTGGAGTATCACCTATGGAAGCATTGTAAGCAGAATTTATGGCACATTGAACATCTGGTATAACTTCATCCCAAGTTTCACTATTGGGGTTGATAATGGCTCTCAAGACATCAAGTACTTTCTTATTGGTTCGTTCACCTAACCCATTGCTGGCAGGATGATGAGGAACAATGGTGGATTTAGAGATCTTGTACAAAGTACACAAATTTTCAAGAATCTCATTACAGAATTCACCTCCATTATCTGTCACTAAAGGCTTAGGGGTGGTATGCCTGCAGATAATGCGTTCTTTAAACGCTTTAGCTACTGTCTCTGCAGTCTTATCTGCAATAGGAACTAATTCACAATATCTGGTGAAATGGTCTACCATAACACACAGATGTTTGTTGCCTTGGAGGGAACATTTAAAATTGATTAACAAATCAAGGGCAACTCTTTCCCACGGTTTGCTAGTGGTTGGGTACACCTGGGTTGGATTAGGGCCATTGACATTTCCTTTATGTTGCATACAAACACTACATTTCTTAACATACTCTGAAATGTCAGTTGCCATACGTGGCCAAAAGTATTTCATTCTGGCTTGTTTCACAGAACGATCCATACCAGGGTGTGCAACACCTGGCGCATCATGAACTAGCTCTAGAGCTACATTCGCTAGTGACTGTGGAATTACTAATTGATATACTCTTCTGCTTGGAGTACCCAACTCGGCTGTTTGATACAGTAATTCTTGGCTCATTACAAAGTCACTGATGGGTGCTGGTGGCTTCACAGTCAGAATAAGATCTTCCTGGAGCAGGAATCGAATCACACCAGACCACATGGGATCTGTTCTTTGGGCATTCTTTACATCCTCGGCAGTAAATGGAGGATCTGCAGTAACTACACTAATGTGTCGCGATAAAGCATCTGTGACTACATTTGACTTGCCAGGTAAATGTTCAAAAGTGGGATTGAACTCTTGGATAGTCAAGGTCCATCTGGCTAACTTCCAGTAGGTTGTTTATTCTGGAATAAAGGTATCAGTGGTGCATGGTCTGTCAAGACATGAACAGGGTACTTGTAAATAATGTCTCGGAAGTGCTTTAAAGACCATACTATTGCTAAAGCTTCTTGCTCCGTTACTGTATAATTACGTTCAGCCTTCGTAAGGACTCGGCTAGCAAATGCAACTGCGTTGTACTTGCCATCAGTCTTCTGAGCTAGTACGGCACCTATGCCAATTGAACTAGCATCAGTTGTCAAATAGAAGGGCTTAGAAAAATCTGAGAATTTCAAAATGGGAGCGGACGTTAGCGTTTCTTTTAGTGTCTGGAATGCTCTTTCTTGACGGAAGGTCCAAACGAAAGGAGCATCTTTCTTAAGCAACTCAGAGGAGCTGCTATTGAAGAAAAATTAGCAATGTAAGATCTGTAGAAACCTGCTAGACCCACAAAAGATCTTACAGCATCGGCAGTTTTGGGGGATGGAAAATTTAGTACTGCCGTTACTTTACTTTGATCAGTCGTAACCCCTCTAGGAGTGACTACGTGACCAAGAAACTTAATTTCTGATCTGAAAAATTGGCATTTGGACAGTTTGATCTTTAGATTGGCTTCTTCAAGCTTACCAAGTACTATATCAAGTCTTTTCAAGTGTGTATCCACATCTTCGGACATGACAATTACGTTATCTAAGTACACCATAAGTGCTTTACCTATAAGACCTCAAAAGATATTGGTCATGAGTCTAGAGAACGTGATAGGAGAGGATCGTAATCCAAAAGCCATTCGAAGGAAGTGATAATGACCTGTGGGAGTAGAGAATGCAGTTAACTCTTGGCTGTCCTCGTGAAGAGGGACTTGCCAAAACCCTTGTAACAAGTCCAGGGTCGAGAAGACTTTGTTATCTCCAATGTTGCGTAAAAGATCACCTAGTACAGGAAGTGGGAAACAATCTGGAATAGTTTTCGCATTTAACTTCCTAAAGTCAATCACCGGGCGCCAAGTACCATCCTTCTTAGGCACTAGGATCAAGGGCGCATTCCAGGGTGAATTGCTAGGAGCAATAACTCCATCATCGAGCATTTGATTGATCAGTTCTTCTGCGACAGCAACTTGGGAATGAGGCATTCTGTATGCAGGTATATAGATAGGTCTAGTACCAGGTTCAAATGGAATATGATGGGACAATAAGTTCGTTATACCCATCTTCTCACCTGGTAAGGCAATGGCTCTACAACGTTTGTTCAAC
Source organism: Cherax quadricarinatus (assembly GCF_026875155.1). Classification (NCBI taxonomy): domain Eukaryota; kingdom Metazoa; phylum Arthropoda; class Malacostraca; order Decapoda; family Parastacidae; genus Cherax; species Cherax quadricarinatus. Next base: position 29,322,397 of record NC_069472.1, read on the forward strand.
AGAGTTAACAAACGCTTGACTTCGTCTGAGGAGTCAGTGGGAGCTAAGTCTTTCTCCTCAACTGGTGGAATGGATTGATCCAGTGGAGTGGATGAGGTCTCCCCTGTTGAAATAGCACCGACCCACTGGTCAAGTGGCATGTCATCCTGTACTTGAACAGGGTAAGGATAGTGAACCAGGTCAACGAGATTGGTATTTTCTCTGAGACAAACACTGTGACCTGAAGTGTTAGCAAGGAATGAATGGATCTTACTGTCTCTTACAACGTGTAAGGAAGGTTCAACAAATAAACCCTTGACCTTGCAGGAATCACTGTCAACTAGGACGTTATCACCATCTGGAACATTAGGAACAACAACAGACACTCTAGTGAGAGCACTAGCCGCAACAGAGACTTCTTTCTGCAGACGGCATGTGACAACAAGAGATGGCATTACTAGTTTCAAGTAATCGTTTTCCGACAAGGCATCCCCTGTGGAGAAACTACTACTTGAACTACCAGTCATTGCAGGGATAGGCTGTGCACTCGAGGCAGTCTGAGTGTCCTCGGATACTTGAGGCAATACACTATCTTGCATGGCTGAAGGTGTAGGTGGAACACAGATGGGAGTGACAGTTACTAGTGCCTGACCGCTTGGGTACGCTACTGGAAAATGCATTGGCTTGTAAGGACTTAATCCGTACATCGTACTCTGCGGCAGTATGGCAGATCTCTGATCCAAGCTGGTAACCCCAAAATGGAACGATCAAGTCGTCAATTTGGGCATGCCATCGATAAGGGTCGAGCACAATGCGTAAGTCTCACATGGAAGCAAATCCCAGTAGAAGGTCACCAGGGAAAGTAATTTGGTCGACAACAAGAAAAGCAGCAGTAAAGTCTCTACCTTGGATAGAAAAGGTGAGCGAAGTCTGACCTTGGACACGCAAAAGGGAACCAGCTACTCCACTAAGGGAGGTTACAGTAGTTGGTTCAACAAGGAGGACACGTCGTAACTGCTTCTCTTTAAACAAGCTAGACCTGATGATATTAACTTGCGCACCAGAGTCCATGAACACATGAACGGGCGCATTATGGATAGAAGCTTGTACTAAAGGACCTATCGTTTCGTTTGTAGTTATGTCCAAGCAGAAGGGTGGGTTGTCATCGGAGAAGGCATTTTCTACTTCATCCCCAAATTCCTCTACGTCAGAGACTTGTGAAGCAACATCAACAGCAGGGTTGTCATTCTCAAGACTGGCTTCATAGGAATTTTGAACTGGGATGGTGTACTCATTATCACCTACTGTCACGACTGGACGAGTAGACTGGGGCGCTCAGATTCCCCCGAATTGGAAAAACGAGGCTGGTTCTGGTTGTTCTGAGAACCCCGATCTCTATTTCCTCTCCTGGCTCTGCGGTTGGAACAGCCACGGAATGATCTAGAGTACTGAAGGTTGTAGAGAGCATTGCACTCAGATGTGTCATGTCCATGTATTCTATGATAAGTACAGTAGGGAAGATCTGACTGGTACTCATCATCAGTACGATGCCTCTTAGGATAACTATCAGGACAATTAATTGCAATATGGCCACGGAAACCACAATTGTTGCAAGTTCTTTGACTATAGGTACTATACATGCTACGAGTGCTACGGGAATGATAACTCTTAACACTAAGGGCCAGATTTAAGAAGTCTCCGGGCCCTAGGCTATTCAGATTGGCGGGGCCCCTTTGAGTTACGGGTAAGCGAAGCGACCCCTTCCAGCTTGGGGGTGGGGGGGTGGGTCGGTGTGAGCCTGTTTAAGGTCTAATTAAATGCATTCTGGCTATTTAGATTAAATTTAATAGGGAAAGTACATCAAAACAACCAAAACCATTTACCAACAGCCATTATAACTATCTTGTTAAATCATACATTTTAACCCTTTCAGGGTCCGTCCCGTAGATCTACGGCTTTACGTTCAGGGTCCAAACCGTAGATCTACGCCATGAGCTCAGCTCACTCTGATAAACTGTGAGTGGTACATTTGGGCCTAGATATGAGAGAATACATCTATGTGGTATGTGTGCACCACATAAAACAGATCCTGCAGCACACTGTGTATAATGAGAGAAAAAAAATGAAATCATGATTTTTCGATTAAAACAGCAACTTTGCAGTATTTTTTCGTATGTTTTTTATAGTTGTATTTGCGATTTCTTGGTCTCATTTGATAGAATGGAAGACATATTACAGAAATAGAGATGATTTTGATTGGTTTTAGCACAGGAAATGGCTTGAAACTGAGCTCAAAGTAGCAGAAATGTTAAATTTTTGCCGATATTCAAGAGTAAACAAACGACCTCACACGTCTAATACACGTCAGCTGGTGGGTCTAATATACATTCACAAATATGGTGATGATATTTATACAATTATTACAGTATTGCAAAACAGTAAATCTTCTATTTTTTGGTGTGAATAAAAATTCATTATGTGAATAAAAAATCAAAATGGAATTTATTTGTAAAGCCTCAAAACATAACTAATGAACAGAGGAAATGTTAGTTTAGTGCCAGGAATGCTTACATTGTTCATTCTGGACCCTATTTTGAAATTGGAATATTTTGAACTTTGTGTTAAATTGGCCAAATTAACAATTTCCGATCACTTTATTTTGTAGTTGAAACAGTTGACTTGGCGATTTCTTGTGCTCAGTCGATAGAATAGAAGTAATACTAGTGAAATAGCTAAGAATTTGGTTGATTGGAATAATGTAATTGGCCTAAAATGGGAGTCAAAGTCGGCAAAATCGCCGATTCGTAAATATCGCTGACACGTCAAAATTCGCGAGAGCATAATTTCGTCAATTTTCCACCAAATTTCGTACTTTTTGTTTTATTACCTTCACAAAAAGATTCTCTACGATTTCATAAGAAAAAATAACAAATTTCTTTTTTTTAAATTCTTGGACACTGGTGCGTGACTCCAGATTTGGGCCTTGGACCCTGAAAGGGTTAAAGAGAATAAACTCAAGACTGCATAGTATTACTAGATTAGGCTATTAAAGTAGTGACATCATGTACCTGTTATATTCAGCATAACCACTACAGCACTATTATTCGCTTTATAAATCACTGACCATTATTGTTATCATTGCGCCATGCATAAGACTATCAAATCATATAAACTCAAGAAAGTAAAGAATTGTTTATATTCACAGGCACTTCTTAAAGAAACTTTTTTTCTGGATTTCATATTGGCAAAATCATCAATTATATTCTGAAAATCAATATTTCTTGTTAGATCAGACTTAATGGTCAACAAGGCTAGGTTACAAAATTTGTCTTGGCTCATTGTTGAACAGAGCTGGTTTTCACTCTTTTCAAAACAGAAAATGAACGTTCTCCTTCACAGTTAGTAGCTGGAAGTGTTAGGTAAAGGCGATACACTATGTCAACATTAGGGAAGGTTTCTGAGATACCTGCATTTCTTAAATGTTTCAAATTTTGATTAATTTTTAAAAATCAATTTTACTCTCCAAACACTTGAACTTTTTAGGTAGGGACCCCTTTGCACAGTCTTGGACGAGCACCTGAACCCCTTGGACCGCGGGGCCCCCAAATGCGCAGGGCCCTAAGCAAATGCCTAGTTTGCCTATGCGGTAATCCGGCCCTGTTAACACTAGCTTTGGATGATGATCGCGAGTGATTTAGATTGGGAGTTTTGGTAGTAGCACAAACTAGAGGAAGTACAGGAGTAGACAAAGTGGTTGGCGTAGACTTTCGATAAGGGAAGGTTCCCTCGGGACACAAATTGCGTACATGGATGAGAGCTGCGAGCAGTCCCATAGTAGCATTTAGAGGACTAGAATTGTACACATACATTGATGTCGGTGGCATTAGCTGTTTGATAACTCCGAATGCTGCTAATTTAGCAAACCCTTCAAGGGCTGGTTTATCATTGTCTGTGAGGTACTTGGAAGTTTGACCTGCTTTAACGAATGAGGTCATTAGGTTATTAAGACGAAGGGCAAACTCATCTAATGACTCCTCTGGCCTCGGAGTTGTACACACTAATTCTTTGAGAACGACAAAAGGATCGGTTTCTCGCACCGGTTCAAGATAGTTACGGATTAACTGTTCATAATCTTGCCACCTGGTTAGATCTTGAAAGTCCTTCATACAAATCAAGTTGAACACATGTGAGGCGGCTGGAGAACGGGCTAAACTCTCCTTTCCGATACTAATTAAACAACTCTCAGATGGAGGACCATCTACTGAAGCATTAGCTCTGGCTCAAACAGCAGTAAACCAAGCTTCTAGGTTGTCTGGGTTACCATTGAACAATGGCATAGCACCATACGGATCACGACTGAAATTACGCAGGCTAGAAGTCTGAGTATGTCTATTGTTTGATAAGGAATTACTCGAATTTTGGACTGACGCATTAATGGTTGTACTAGCAGCATGTGCTGAGGCATCACTTGAGAAGACTTGAGACATGTTTGCAAAATGTAAAACAAGAATTTAGAGAAATAAAAGGAAAATGTAACTGAGGAACACACAACACAGTGAACTTAAATGGGAAGAAGATGCTTAACTATTCTGCATAAGTAATTAAAAATTGACAGGTCACACAGTAAGCAAAGAACTCGCACAAGAAAAATATGCAACTGAATGAACAACACTTTGAAAATCAAGAGAACTTGTACTTTACTCAAATCTAATTTGCTCAACTTTACTTTAAAATTGAATGAATGGCACAGTGAGTTGTCTTTACTTTCAATGCAACAGGAAAATACACAATAAAATACTGAATCAATCAAAAAAAAAGTTAAAATGGACTCAATAAATCTTGTGCACAATTAAGAAAAACTGAGCAAAACAATTCACTAAAAAGAGAATAAAATGGCACACAAAGAATAAAACATTATGCACAGAACAGAGCATAAGAAACTGCACTGAAATAAACTGTAGTAATACTGCAAATAACAATTGCTAATCAAAAGTACTGCACAATACTACATAAAATTTCTGCAAGAAAAATTTTAATGACAGCACAATGCTTGCACAAAAATTATTGCAAAAGGAGTCAATGTGCAATAATAAAAAAAATTACACACACAAGAAAATACAGTTTACAAGAAAAGAAAATATAGCAAGGAATGAACTGAGTGAACACTTTAACTCTTAATTGCAGCTTAAGCAACACTTACTGAACAAACAAAAGAACAATTTACTTTAAATGAACAACTTAAAAATTGCACAAAGAGTGAATTTGTTCAATGAAACATGAAAGATAATAGGTGCAAAAACACAGAACAAAAGGTTTGAGCACTTACAGTGATGCAGAACACAACACATCAATATAAACACAATACTAGATTTTTCTTGCTATAAAACTTGATGTGTGAAAAATTTGGAAAAATAATTTCTTGCTTGCACAAAATAATGGCACTATTGTCTGTGGAAATAAGACAGATTAGACACTGGCTGAATGAAAGGAATTAACACAAAAATGTTCAACACACAGAGAGAACAAAACAGAATACACAAATGCTGGCAGGAAAATATAACAGACAACACTGAGTTGTGATGCAGAATATAAGGTAATAAATTACTGAATTACTTCACTGGAATACTGAGAACACAAGGTGATTCTGAAGTGGAAACACAAGTTCTATACTGCTCATATGTGTTGTACACAACAAGGAAAAAACACTAAGGTACTTACTTCAAGTATAAAAAAAAGGAGCACAACACAACAGACATGAAATTATGCACGAAAATTAACACGGAATTAAGAAGAGAAAAAAAATTATTGCATACAGTATATAATAAACACTGAGTCTAATCAAGAGTTACTGAATGTCACTAAGAAATCACTGGAAACACAAAAAGAAATGTCTCAACACTCGCAAATGTCTCTATGAAAGATATTATCGCTGTAGCGACTTGGTGAAGAATGAGGTGGAAGGTTGGAGGATGGTGGTGGATGTTTATGTCGTCTCGTGGCTGTCTGCGATCGCTGACTTCTCTCCACACTCAAAGAATTTGCGCTTAAATCGACGATGGACTTCACACAGGAGGCTTTCAATGGTGGCGCCACTGATGAAGACACACTCTAGCTCTTGACCCCCTATGTGGTCCTTAAAATATGGTGCTACAAAAACAGTGGTAGTGGGTGAGTGAGTGAGGCAGCTGAGGCAGGGCTGAGGCCGCGGTGGCGAGACCACGTGGTAACTGGGCCTATGGGATGAACGGCGTAAGCCTCACTGGGGACACCCTCACTGGTGCGAAAACACTAAGCCAGCTGGCTTAAAACAAACCCACGAAATACCACAGCACCACAGGGATGAAAAAACACTCGGAATGGTTTGGAGCTTGAAGCACAAGCGATGAAGACTGTACCCACGTGGTTTGCTTGAGTACTGAGTTAGTCACCTGGGTTAGTCACCTGGGTTAGTTGCTGGCTGGCTTTGCTTAACCCTTCACACAGAATGGCTCGATAACTTCTAACGATGAGCACAGCAGGGGTGGAAAGCTGGCTTGGCAGGCAAAGGCTGGATGGAGTAGGCTAGGCTGGCTGACTCCCTCACCACAGACTGGCTGCTGGCTTATTTTGCAAACTCGGGTCAACCCCTCAGGAGTGATGCAAATAAGCAGATAAACACTAATACAGAGACTGACCAGTGAATAATGTAGAGGCTGGTAGACGCTTGCAGGGGTAGCTGGCTGGCTAGGTCGGCCTAGCGTCAGGAGATGGCGACTGGCTCAGTAGAAATTTATCTCCAGAAATCGCTGTAATCGTCAGAATTACAATCCCACCGCTGCCACCAATTTGTCGTATGGGGTTCAGTAGGAGTAACTAGGGTTGAAGGTAAACACCTTGTTGGATGGTAACACTATATATATTGTCAGACTGTGGTAAGGAAGGGATGGGCCCAGCCTGCAGTGTTACTGCCTGGATGTCTGAACGCCGAGTGAGAGTGAGGCAGCTCGTCTCACTGCCTCAAGCTCTACCCCATGACGTCATACAGTCACAGGCCTAGGGAGCTTCTATATAAAGTACATGGATGGTACTATGATACTCAACTAATCTATGCATACAACACATGTAAAGGAGGATCAGCAACTATGCTGACACATTTATGGATTTAGAAAAGGCATGTAAGAGAGAATCCATGGGGAAGTGGAACAGAATTCTTCCTCCGTAAGCCATGCGTGTCATAAGAGGCAACTAAAATGCCGGAAGCAAGGGGCTAGTAACCCCTTCTGTATATATTACTAAATTTAAAAGGAGAAACTTTTGTTTTTCCTTTTGGGCCACCCCACCTCAGTGGGATACGGCTGGCATGTTGAAAGAAGAAAGAAGATATAAGAGAGTGGATAGGGAAGCATTGTGGCAGATGTATGGATTAGGTGGGGGGTTACTATAAGTAGTCAAGAGTTTTCATGTGCAGAGCAAGGCTTAGGGTAAGGTATGTAGCAGAGAAGAGACTAGTTTTCCAGTAAAAATAAGCCATGGATATGAGAGTGTGATGTCAACATGGTGCTTCACTGTATTGATGAGGATAATTAAATGTTCTACTTTCGTTGTTCCTTTTGGGCCACCCTGCCTTGGTGGGGTAAGGACGGTTTGTTGAAAGAAGAAAGAAGAAGAATTAAATGTTCTAGGTAGTAGGTTGGTAGCCAGCAACCCCCCAGGGAGGTACTACCGTCCTGCCAAGTGAGTGTAAAACTAAAACCTGTAATTGTTTTACATGATGGTAGGATTGCTGGTGTCTTTTTTCTGTCTCAGTAACATGCAAGATGTCAGATACGTCTTGCTACTTCTACTTACACTTAACCCATAAACGGTCCAAACGTATATATATACGTTTTTTCAACATTTGGTAGTATGTAAAAATAAGTAGATTTTTTTTTTTACATTTGAAAACATGTAAAAAAACTTTGATCTATGCATTTTTTTGTTATATTTGAAAATATTTAAAAAACATAGATCTACTTCTGGACCACTACACATGAACGTAGATCTGCTTGGACCGTTTACGGGTTAAGTCACACTACACATACATGTACAAGCATGTATATACACACCAATCTGGGTTTTCTGCTGTTTTCTTTCTGGTTCTTGTTCTTGTTTATTTCCTCTTATCTCCATGGGGAAGTGGAACAGAATTCTTCCTCCGTAAGCCATGCGTGTTGTAAGAGGCGACTAAAATGCCGGGGGCAAGGGGCTAGTAAACCCTTCTGTTGTATAAATTACTAAATTTAAAAAGAGAAACTTTTGTTTTTTGGGCCACTCTGCCTTGGTGGGATATGGCCGGTTTGTTGAAAAAAAAAAAAAAAAAGTTAAGTACGTCTTGCTACTTCTACTTACACTTGGGTCACACTACACATGCATGTACAAGCATATATATACACACCCCTCTGGGTTTTCTTCTATTTTCTTGCTAGTTCTTGTTTATTTCTTATCTTCATGGGGAAGTGAAACAGAATTCTTCATCCATAAACCATTCGTGTTGTAAGAGGTGACTAAAATGCTGGGAACAAGGGCTAGTAACCTCTTCTCCTATATATATTACTAAATTTAAAAGGAGAAACTTTTGGTTTTCCTTTTGGGCCCCCCTGCCTCGGTGGGATGTGGCTGGTTTGTTGAAAGAAGAAAGAATTAAATGTATGCTAGGGTGTTGGAGTGAGATGTGAGATGAAAAGATAACCAGAGGCAGCAACAAGGAAGTTCCAAGCCTCAGAAACTTCCATCACTCCTCGAAGCCACCATAAAAATACCATTGCTTCAAGGCATATCTCTAGCCCTTGCTTTCAACAATTTTGTCTCTCCTATATAAGACAAAACTTCTTGTGCAACCCCTGATGATGACTTATACAAAGATGATAGTTGGTATTTGCTGATGTCACTGTTCTTTTTGGAGATTATGAAAAGTTGAAAAAGGTTGGTGGAGGAATTTTGGGAGAGTATATAGATAGGGTCATGAGGAAGGGTGGTGGATTGGCGATGTATGTCAGAGAAAATTTAAATTGTCTTAGACATGATATAAGATTAGAAACATCGAACACAGAATCTGTTTGGCTACAGTTTCTCGAGGGACGTGACAAATTAATTTTGGGTGTGATTTATAGGCCCCCAAACCTTGATAGGGAGTGCAGTAAGCTGTTATGGGACGAAATTCATACAGCATCTAGATATGAAAATGTTGTGATAATGGGAGTTTTTAACTTTAGACAAATTGATTGGAATAATATGACAGGAAATCTTGAGTCTAGTGACTTTCTTGATACGGTTCAGGATTGCTTTTTAGAACAGGTTGTGACAGAACCAACTAGAGGAAACAATCTGCTTGACTCGGTTCTTGCCAACAAAGATTCACTAATTAATAATCTTGAGGTTAATGATGAGCTTGGGGAAAGTGATCACAAATCACTTAGTTTCAATATATCATGGAATTACCCAGATAACTGCAATCAAATCTCTGTCCCAGAATTTTGCTTGGCTGACCTCATGGGACTGAAAAATTACCCGGGTGGGCTAAATTGGGATGTCCTGACTATGGGTCAGGTAGGTGATCTTGGTTGCCAATATGATGTTTTTCAGAGCATAGTTCTAGCTGCCCAGACAACTTTTGTTCCATGTAGGGAAATTAGATCTAACAAAAATGATCCCAGATGGATGAACAATAGATTAAAACATCTCATTGGTCAAAAGAGAGGCATATATAGGCGTATCAAAAGAGGGGATGGGCAGTTAAGAAATCAGTATATTCAATTAGAGAGAGAAATAAAGAAAGGAATAAGAAAAGCAAAAAGGGATTATGAGGCTAAGGTCGCAAGGGATTCAAAGACTAACCCAAAATGGTTCTTTCAGGTATACAGAAATAAGATTAGGGACAAGATTGGCCCACTTAAGAGTAACTCTGGTCAGATCACTGACAGTGATAAGGGTATGTGTGAAATTCTCAGTACCTACTTCCTCTCGGTTATCACCCAGGAAAATACATGTACTAGCAATATTCCTGAAATAATAGATTATGTAGAACAGGGTGATGATAAACTATGCACGATTGTGGTAACTAGTGACATGGTCCTCAGACAAATACAGAAACTAAAACCTAACAAATCCCCAGGTCCTGATGAACTGTTTGCAAGGGTGTTAAAGGAATATAAAGAGGAACTTAGCATACCTTTGGCTAATCTTTTTAACATATCACTACAAACTGGCATAGTGCCTGAAAAGTGGAAAATGGCAAATGTAATACCTATTTACAAGGCAAGTGACAGGTCCTTGGCTTCGAACTATAGACCAATAAGCCTTACCTCCATAGTGGGAAAATTTATGGAATCAATAATTGCCGAAGCAATTCGTAGCCATATTGATAGGCACAGATTGATTAATGAATCTCTACACGGTTTCATGAAAGGGCTTTCCTGTCTTATGAATTTACTAACTTTTTTCACTAAGGTGTTTGAGGAGGTAGATCATGATAATGAATATGATATTGTGTACGTATATGGGCTTCAGTAAGGCTTTTGATAAAGTTCCACACCAGAGGCTATTGAGGAAACTTAAAACACACGGAATAGGAGGAGAAATTTTTTCCTGGGTAGAGGCATGGTTGACAAATAGGCAGCAGAGAATTTGCATAAATGGGGAGAAATTAGAATGGGGGCACGTCACAAGCGGTGTTCCTCAGGGGCCAGTGTTGGGCCCGTTGTTGTTCACAATTTACATAAACGACATAGATAAGGGAATAAATAGCGACATAAGCAAATTTGCTGATGACACCAAAATAGGCCATCCAATTAATTCTAATGAGGACACTAGAGCACTCCAAGTTGATTTGAATAGACTGATGCAATGGTCGGAAAAGTGGCAGATGCAGTTTAATATTGACAAATGCGAAGTTCTAAATGTTGGACAGGTAAATAACCATGCCACATATAAACTAAATAATGTAGATCTTAATACTACTGATTGTGAAAAGGATTTAGGAGTTCTGGTTAGCAGTAATCTAAAACCAAGACAACAGTGCATTTGTGTTAGCAATTAAGGTAACAGAATTCTTGGCTTCATATCTAGAAGTATAAATAATAGAAGTCCTCAGGTTGTTCTTCAACTCTATATATCCTTGGTTAGGCCTCATTTAGACTATGCTGCTCAGTTCTGGTCACCGTATTACAGAATGGATATAAATGCTCTGGAAAACGTACAGAGGAGGATGACAAAGATGATCCCATGTATCAGAAATCTTCCCTATGAGGATAGACTGAGGGCCCTGAATCTGCACTTCCTCAGAAGGCGTAGAATTAGGGGGGATATGATCGAGGTGTATAAATGGAAAACAGGAATAAATATAGGGGATGTAAATAGCATGCTGAAAATTTCCAGCCAAGACAGGACTCGCAGCAATGGTTTCAAGTTGGAAAAATTCAGATTCAGGAATGATGTAGGAAAGCACTGGTTTGGTAATAGAGTTGTAGATGAGTGGAACAAACTTCCGAGTACAGTTATTGAGGCTAAAACGTTGTGTAGTTTTAAAAAGAGGTTAGATAAATACATGAGTTGGTGTGGGTGGGTGTGAGTTAGACCTGACTAGCTTGTGCTGCTGGGTCTGGTGTCGTGCCCCTTCCTTGAGTGGAGGTGGCCAGACTGAGTGGGTCATTGGGCTAATCTGGGGGGATGACATGGACCTGCTCCGCATGGGTCAGTAGGCCTGTTGTAGTGTTCCTTCTTTCTTATGTTCTTATGAAATTAAGATTGAACAAAGTCAAGAGCAATATGATTATAGTAGCAAATTCTTAGAAAATGAATTACATGTATTTGATATAAATTACAGGAAAGGCAGCTGGAAGAAGAGAATGGATAAAGATACATGGGAATAAATGTGGCGACACTTGTGTAAAAGGCAAAGTGTATCATAGAATAGATAAGTGGCAGGGGAGGATGTTACAGTGCTGGAGGTGGGAAGTACAGCGCCTTACTCTGAAGGATGTTTGAGGATGTTACTATGCTGGAGGTGGGCAACACTCTGAAGGATGATTGAGGATGTTACTGTGCTGGAGGTGGCCAACACTTTGAAGGACGAGTGAGGATGTTTCCAGGGTCATGTGAATTGTGATATTTATGCGCCTCCACGAAGACTGGGGTTTAGCAAGTGATGATGAATGTGTTTCCTCTTTAGGTCACATTACCTTGGAGTTGGCTGGTGTGTTCAGATGAAAATAATTTTAGCAGATTTTTTTTTTTTAGTCTGTTAACTGTTGGTGACAGCTATGTCAGTGGTATCAGTGTTGGTGACAGCTATGTCAGTGGTATCAGTGTTGGTGACAGCTATGTCAGTGGTATCAGTGTTGGTGTCAGATTTGCTGAGTGGCAAATTTTGACCTAGGCATGTCAGACTGTGTGTGTGAAGTATAAAACAAAACATACACCACACAGTGCATGGTGGGACTCGTGTTTGGGTTAAATTGCGAATCTGGAACATTTTTAAGGGTGGTTTTCCCAGCTTTATTGGCTCTTTCTTGGTAACAAGCAGAGAAATGCTAATGAAATGGAGATTTTGGGTGATTTTCCTGGGTAAGGGTAGGAACCCCCTCTGTGTGTCAGTTACTGGGATGGACTAAACCATGATAAAATATTCTTGGTTATTGTTTTTTGGCCAGGAATTCTTTTATCTGTGTAGCAATCGATTCAAAATGGAGGATAGGTGTTATACAGGAGAGGCTGGGGCACATGATTTGAAGATGGGAAGGGTTACTTTACTTGATGCAATGTTTACACCTTTTGTTTTGGAGTCTGTTTTCAAATTATAATTGTTCAAAATAGTGCAAAATTAGCCAAATTACCAACCTCTGAGCACTTTATAGGACTCTGATAGTTGAATGGGCAGTTTCATATGATTAATGGGTAGTACTCAAGACATACTAGTAAAATACTAGTAAAATAGCCAGGAACCGAGCCAGCTTCACCCTCAGAGTGGGAGACGGCACATTTGATAAAAGTGCTCACTAACATTAATTTTCTGCCTGCATAATTCCATTTTTTGCATTTTAGAAGAAATTTGTTTCCAAAAATGCCAGTGAAGATGGGGCTTTGAATTTAGGGTGTTGACAGTTTAGAGGTTAAGATTGATTTATGTTAAGTTGTTTAGTATAATAGACTTATAAATTACTAGTAAAGGTGTTGTTTTAAGGTTCAAGGTGACAATGAGGCAATGCGGGACCTGGGCGCAGTGCAGCGTGGAGACGCTGAGATGGAACAAAAGATGAATAGAGTTATACGTGGCTGTCTGGAGATGCGCAACAACCCTATCCTGGCGATACATGACCAAGGTGCTGGTGGTAATGGTAAGTGATACATGGCCAGGTTGCTGGTGGTAATGGTAAGTGATACATGGCCAGGTTGCTGGTGGTAATGATAAATGATACATGACCAGGGTGCTGGTGATACATGACCAGGATTCTGGTGATACATGACCAGGGTGTTGGTGATATATGACCAGGGTACTGGGGATGCATGACTGCAGTGTTGATGATACATGACCAGGGTGTTGGTGATACATAATTAGGGTGCTGGTGATATATAACCAGGGAGCTGGTGATACATGACCAGGGTGTTGGTGATACATAATTAGGGTGCTGGTGATATATAACCAGGGAGCTGGTGATACATGACCAGGATGCTAGTGATACATGACCAGGGTGCTGGTGATACATGACCTGGGTGTTGATGATAAATGACCAGGGTGCTGATGAAGCATAACTAGGGTGCTGGTGATACATGACCAGGGTGCTGATGATACATGGCCAGGGTGCTGGTGATACATGACTGGGATGTTGGTGATACATGACCAGGGTGCTGGTGGTAATGATAAGTAATACATGACCAGGGTGCTGGTGATACATGACCAGGGTGCTGGTGATACATGACCAGGATGCTGGTGATACATGACCAGGGTGTTGGTGATATATGACCAGGGTACTGGTGATGCATGACTGCAGTGTTGGTGATACATGACCAGGGTGCTGGTGATACATAATTAGGGTGCTGGTGATACATAATTAGGGTGCTGGTGATATATGACCAGGGTGCTGATGATACATGACCAGGATGCTAGTCATACGTGACTAGGGTACTGGTGATACATGACCAGGGTGCTGGTGATACATGACCAGGGTCCTGGTGATACATGACCAGGGTGCTGGTGATACATGACCAGGGTGCTGGTGATACATGACCAGGTTGCTGGTGATACATGACCAGGGTGCTGGTGATACATGACTGGGGTATTGGTGATACATGACCAGGGTGCTGGTGATACCTGACTTGGGTACTGGTGATACATGACCAGGATGCTCATGATACCTGACTAGGGTACTGGTGATACATGACCAGGGTGCTGGTGATAAATGACCAGGCTGCTATGTGACTGGGGTGCTGGTGATACATGACCAGGGTGCTGGTGATACATGACCAGGGTGCTGGTGATACATGACCAGGGTGCTGGTGATACATGACTAGGGTGCCGGTGATACATGACCAGGGTGCTTGTGATACATGACTGGGGTGCTAGTGATACATGACCAGGGTGCTGGTGATATATGACCAGGGTGCTAGTGATACATGACCAGGGTGCTGGTGATACATGACTAGGGTGCTGGTGATACATGACCAGGGTGCTGGTGATACATGACTAGGGTGCTGGTGATACATGACTAGGGTGCTGGTGATACATGACTAGGGTGCTGGTGATACATGACTAGGGTGCTGGTGATACATGACTAGGGTGCTGGTGATACATGACCAGGGTGCTGGTGATACATGACTAGGGTGCTGGTGATACATGACTAGGGTGCTGGTGATACATGACTAGGGTGCTGGTGATACATGACCAGGGTGCTGGTGATACATGACTAGGGTTTCTGGTGATACATGACTAGGGTGCTGGTGATACATGACCAGGGTGCTGGTGATACATGACCAGGGTGCTGGTGATACATGACTAGGGTGCTGGTGATACATGACCAGGGTGCTGGTGATACATGACCAGGGTGCTGGTGATACATGACTAGGGTGCTGGTGATACATGACTAGGGTGCTGGTGATACATGACCAGGGTGCTGGTGATACATGACTAGGGTGCTGGTGATACATGACTAGGGTGCTGGTGATACATGACCAGGGTGCTGGTGATACATGACCAGGGTGCTGGTGATGCATGACTAGGGTGCTGGTGATACATGACCAGGGTGCTGGTGATATATGACCAGGGTGCTGGTGATACATGACCAGGGTGCTGGTGATACATGACCAGGGTGCTGGTGATACATGACTAGGGTGCTGGTGATACATGACTAGGGTGCTGGTGATACATGACCAGGGTGCTGGTGATACATGACCAGGGTGCTGGTGATACTTGACTAGGGTGCTGGTGATACATGACTAGGGTGCTGGTGATACATGACTAGGGTGCTGGTGATACATGACTAGGGTGCTGGTGATACATGACTAGGGTGCTGGTGATACATGACTAGGGTGCTGGTGATACATGACTAGGGTGCTGGTGATACATGACTAGGGTGCTGGTGATACATGACCAGGGTGCTGGTGATACATGACCAGGGTGCTGGTGATACATGACTAGGGTGCTGGAACATGATAGGGTGCTGTGACATGACTAGGGTGCTGGTGATACATGACTAGGGTGCTGGTGATACATGACTAGGGTGCTGGTGATACATGACTAGGGTGCTGGTGATACATGACCAGGGTGCTGGTGATTCATGACTAGGGTGCTGGTGATACATGACTAGGGTGCTGGTGATACATGACCAGGGTGCTGGTGATACATGACTAGGGTGCTGGTGATACATGACTAGGGTGCTGGTGATACATGACCAGGGTGCTGGTGATACATGACTAGGGTGCTAGTGATACATGACCAGGGTGCTGGTGATACATGACCAGGGTGCTGGTGATACATGACTAGGGTGCTAGTGATACATGACCAGGGTGCTGGTGATACATGACCAGGGTGCTGGTGATACATGACTAGGGTGCTGGTGATACATGACCAGGGTGCTGGTGATACATGACCAGGGTGCTGGTGATACATGACTAGGGTGCTGGTGATACATGACCAGGGTGCTAGTGATACATGACCAGGGTGCTGGTGATACATGACCAGGGTGCTGGTGATACATGACCAGGGTGCTGGTGATACATGACTAGGGTGCTGGTGATACATGACTAGGGTGCTGGTGATACATGACTAGGTTGCTGGTGATACATGACTAGGGTGCTGGTGATACATGACCAGGGTGCTGGTGATACATGACCAGGGTGCTGGTGATACATGACCAGGGTGCTGGTGATACATGGCTAAGGTGCTGGTGATACATGACTAGGGTGCTGGTGATACATGACCAGGGTGCTGGTGATACATGACCAGGGTGCTGGTGATACATGACCAGGGTGCTGGTGATACATGACCAGGTGCTGGTGATACATGACCAGGGTGCTGGTGATACATGACTAAGGTGCTGGTGATACATGACTAGGGTGCTGGTGATACATGACCAGGGTGCTGGTGATACATGACCAGGGTGCTGGTGATACATGACCAGGGTGCTGGTGATACATGACCAGGGTGCTGGTGATACATGACCAGGGTGCTGGTGATACATGACTAAGGTGCTGGTGATACATGACCAGGGTGCTGGTGATACATGACCAGGGTGCTGGTGATACATGACCAGGGTGCTGGTGATACATGACCAGGGTGCTGGTGATACATGACCAGGGTGCTGGTGATACATGACTAAGGTGCTGGTGATACATGACCAGGGTGCTGGTGATACATGACCAGGGTGCTGGTGATACATGACTAGGGTGCTGGTGATACATGACCAGGGTGCTGGTGATACATGACCAGGGTGCTGGTGATACATGACCAGGGTACTGGTGATACATGACCAGGGTGCTGGTGATACATAACCAGGGTGCTGGTGATACATAACCAGGGTGCTGGTGATACATGACCAGGGTGCTGGTGATACATGACCAGGGTGCTGGTGATACATGACTAGGGTGCTGGTGATACATGACCAGGGTGCTGGTACATGACCAGGTGCTGGTGATACATGACCAGGGTGCTGGTGATACATGACCAGGGTGCTGGTGATACATGACCAGGGTGCTGGTGATACATGACCAGGGTGCTGGTGATACATGACCAGGGTGCTGGTGATACATGACCAGGGTGCTGGTGATACATGACCAGGGTGCTGGTATCATACCAGGGTGCTGGTGATACATAACCAGGGTGCTGGTGATACATGACCAGGGTGCTGGTGATACATGACCAGGGTGCTGGTGATACATGACCAGGGTGCTGGTGATTACATGACCAGGGTGCTGGTGATACATGACCAGGGTGCTGGTAATCCCATTACAACTAGGTCGCCATCCATAATTTACGCATGTTCATAATATTCATCATTGTTAATTCTCACTAGGATCACATGAAGGTGAAGAGGAGTTTAACAGTAGTTTTGAAGCAGCTGGCAGATAGAGAGGCTGTGGAGATATTGTGTTGAGAGTTCTACATTTTGGCTCCTTTTGTGCACATTGAGCTTTTAGAAAGATTAAGCTGGATACTGGGAATATCAGAGATTTTTGTGTGTAGTGTTGTTATTGAGCTGTGTGGCAACTATCAAGAAAGTGCTTCAGGTCATAATTGATATTTTTTTTTGTTCATGATTGATATTAGAATTTATTGTCCTGGTAAGTAGTATGCACAGTTGTATGAGTGAATGTTATGTATATGAAGTAGGTTTAGGTCTGAAGCGTGGGGGAGTGTGTTATCTGGCAGTAGACTTGAGTCATCATTCATACTGCCATCTTTTTGTTGTGTTATTATTGGCTTAAGGTGATTTATTGTAGTGGATCCCCAGGCACAAATAATATAGGTGAGGTAGGGATACATTAGAGAGTGGTATAATGTAAGTAGTTCCATTTGAGGTATATAGTAACATAGAAAGGATGCCAACTGTTTTGGATACTTTTTTGTAATGTGTTGAATGTGGATATTGATTTTTAGGTTGCAGTCAAGGAACAGGACTACAAAGTTTCCTTCATTTTGTTTAGCAATGAGAAAACTATTAATCATAATGTTTAGTTGGACATTGTTGTTCTGTTTCCAAACATCATGTAGAAAGTCTTATCAGGCTTATCTGGCTTTGAAGCCGGAGTCCAAGCCATAGTACTGGAGTTTACCTGGAGAGAGTTCCGGGGGTCAACGCCCCCGCGGCCCGGTCTGTGACCAGGCCTCCTGGTGGATCAGAGCCTGATCAACCAGGCTGTTGCTGCTGGCTGCACGCAAACCAACGTACGAGCCACAGCCCGGCTGATCCGGAACTGACTTTAGGTGCTTGTCCAGTGCCAGCTTGAAGACTGCCAGGGGTCTGTTGGTAATCCCCCTGAGCTCACCTCACTCAGATATGCTGTGAGCGGTAAATTTGGGCCTAGTATGAGAGAATGCATCTATGTGGTAAGTGTGCACCACATAAAACAAGTACTGTGGCATGTAGTGCATAATGAGAAAAAACTGCGACTGTGTTTTTTTATTAAAACAGCAAATTTGCGGTGTACGTATTTTCATGATTTTTATGGTTGTATTCACAGTTTCTTGGTCTCATTTGATAGAATGGAAGATATGTTACAGATATAATGATGATTTTGGTTGCTTTTATTACTGAAAATAGGTTGAAATTGAGCTCAGAGTAGCGGAAATGTTCTATTTTTGCCAATGTTCTAGAGTAAACAAATGATGTCATGTGTCTGATACACATCAACTGGTGGATCAAATATACATTCACAAATGCACTGATATTATTTATACAAATATTACAATATTGTATAACAGTAAATCTTCTATTTTTTGGTGTAAATAAAAATTCGTTATATGAATAAAAAATAAAAATGGAATTCATCTGTAAAGCCTGTAAACATAACTGATAAACAGAGGAAATGTTATTTTAGTGCCAGGAATGCCTGCGTTGTTTATTCTCGACCCTATTTTGAAATTGGAATATTTTGAACTTTGTGTGAAATTGGTCAAATTACCAATTTCTGATCACTTTATTGGCTAGTTGAAATAGTTGATTGGGCAGTTTCTTTTGCTCATTTGATACAATAGAAGTAATGATGGCAAAATAACTAAGAATTTGGTCGACTGGAATAATGTAATTGGCCTAAAATGGGAGTCAAAGCAGGCAAAATTGCCAATGCAGCAAAATTCGCAATAGCGTAATTTCATCAATTTTCCATCAAATTTTGTACTTTTTGTTTTATTACCTTCAGAAAAAGATTCTCTACCATTTCACAAGAAGAAAAAATAGAAATATTTTGTGAAAATTCTTGGACTCTGTAGACAAGTTAGGGGGTCTGGAACCTTCAGGGTCCAGACCCCTAACTTTACAAAAAAATTTTGTAAAGGGAGAGTTTATTGGTAGTTATTCAGGTTGATATATTTAAGAGTTCTTCATTAACAGTGTTGTTGAGGGAAGTTAGATTAGGGTGGGAGATGACAAAAGTTGTCATCAACAGAGATAACAGGTTTAAGTTGCCCAGATACTTTGGAAGGTGTATAAGAGGAAAAGCAGAGGGCCAAGGACACTACCCTGTGAGACCCCTATGTTGATAGGTCTTGTTGATGAGATTGTGCCCTTGATAGACATACTCGTGCCTGTTGATAAGGTAGAACTTTAAATATGAAAGTAAGTTACAGTACTAGTAGTAATAATCTGTGCTAATTTACATGTTGCTGTATTTATGAGAGTATTTTATAGTTCTAGAAAAAGTAATTATATTTGTGAACAGTGTGCAGCAGACTCCACATAGAATGTGACTAACAGAACAAACAAGTCCCTAAATAAACTAACTTTTGACATCAGAGGTGATGAACACATCATGCTTGAAGAATGAAGCAACCAGTTCACTGAACAACAATGAACACAAAGCAACTGTCAGTAGTACAGCATCAGACAAGAGTGTCACAATAACCTACCTAACTAGAAACAGTTGGCATGGCCTCCATAAATCTCCCAAATTACTGAGGCTAAGCTCAGCAACTTTCCAGACCCCAGGTGTGACAGTGTGCAAAGTTGTTCATGTTGTCAGTTGTAACATAGTGTTGAAGGCAGGTGACTGGTGCCATGATGTAACATAGTGTTGAAGGCAGGTTGACTGGTGCCATGATGTAACATAGTGTTGAAGGCAGGTGACTGGTGCCATGATGTAACATAGTGTTGAAGGCAGGTGACTGGTGCCATGATGTAACATAGTGTTGAAGGCAGGTGACTGGTGCCATGATGTAACATAGTGTTGAAGGCAGGTTGACTGGTGCCATGATGTAACATAGTGTTGAAGGCAGGTGACTGGTGCCATGATGTAACATAGTGTTGAAGGCAGGTTGACTGGTGCCATGATGTAACATAGTGTTGAAGGCAGGTGACTGGTGCCATGATGTAACATAGTGTTGAAGGCAGGTGACTGGTGCCATGATGTAACATAGTGTTGAAGGCAGGTGACTGGTGCCATGATGTAACATAGTGTTGAAGGCAGGTGACTGGTGCCATGATGTAACATAGTGTTGAAGGCAGGTGACTGGTGCCATGATGTAACATAGTGTTGAAGGCAGGTTGACTGGTGCCATGATGTAGCATAGTGTTGAAGGCAGGTTGACTTGTGCCATGATGTAACATAGTGCTGAAGGCAGGTGACTGGTGCCATGATGGAAGTGTTTTAATTCAAGGAAGTGGCAGTCTCTTTCCCTCTCATTCTTCAGCTGCTCTGTTTGATACAACTTTTATTTCTTTATGCATTGCAAAATAATGTACGTTACATTTAATAAAACATTGTTGGACACAAAAGAAAGCCAATAATATGCAATGTATTTCAGACAAACTAATCCTAATGTTTAAATGTTAATGGGATTTATATATTGACTGTTAACGAGGATTTCTTACGTAGTTAACTACAATTATGTGAACCTTGTGTATTTACCTCTTTTTAAGATAATAATAATAATTATGTGTATACAGCTAATGTGTTGAAGGAGTTGATGGAGGGTGCTGGTGGAGTGATCTTTACGGAGTCGTTCAGTGTGGGAGACCCAACACTGTCAACACTAGAAGTGTGGGGAGCAGAGTACCAGGAGTCCAATGCTCTCTTGACTGACTTCCATCACCTGACCTCCCTCAAAATGCTGGCAGCCAGGGAGAAGTGCCCTCTAGATATTGTTGGCTTTATTACTGATGACCACAAGGTGAGTCTGGGTCATAATCTTTTTCTTTTCCTCTGCCAGTTGAACCTGGGTACCACTGAACCCAGTACTACTGAACCTAGTACAGTGGACCCCCGAGTTTCGGCAGCATTGACTTTCATGAAATTCGACTTTCAGCAAGTTTTTTCGGCAAAATTTGGCCTCGAGTTTTGTGATTAGACTCATGATTCGGCGACCGTCCGGTACCCGTCTGCCCATCACCACGCACACAAAGCCAGTGTCCCACGCCATTCACACTCAGTGTGCCATTGTTTACCAACACGTGACCATCACCCTGCAGGTTCATACGTAATAATCCATTGTTTTTGTGATTGCAACTGCTAAAAAGTCACCATGGGCCCAAGGAAAGCTATCGCAAACCCTTTGGTAAAGAAAGCGAAGAACACGATCCAGAGGGATTTTGAAGGGTTTGAGGCAGACCCTGACCCTACCGACCCTCTGCCTGTTGTGGAAGGTGTTGTGGCATTGGGCAAGCCCATGGTGAGTGACGGGGATGTGGAAGAGTTGTTGGAGGACCACAGGGAAGAGCTAACCACTGACGAACTGCAAGAGCTTCAACTGGAATGGCATCAGACCACAGCTGAGGAACTTGCTTCAGAGGAGGAGGAAAAGAGAGTGAAGGAGGTGCCTTCTTCAGTGATTAAGGACATGTGTTCAAAGTGGAATGAGTTGCAAAGTTTTGTTGAAAAGTATCACCCTGACCAAGCTGAAACAAGCCATATCTGCAGCATGTTCAGTGACAAAACCTTGTCCCACTTCAGTTAAATCATAAAGAAATTCCAGAAACAGACCTCTCTGAACAGATATTTTGTGCAACAGGGGTCCAGTGACTCTCAAGTTGTTCCCAGTGGCATTAAAAGAAGAAGGGAAGTAACTCCAGAAAAGGACTTGCTACCTGAAGTCCTAATGGAAGGAGATTCTCCTTCCAAACAATAGTGTACACCTTCCTCCTATCCCCTCCTCCCATCTTCCATCCACTCGGAAGTCTTCAGTAAAGGTAAGTGTAATGTTATTATTATTTTTTATGTGCATGTACTTGGCTTATGATTGTTTTCAGTATGTAAATCTTTATTTAATTTGAAAAAAAATATTTTATTTTAATATTTTTGGGCGTCTGGAACGGATTAATTTTATTTCCATTATTCCTTATGGGGAAAATTCGTTTCGAGTTTTGTGAATTTTGACTTTCGGCAGGCTCTCTGGAACTGATTAATCACGAAACTCGAGGGTCCACTGTACCATTGAACCTGATACTGCTGAAGCCGTTACAGTGGGGCCCCAGAAAAGAGTTTCTGAAATCTCGTAAATCCTGAATTTATGGATAATAGGAAGTTTTGTGTATCCTAATTGTCTGTCCCTGAAGTGGTCTTTAAGAGGTTGCCAGAGTTTTTTTTTCCTCCAACATTTTATTTTATTTTGCTCAAAACTCAAGAATTTCTCATCCAGTTGGCTTCACATTTTCAACACTTGTACAGTAGCGGAGAAAAACTCTTGGAACACTTGACATGTTTGGGTGCCCTCTTGTTGAATTCATATCTAGCATCAGTGGTGTTGCTTCAAACATTCACAGAAGCTGCTTCCTTATTCAGTGATGGAGAGTGACACTTAGTGTTGGAGCAGATTTGACCATTTTATGTATAAAATAGTGTGAAAATTAACTTTTAAATCATTTTAAATAATTTTCAGTTTATCTCTTCTGAATGGCTTCAGTATATAATGACTGATGCATCTCAGGTCCAGGATATTACTCATTATGTTGCATTTGCATGCAGGCAAATTTGTTGATGTAGTAAAATAGTAAAAAAATGGTGGGCTTTAATAAAATACAACTTGTCACTCATTTTGATCTATGTAAATTTCAAATTGCCTGTTTTAGTAAGCATATTGTTTCTTGTGCAGTAACTCAAGGATGCCTCTTCTGATCAACTTCAAATTTTTCAGCATTTGTGTAATGTATTTTGGGCAAGATTTGTGGGACTATATGCATATGTGGGTGCAGGAGGAAAGAGGAGTGATTGGTGGAATGAAGTAAAGGGTGTGATAAAAGAGAAAAAGGTAGCGTATAAGAGGTATTTACAAAGCAGAAGTGTTATAAGAAGAGCAGAGTATTTTTTTTTTTTTATCACACTGGCCGATTCCCACCAAGGCAGGGTGGCCTGAAAGAGAAAAACTTTCACCATCATTCACTCCATCACTGTCTTGCCAGAAGGGTGCTTTACACTACAGTTTTTAAACTGCAACATTAACACCCCTCCTTCAGAGTGCAGGCACTGTACTTCCCATCTCCAGGACTCAAGTCCGGCCTGCCGGTTTCCCTGAACCCCTTCATAAATGTTACTTTGCTCACACTCCAACAGTACGTCAAGTATTAAAAACCATTTGTCTCCATTCACTCCTATCAAACACGCTCACGCATGCCTGCTGGAAGTCCAAGCCCCTCGCACACAAAACCTCCTTTACCCCCTCCCTCCAACCTTTCCTAGGCCGACCCCTACCCCGCCTTCCTTCCACTACAGACTGATACACTCTTGAAGTCATTCTGTTTCGCTCCATTCTCTCTACATGTCCGAATCACCTCAACAACCCTTCCTCAGCCCTCTGGACAACAGTTTTGGTAATCCCGCACCTCCTCCTAACTTCCAAACTACGAATTCTCTGCATTATATTCACACCACACATTGCCCTCAGACATGACATCTCCACTGCCTCCAGCCTTCTTCTCGCTGCAACATTCATCACCCATGCTTCGCACCCATATAAGAGCATTGGTAAAACTATACTCTCATACATTCCCCTCTTTGCCTCCAAGGACAAAGTTCTTTGTCTCCACAGACTCCTAAGTGCACCACTCACTCTTTTCCCCTCATCAATTCTATGATTCACCTCATCTTTCATAGACCCATCCGCTGACACGTCCACTCCCAAATATCTGAATACATTCACCTCCTCCATACTCTCTCCCTCCAATCTGATATTCAATCTTTCATCACCTAATCTTTTTGTTATCCTCATAACCTTACTCTTTCCTGTATTCACCTTTAATTTTCTTCTTTTGCACACCCTACCAAATTCATCCACCAATCTCTGCAACTTCTCTTCAGAATCTCCCAAGAGCACAGTGTCATCAGCAAAGAGCAGCTGTGACAACTCCCACTTTGTGTGTGATTCTTTATCTTTTAACTCCACGCCTCTTGCCAAGACCCTCACATTTACTTCTCTTACAACCCCATCTATAAATATATTAAACAACCACGGTGACATCACACATCCTTGTCTAAGGCCTACTTTTACTGGGAAATAATTTCCCTCTTTCCTACATACTCTAACTTGAGCCTCACTATCCTCGTAAAAACTCTTCACTGCTTTCAGTAACCTACCTCCTACACCATACACTTGCAACATCTGCCACATTGCCCCCCTATCCACCCTGTCATACGCCTTTTCCAAATCCATAAATGCCACAAAGACCTCTTTAGCCTTATCTAAATACTGTTCACTTATATGTTTCACTGTAAACACCTGGTCCACACACCCCCTACCTTTCCTAAGGCCTCCTTGTTCATCTGCTATCCTATTCTTAGTCTTACTTTTAATTCTTTCAATAATAACTCTACCATACACTTTACCAGGTATACTCAGCAGACTTATCCCCCTATAATTTTTGCACTCTCTTTTATCCCCTATGGAGAGTGAAAGAAAGGTGAAGAGAGTGGTGAGAGAGTGCAAAACGAGAGCGGATGATAGAGCGGGAGAGGCACTGTCAAGAAATTTTAATGAAAACAAGAAAAAATTTTGGAGTGAGTTAAACAAGTTAAGAAAGCCTAGGGAAAGTATGGATTTGTCAGTTAAAAACAGAGTAGGGGAGTTAGTAGATGGGGAGATGGAGGTGTTGGGTAGATGGCGAGAATATTTTGAGGAACTTTTAAATGTCAATGAAGAGAGGCGGTAATTTCATTCACTAGCCAGGGAGGTATAACATCTTTTACGAGTGAAGAAGAGCAGGATGTGAGTGTGGGGGAGGTGCGTGAGGCATTACAAAGAATGAAAGGGGGTAAAGCAGCAGGAACTGATGGCATCATGACAGAAATGTTAAAAGCAGGGGGGGATATTGTGTTGGAGTGGTTGGTATTTTTGTTTAATAAATGTATGAAAGAGGGGAAGGTACCAAAGGATTGGCGGAGAGCATGTATAGTCCCTTTATATAAAGGGAAGGGGGACAAAAGAGATTGTAATAATTATAGAGGAATAAGTTTACTGAGTATACCAGGAAAAGTGTATGGTAGGGTTATTATTGAAAGAATTAGAGGTAAGATATAATGTAGAATTGCGGATGAGCAAGGAGGTTTTAGAGTGGGTAGGGGATGTGTAGATCAAGTGTTTACATTGAAGCATATATGTGAGCAGTATTTAGATAAAAGTAGAGAAGTTTTTATTGCATTTATGGATTTAGAAAAGGCATATGATAGAGTGGACAGGGAAGCAATGTGGCAGATGTTGCAAGTATATGGAATAGGGGGTAAGTTACTAAATGCTGTAAAGAGTTTTTATGAGGATAGTGAGGCTCAGGTTAGGGTGTGTAGAAGAGAGGGAGACTACTTCCCGGTAAAAGTAGGTCTTAGACAGGGATGTGTAATGTCTCCATGGTTGTTAACCCTTTCAGGGTCCAAGGCCCAAATCTGGAGTCACGCACCAGTGTCCAAGAATTTTAAAAAAAAAAAATTGTTATTTTTTCTTATGAAGTCGTAGAGAATCTTTTTGTGAAGGTAATAAAACAAAAAGTACGAAATTTGGTGGAAAATTGACGAAATTATGCTCTCGCGAATTTTGATGTGTCAGCGATATTTACGAATCGGCGATTTTGCCGACTTTGATTCCCATTTTAGGCCAATTACATTATTCCAATCAACCAAATTCTTAGGTATTTCACTAGTATTACTTCTATTCTATCGATTGAGCACAAGAAATCGCCAAGTCAACTGTTTCAACTACAAAATAAAGTGATCGGAAATTGTTAATTTGGCCAATTTAACACAAAGTTTAAAATATTCCAATTTCAAAATAGGGTCCAGAATGAACAATGTAGGCATTCCTGGCACTAAACTAACATTTCCTCTGTTCATTAGTTATGTTTTGAGGCTTTACAAATAAATTCCATTTTGATTTTTTATTCACATAATGAATTTTTATTCACATCAAAAAATAGAAGATTTACTGTTATGCAATACTGTAATAATTGTATAAATATCATCACCATATTTGTGAATGTATATTAGACCCACCAGCTGACGTGTATTAGACGTGTGAGGTCGTTTGTTTACTCTTGAATATCGGCAAAAATTTAACATTTCTGCTACTTTGAGCTCAGTTTCAAGCCATTTCCAGTGCTAAAACCAATCAAAATCATCTCTATTTCTGTAATATGTCTTCCATTCTATCAAATGAGACCAAGAAATCGCAAATACAACTATAAAAAACATACGAAAAAACACTGCAAAGTTGCTGTTTTAATCGAAAAATCATGATTTCATTTTTTTTCTCTCATTATACACAGTGTGCTGCAGGATCTGTTTTATGTGGTGCACACATACCACATAGATGTATTCTCTCATATCTAGGCCCAAATGTACCACTCACAGTTTATCAGAGTGAGCTGAGCTCATGGCGTAGATCTACGGTTTGGACCCTGAACGTAAAGCCGTAGATCTACGGGACGGACCCTGAAAGGGTTAAATATATTTATAGATGGGGTTGTAAAAGAAGTAAATGCTAGGGTGTGAGAGAGAGGGGTGGAATTAAATTATGGGGAATTAATGAAGATCTGGTGATGATTGATGGGACGGGAGGAGGGGAGAGTGTTGAACCTATTGTTTAGAAGGGGAATCCTCCTCCATTAGGACTTGAGGTAGCTTTTCCTCCTGAGTAATGTAGGTTTTGCTTGGCAATTTCTTCCAAAACAGGCCTGTTTCATCACAATTAAACACTTGTTCAGGTTTCAATCCTTCAGCCTCTATGTACTCGGGAGAGGGGTGGGATTAAATTATGGGGAATCAAATTCGAAATGGGAATTGACACAGTTACTTTTTGCTGATGATACTGTGCTTATGGGAGATTCTAAAGAAAAATTGCAAAGGTTAGTGGATGAGTTTGGGAATGTGTGTAAAGGTAGAAAGTTGAAAGTGAACATAGAAAAGAGTAAGGTGATGAGGGTATCAAATTATTTAGATAAAGAAAAATTGGATATCAAATTGGGGAGGAGGAGTATGGAAGAAGTGAATGTTTTCAGATACTTGGGAGTTGACGTGTTGGCGGATGGATTTATGAAGGATGAGGTTAATCATAGAATTGATGAGGGAAAAAAGGTGAGTGGTGCATTGAGGTATATGTGGAGTCAAAAAACGTTATCTATGGAGGCAAAGAAGGGAATGTATGAAAGTATAGTAGTACCAACACTCTTATATGGGTGTGAAGCTTGGGTGGTAAATGCAACAGTGAGGAGATGGTTGGAGGCAGTGGAGATGTCCTGTCTAAGGGCAATGTGTGGTGTAAATATTATGCAGAAAATTCGGAGTGTGGAAATTAGGAGAAGGTGTGGAGTTAATAAAAGCATTAGTCAAAGGGCAGAAGAGGGGTTGTTGAGGTGGTTTGGTCATTTAGAGAGAGGAAGGAAGGAGGGGTAGGGTCATCCTCGAAAGGGTTGGAGAGAGGGGGTAAAGGAGGTTTTGTGGGCGAGGGGCTTGGACTTCCAGCAAGCGTGCATGAGCATGTTAGATAGGAGTGAATGGAGACGAATGGTACTTGGGACCTGACGATCTGTTGGAGTGTGAGCAGGGTAATATTTAGTGAAGGGATTCAGGGAAACCGGTTATTTTCATATAGTTGGACTAGAGTCCTGGAAATGGGAAGTACAATGCCTGCACTTTAAAGGAGGGGTTTGGGATATTGGCAGTTTGGAGGGATATGTTGTGTATCTTTATACGTATATGCTTCTAAACTGTTGTATTCTGAGCACCTCTGCAAAAACAGTGATAGTGTGTGAGTGTGGTGAAAGTGTTGAATGATGAAAGTATTTTCTTTTTGGGGATTTTCTTTCTTTTTTGGGTCACCCTGCCTCGGTAGGAGACGGCCGACTTGTTGAAAAAAAAAAAAAAAATTCAGCCGCTTTGTGGTCTGAACTGGCAGCCTCACCATGCCTTGCCACACTGTGTATGCCACTACGATTCTTAAATCTTTCAAACCAACCTTTGCTGGCCTTAAATTCACTCACATCACCACTAGTTGCAGGCAATTTCTTTACCAAATCGTCATGCAACTGCCTAGCCTTTTCACAAATGATCGCTTGAGAGATGCTACCTCCTGCTATCTGTTTTTCATTTATCCACACCAATAACAGTCTCTGAACATTTTCTAACAGTTGCGGTCACTGTTACGTAATCACAGTTGCACCTTTTGCAAGAACAGCTTCCTTGATTGCCGTTTTCCTGCTCACTATAGTAGAGATGGTTGATTGGGGTTTACTATACAACCTGACTAGCTCTGACACACGCATTCCACTTTCGTGCTTTGCAATTATCTCTTTCTTCATTTCAATATTCATTAGCACCCTTGGTCTCGAAGGGTTGACACTAGAAGCTTTCTTGGGGCGCATGGTGACTTATTTTGCAGAAACAAGTACCAAAAACAGTGATAATATGGACAATATGGAATGTATCGAATGTATCCTTAGATGTGCGCACACTGGCTGGCTTGTAAACACTGGTACACACATGGAAGTTCAGGCCACACGTGGACACGTCTCGTACGAATCGCATCGCATACTGGGTTTTGTAACGGGAACCGAGGCAAATGTTTAGCGATATAATGCATCGGATACCAATAGCATCGCAAACCGGGGCTCCACTGTATACTGAATGTGCTCAAAATATGTTTATATGCTATCTTCACCTATAATCTTTATCCAGCATATAATCCTTACAAAAGTAAAATTTGATAAATGTTATATAGCATGTATTAACATACTAATCAGTTACTCTTGTCTTCCTTGAAGTAATAAATTTGTTTCGACCAATTGAAGACTATATATCAGCAATCAGTTACTTATTGCCTTATTAATCTTAAGACTAGTAAGGCAATAATTAACCCCTTGACTGTCGCAACCCCCAATCCTGAGGTGTCTCCTGGTGTCACAAAATTTAAAAAAAAAAAAAATTATTTTTTCTTATGAAATGATAAAGCATTTTTCCCGATTGTAATGACACCAAAAAAAACGAAATTTGATGGAAAACTGACGGAATTATGCTCTTGCGAAGTTAGCGACCTCGGCGATATTTACAAATCGGCGATTTCACCCACTTTGAGCCCTATTTTCGGCTAATTCCTTTGTTTCAGTTGACCAAACTCATAGCTATTTCTTTAGAACTCCATTTTTTCTATCGATTGAGTACAAAAAACTGCCCATTTACCGATATCAACTACCCAATAATGTGGTCAGAAATTTGCAATTTGGCCAATTTCACGAAAATTAAAATGTATGAAAATTTCAAAATAAGGTCCAGAATGAACAATGCAGACATTCCTGGCTCTAAAATAACATTGTCTTTGTTCATCAGTCATATCTCCAGGCCCCTCTGATATTATTCTTGCTTTCTATTTTGAATTTTTATTCAAACAATAAATAGAAGACTTACTATTATGCAGACTACTGCAATACTGTAATAATTGTATAAATAACATCAACCCATTCATGACTGCATATTAGAATGGCTAGTTGGACATTTATTGGACAATGACATCATTTGTTTACTTTTGAACATTGGCAAAAATCAAACATTTCCCCTACTTTGAGCTCCATTTCCAGGTTCTTTTTATAGTAAAACCAATCAAACTCACCTCTATTTCTATAATATCTTTTCCATTCTATCAAATGCGACCAAGAAAACAAGAATACAACCATAAATACTATACGAAAATAGACGACAAAGTCGGCATTTTAATTTAAAAAACTGTCGGAGTTTTTTTTTCTCATTATGCACTGCGTGCTTCAGGAATTTTTTTATATGGTGCACACTGACCACACAGGCCCATTCTCTCACACGTGGGCCTACCAGCTTTCTCCTGCTTGATTTGAAGCTGCTAGAATTTATGAGTATGCATGTATATACGTCAAACACGGTACCTCGTAAGACGTATATATACGGCCGCAACAGTCAAAGGGTTAATTGCCTTATTAGTCTTAACCCCTTCAGGGTCCAAGGCCAAAATCTGAAGTTGTGCTCCAGTGTCCAAGAAATTTTGAAAAAAAAAAAAAAAAAAAAAATTTTTTACAGAATTAAGAGTATATTTTTGTGAAGGTAATAAGACAAAAAATTTTTTTTTCTGATTAGTACTTACCGAGATACAGTGGAGGGAAGTTGACCCAAAATGACCGGGTGGTGGCAACATCAGTGACTTCCGCAAAATCCCATTTTTTTATTTTACGTTTTTTATACTTTTTTCTTTTCTTTCTAAGTTTTTTCTTTTTCTAAAAACATTTGTGGCCTGTGAGACCAGTATAATGTATATTGTATAAGTGTACACTCATTGTATTCAACACAATAACTGCACTAATTTGTTTATCATTATATTGCTTACAAAACTTGTTTACAAGTTTATTGTAAACAAAATGATCAAAATATTAGTGCGGTTATTGTGTTGAATACAATGGTACCATATAGTACCATATGGTACAATGGTGCCATAGGGTGCAGTTGTACCATAGGTACAATGGCACCATATGATACAATGGTACCATATGGTACAATATGGTACAATGGCACATGATACAATGGTACCATATGATACAGTGGTACCATATGAAACAATGGTACCATAGGGTACAATGGTACCATATGGTACAATGGCACTATTTGGTACAATGGTACCATATGGTGCAATGGTACCTTATGGTACCATATGGTGCAATGGTACCATATGGTACCATATGATGCAATGGTACTATGTGATACACTGTACCATACAGTACAATGATACCATATGGTTCATTGTACCATATGGAACTGTTGTATTCACAATAAACACACTAATATTTTTATTATTATTTTGTTTACAATAGTTGTTTACAACAAAAATATGCAAAAATGTTGTATATTAGTAATGTTCTATTATATATTTACAAGTGTACAGGAGAGAGTATTGAGGAGGTGAATGTATTCAGATATTTGGGAGTGGACGTGTCAGCGGATGGGTCTATGAAAGATGAGGTGAATCATAGAATTGATGAGGGGAAAAGGGTGAGTGGTGCACTTAGGAGTCTGTGGAGACAAAGAACTTTGTCCTTGGAGGCAAAGAGGAGAATGTATGAGAGTATAGTTTTACCAACGCTCTTATATGGGTGTGAAGCATGGGTGATGAATGTTGCAGCGAGGAGAAGGCTGGAGGCAGTGGAGATGTCATGTCTGAGGGCAATGTGTGGTGTGAATATTATGCATAGAATTCGTAGTTTGGAAGTTAGGAGGAGGTGCGGGATTACCAAAACTGTTGTCCAGATGGCTGAGGAAGGGTTGTTGAGGTGGTTCGGACATGTAGAGAGAATGGAGCGAAACAGAGTGACTTCAAGAGTGTATCAGTCTGTAGTGGAAGGAAGGCAGGGTAGGGGTCGGCCTAGGAAAGGTTGGAGGGAGGGGGTGAAGGAGGTTTTGTGTGCAAGGGGCTTGGACTTCCAGCAGGCATGCGTGAGTGTGTTTGATAGGAGTGAATGGAGACAAATGGTTTTTAATACTTGACGTGCTGTTGGAGTGTGAGCAAAGTAACATTTATGAAGGGGTTCAGGGAAACCGGCAGGCCGGACTTGAGTCCTGGAGATGGGAAGTACAGTGCCTGCACTCTGAAGGAGGGGTGTTAATATTGCAGTTTAAAAACTGTAGTGTAAAGCACCCTTCTGGCAAGACAGTGATGGAGTAAATGATGGTGAAAGTTTTTCTTTTTCGTGCCACCCTGCCTTGGTGGGAATGAGCCAGTGTGATAATAAAAATAATAAAAAAAGTGTAGAGGACTTGAGTGTTTTTTGGGTGGATGACAAAGCATTTTGTCTGGGAAATGCGAGTTAGAGGCTTGTGTCCCATCACTCGTCGGGCTGGGTCTCATGCCCCCAAATATTGCCCATAGGGTAATGGTTCATAGGTTACAGGGTACCATATGGTAAAATGACTATATGGAAAGGGGTACCATGCTACGGGTTTTAAATTGGTACGGGTACCAAGGGCAAGGGTACCATATGGCACAGGGTACCATATGGTACGGGTCCCATACAGACGGGGACACATATGGTACAGATCAGGGATAATTTTGGAAATAAGTCACCCTGATTTTTTTGGGGTTATCCAGGTTTTTTTTTACGTATGCTCCTTGTTGATAATCTTGTTGTAATTGTATTTCTGTACACTGAAAAAATTAATCAAGTGCATGTGGCATCTAAGAAAGTTATTTAGTTATCACAAATGAAGTTGCATAGAATATATACTTAGCGCATTGTTTAGAGAATTAGGATACCCAAAAAAGTCAGACAGATTTTTCCATTAGGGCCCCTGTACCCTTTTCCATATGGTATAATGTCCCTAGGGTTTCCCAATGTGCTTATGGTAATTGACAATTGGACTGCTCCCAACAATCCATTGTCCCATATTCATTGTATGACATGGAAACCATTGTACATTGGTCCCATTGTCCCATATGGAACGGGTACCTTATGGTTCAAAACCATTGAATTCTTTTAGTTCCCTTCCATCAGTCTTAAAAACTGTAAGTTGTAAAGAGGAGAGTCAGAATTCCCCCCAAGAGGAGTGGGGAGTGAGAGTTTCCCTTGCTGCCAGGCCAATGAAAAAGTACTTTGGGTTTTCCCCAAATGCCATGCGGGGTCAGATTTTTTCTATGGTGTGCACACGCCCCCCCGACCCTTTCTAGATGTGGCCTACCAGCCTTCTGCGCTAAATTTGACGTGTAGAATTTTGGCGTAGAATTACGGGACGGACCCTAAAAGGGGTTTTTAACCCTAAAAAGTTCTAAATTTTAAAGGGACTTTCAGGATGTCAGGTAAGATCACTCACTCTGTAAAATTTGTATTGTGCTTCAATAACTGAATGTCATTAATTTCTTTTTTTTTTCGAATTACAGTGGCCCCGCATCCCGTTTTTAATCCGTGAAGAGGGTATTGGTTGCGAAATAATCGGTTGCGAATGTTTTTCCCCATAAAAAATAAGGGAAAATTTCAAATTAATCCTGCAAGACACCCAAAAGTATAAAAAAAAAATTTTACCGCAGGAATTTAATTTTCCTCACAAAAAAGGGGAAGGTACATGAAAATAGTAGAGTAGTACATGCCAGTATTTTGGCATGTATGTCTACAAAATGAAGAAAAAATGACATTTCCCCTTTATTGAAGATGCAGCAATGACTGATGAGACACTGTTCCGGGGAGTCCCTTTTCCCTCCTGGTATGTAGGTCCTTTTTTGGTATTTTTTTCCAGAACATGCCTTATCACACTGGTATGTCACCGATTTTAAACCCTCTAAAAACCACCTTTGCTGGCTTTAATTCACAATATGAGCACTATTTTCAGGCATTTTTCCCTTTCACCTGGGTGTTAGTGACTGGTGGGGGTTTGCTCCGGGAGAAAGTTTTAAGGCCCCCAAGGAAAAAAGTTAGACAGTTTTCGATGACATGCTTTTTTGGGTTATCCTGGGTGGAAAATCCTCGGGGGTTAATTGTTTTTTGGGTATATTCTCAATAAGCCCCCCAAACAACAGGGGCTACAGCAGCAGCGGGCGATCTCGCAGCAGCAACGATGCTACAGCAGCAGAGACGTGCTACAGCAGCACCCAGAGCGACATGCTACAGCGCAGAGATGATGCTACAGCAGCAGCGACGATGACAGCAGCAGCAGAAAATCTACGCAGCAGCAGCAGCTGACGTGCTACGCAGCAGCAGACGATGCTACAGCAGAGCAGACGTGCTACGCGCAGCAGAGCTGACAGGCTACAGCAGCAGCAGACGAGCTACGAGCAGCAGATGATGCTACGCGCAGCAGAGATGTACAGCAGCGCAGCAGCAGACGTGCTACAGCAGCAGCAGCAGCAGCATGCTACAGCAGCGGGAAGACGTGCTCAGCGAGCGCAGCTGACAGTGTCAGCAGCAGCAGACGATGCTACAGCGCAGCGGGGAATGTCGCGGAGCACTGACAGTGCAGCGCAGCGCTTACCCCCAAATAGTAGCGATGGTTTGATTGGGGTTTATTATACAACCCTGGCCAGCTCGGAGACATCTCCACTTTCTATTATAATGATCTTTTTTTTCATCTCTATGTAATTCTCA
This sequence comes from Cherax quadricarinatus, assembly GCF_026875155.1. Classification (NCBI taxonomy): domain Eukaryota; kingdom Metazoa; phylum Arthropoda; class Malacostraca; order Decapoda; family Parastacidae; genus Cherax; species Cherax quadricarinatus. Next base: position 29,357,088 of record NC_069472.1, read on the forward strand.
CCCTTATTGCTGTGGGTTGGCACTAAAAGCTTTCTTGGGGCCCAGGTACTTATTTTCCAGTAAAATACCAAAACACTGTAATAATCGAAATGTTACGTTTTGTTTGCTTGGTGCTACTGGGAGGGGCTGGTAAACAATGCCACCGGCGGAACATGTGAGGTGGCAAAGGGCGCAATTGGACGTGTCTCGGACGAACAGCGGTGAGGGGTTTTTAAGCGGTTGCGAGGAAAAATTTTCGATTAAAGCAACGGTATGCGGATTAATGTTATGTGTCCCAACGGTTCGGGGGTCCACGTAAAAATTTTTTAAACCCCACGGGCCCATACCCCACAAGGGCGGGGCGACCTTAAAAAGAAGAACTTTAATTTTTCTTTTTAAATTGGTAATGTATACAGGAAAAAGGGGGTTCCTACCCCCTTTTCCCCCGTTTTGTGCCTTTTTGACACACATAAAGATTTTATTTTTTTGAAAAAGGTTAAAATGCTGTGAATCACTAAATCCCCATTAAAATAAAACTCTGTATTGTTTTTTCTCGTATATTTGTAATTTTAAATTTAGTTTTAAGCGCCCAAATACTTGCATAAAAGGGGTTTTATATCATGTAGTTTTATTGTTTAAATTTCCTTAATTGGTAATATACTGAAATGTTTTGTAAAGGGTGGTGCAGATGTTTTCCAAATGCATGCCCAAATATTTTGGGTGTAATGAACTGCCTTCATGGCATTAAAGAATAAAAGACCAATAACATGATGGAACAGTTCACAAATAACCTGCAATAGGAGCAGGTTATTGTGTGTTGGGTTTTATGGATTAGTCTGGTTCTAGAGCAAACATGCGGGGAAAGCCCTTGGGTTTTTAGGTAATTTCACGTGTGTTTTATTTTTAAAAATTGTACGTAAGTGCACGTGTCCTAAAAAGAATTAATGTGAAAACCCCAAGAAAATTCCCTTTGGTGGGAAAAAATTTGGGGATATCTTGGAAATTAATTTGCTCAAATTTTTTCTTGCCCTTTATAATGTTAGTGATAAATTTGTAGGGGGGGCCGTCTGTGGAAGGAAAGTTGGGATTCCCAAATATACTGCGAAGATCGGAGGGGCCATGGGAGAGTCAATACCCAGTAGACCTGCCTAGACCTGTATGGGCAAAATGCCCCGGAAGGTGAGTGAATACCCCGTTGACCTGTCCTGGATGCTGTACTGGGGAAGATGCCCCGGAAAAATTAGTGAACACTTGGGAGAGTGCCCCGGGCTGTACCCGGGAGTTGCCCCGGAAGGTGAGTGAACACCCGTAGACCCGCCCCCGGATGCTGTACTGGGCAAAATGCCTCTGAAGGTGAGTGAAACTAGTAGACCTGTCCTGGATGCTTATTGGGCAAGATGCCTCAAAGGTGAGTGAACACCCCGTAGACATGCTCCTGGGGGGGTTTTCTGTGTGACCCACATGACACACCCTGACTTCCATGACACAGCCCGACTTACCATGAACGCCCGATTACCTGACCCCAGCTTTTTCTTACCCCTGACCGCCTTTTATTTCCAAACAGCCTTACTTTCCATGACAGCCTTGACTTATATGACACAACCTGACACCATGACCCCGCCCTTGGTACCATGACCCCCAAACCCTTTGGGTACCAGACCCCCAAACCCTTTGGGTACCAGTGTGGTATAATTTTTTACCAAAACTTGGTCTAAAAAAACTTGTAGAAAAATACTTTTCTTTTTGCTGTCTCTGCCTGTTCCAGCCTTTCGAGAGCAATCCCATGTAGTTGTTCTATGACCCCTGGCCATTTGGAGAAAATTTCTCCCACCATGACCCCAACCCTTTACATCATGCCCCCAACCTTGACTCCCTAAAACACCCTTTACTCCCTAGCAAACCCTTTATTACCATGAACCAACCTTAACTTACCATTTATTTATTTTTTATTTATTTATTTATTTCCAATTTGGCACACATACAGAGGTACAAAAAAAATCAGAAAGAGAGTATGCCAAAACCCCTTATTATGCATAGATTCGGGTGGTTAAAAATTTTTAAGTTAATAAGCAATGATTTTTATTATTATTAAATCAGAAGAAGCGCTAAACCACAAGGACTAACGCGCTGTACCCAACAATTTGGGAAAAACATGATAAAAATTAAAGTCATTCTTAAAACCCTTTTATTTAACTTCAATTTCATTCAGTTAGGTAGGATTTTTTATATGTTTTAAAAAATAAAGTTAGATTGGGTTTTAGGTTTAAAATTTAAGTGTATAAAAATTTTGAGAAAAAAATTTTTAAAAATATACAAATTTTAATGTTAGTTATTTTAAAGTATTTATTTTTGGTTTTGGGGGGAGGGAAATGAACTTTGGAAGAGCTTGATTTATAAAAAGGTTTTGTTTCTTTTATTTTACAGGAATGAATTCCAGTTTTAGGGCCTTTTTTGTGCATTGGTTTTTTCATAGTGTGAGACACAACCCTTTCTACCCCGAAAAAATTAACTTACCATGACACAACCTTAATTACCATGACACAACCTTGACTACCATGACACCCTTACTTACCATGACCAAAATTAAATTCCATGAACAACCCTTTATTATTTTTTCACAACCCTTGACTTTTTTTGACCAAAAATTTACTACCTTGAATACAAAAATTTATTTTCAGCCAAAAATAATGTAGTTTCATTAATGAAAATTGTTAGGCAAAGAAAAGCCCTAAAAAAGTAATGTATTTGGGCTACTAATCTTAAAGTTTAAAAGTTTCTTAAGATTTAGACATAGGGTGTTGGTGGATTTCTTATGCGTTCATCAATTTTTGTCAATAAGAGAGGTAGTAATGAACAACTGGGACAATTTTAAAAGTATGGCTTATTATTAAAAATGATTCAGTGATCGCTTTGTGGGGTGACTGAAAATGAAAATAAAGGAAGTTATTATTTACACTAGAATGTAAAGCGACAAAATAAGTGATCATTTTCTCTGGAGTTTAAGGAAAAACTGGGAAAAAAAAAGTGCAGAGTGGTGGCTGATTTTGTTTAAAATGCAGGTATTGTTGGGGAGATGAAGGCTTTTTTAAAAATAGCTCTGAACGTTTTGGGAGAAGGGGAAACTTTCGTGATTCAGGCAAGAATTCCGACCTTGGGCCTTTTATGCACATTAGTTTTTTCATAGGGGGAGTTGGACCAAGGGATGTCAAGAGGTTTTGGTTGTGGTTGTGCCTGGTGTTTGTTGCAATCAAAGTTTCAGAGGAGGTTTAATTTGGGAAAATTTAAAGTTCTGCATTAAAATGTAGGCAAAATAGATGAGTGCATATTTTAATATTAAGTAAATTAAGTTTTAAAGATGGTGAATGTGTTGTCGGGCGCGGGAAATGAGTGATTCCCTAACAGTTTTTTTTTTTTGTTGGTTTTTTAAACCCCTTAACCCTTTCGGGGTTAAGAAGCCTCTCCAAACTGTTCTTAGGGTCAAAATTTTTGGAAAAAAAAAATTCTTATGAAATGATAGAGACCTTTTTGATATAATGACCCCAAAAAGATGAAATTTGATGGAAAAATTTGGGAAATTATCCCCTTGGGAAAGTTAGCGATCTTAAACGATTTTTTCCGATCGGCAACTTCACCCACTTTGAACCCTTTTCGGTTTATCTCAGTGTACTATCGACAAAAATCATATCTATTTCGCTAGAAAAATCCTTTTTTTTTTATTGAACGAGTAACCATCCATTTACCGATTTCGTTCAGTAAAGTGGTCAAAAATTTGGGAAAATTTTCCAGTTTCACACAAATTAGAAACCCAAATTTTCCACGTGGGTCCGAACAAGCAAGAAGACATTCCTGGCACCAAAATAACATTCTCTCCATTCACCGTCTTTCCCCCAGGCCCCTCTTACTCTCTTTGAACCACTTTGAATTTTTATTCTCACAAAAAATTTTAAAGTTTTACGTTTTGCAGACTCTGTATTGGTAGAATGGTATAAAAAAATATCAGTCACTTGTGAAAGATTATTAGACCCCCCGCTGTGTGATTGGACGCTTAGCTGATTTTTTTATTTGAAATTTGGCAAAAAAACAAAATATTTCTGTATTAGCTCAATTTCAAGGTACTTTTCATTAAAAAACCCAATCAAAATCATTTAATTTTACAAAGTCCCCTTTTCTTAAAAGAGACTAGGAAAAAACTAGAAACAACCATAAATACCTACGAAATTTTAACTGCAAGTGGTTGTTTTAAACCAAAAACATGGTCGGTTTTTTTTTTTCCATTATGCATGTGTGCGCAGGAATTTTTTTTTTACTGTGTGACCATTTTTTCAATGTGGGCCCTACCAGCTTTCGCTAGTTTGAAGGTGTAAAATTTAGGGTTTATAGTACGGCACCAACCTGGCGAGCAAGCCATATAGTATGGCACAACCCTGAAAGGGTTTTTAATGTCCAAACGTAGTCTCGTCCATGTGCGGGGCTCCATAGTAGATCTACGTTTTTTTTTTTTACTGCTTTCAATGGGGAAAATGAAGGTCGGGGTGTACCACTGAACGTGATTTACATTTGGACAGTTTAAGGGGTTTAAATTAGTTTTAGGTGATTTGTTAGGAGATCCTAGGTATAAATACCTAGGTGAGGTAAGAGTGTTAGGAGAAATACTGTAAGTAGTGTTATTTAAGGTACTAGCTCATATTTTGGGGGGGTCCCCTACGTTTTGGAGAATTCTTGGTTATGGTTTTTTTTTTTTTTTTTTTTATCACACGGGCCCAAATTTCCCACCAAGGCGGGTGGCACGAAAAAAAAAAAACTTTACCACTTTCACTCAACACGTCTTGCCAAAAGGGGTGCTTTGCACTTCAGTTTTTAACTGAAACATTAACCCCCCCCTTTCGATTTGCAGGCATTGTACTTCCATCCCCAGGATCAAGTCCGGCCTGCGGTTTCCCTGAACCCTTATAATGTTATTTTGCACACTCCAACAGCCGTCAAGTTTTTAAAAACCTTTGTCTCCTTCCTCCATAAAACATGCTCACAATGCCTGTGGAAGTCCAACCCCCTCGCACACAAAAACCCCCTTTACCCCCTTTCCCCCAACCTTTTTCCTGGGCCCGACCCCTACCCCCCTTCCTTTCCCTACAGATGTTAACTCTTGAAGTTTTTCTGTTTCCCCATTCTTCCACATGTCCAAAACCACCTCAACCCTTCCTCAGCCCCCGGGACAACAGTTTTTTTAACCCCGACCCTCCTAATTCCAATACGAATTTCTGCATTTTTCACACCACACATTGCTCTCGACTGACATCCCCATGCCTCCGCCTTCTCCTTGCTGCAAAATTTTTTACCATGCTTACCCCCCTAAGGCTTGGTTTTAAAACTATATCTTACATTCTCCCTTTGCCCAAGGAAAAGTTTTGCCCAAGACCCAAGTGACCACTCCCCTTTTTCCCCTCATAATTCTTGTTCCCTCATCTTTATAGACCCATCCGTGACATGTCCACTCCCAGATTTGAAAACATTTACCCCCTCCCCTACTCTTCCCCCAACTGTATCCAATCTTCTCCCTATTTTTTTTTTCCCAAAAACCTTTCTCTTTTCCCGTATTCACTTTCAATTTTCTTCTTTTTTCACCCCTACAAATTCACCCCCAATCCTGCAATTTCTTCGAAAACTCCCCAAGAGACAGTGTATCAGCAAAGGCAAAATGTGACAACCCCACTTTAGTGGGGATTTTTCACTTTTAACTCCAAAGCCCCTTGCCAAGACCCCCGCAAATTTCTTAAACCCCATCTATAAATATTTAAAAACCCTGGTGACTCACACACCTTGTTAAGGCCCCTTTTTTTTGGGAAATAATTCCTCTTTCTCTACTCTAACTTGGCCTCACTATCCCCCGTAAAAAACTCTTTGCTTTCAGTAACCCACCCCCTACACCCTACACCGCAACATCTGCCCCATTTCCCCATCCCCCTGTCAAAGCCTTTTCCAAAACCATAAAAGCCCCAAAACTCTTTAGCCTTATTAAATACTGTTCACTTTATGTTCACTGTAAAACCCGGTCCACATGCCCCACCTTTCCTAAAAACCCCCTTTTTCATCTGCTATCCTTTTTTATCTTACTTTAATTTTTTCAATAAAACTCTACCATTCACTTTACCGGGGTACTCAAAAATTATCCCCTTAATTTTTTTCACTTCTTTTTTCCCCTTTGCCTTTTACAAAGGAACTATGCATGCCCCTTTCCCAAACCCTAGGTACCTTACCCCCTTCCATACATTTATTAATAATTTCCCCAAACCCCTCCCAAAATACATCCCCACCTGCTTTTAACATTTCTGCTTTTCCCATCAATCCCCGCTGCCTTACCCCCTTTCATTTTACCCATGCCTCAGAATTCCCCACATACAAAAGGTCTTCCCCATCTACAAGATGTTTTTCTTCTTGCCCTAAACCGAAATTCACGCTTCCCATCTTCTCAACATTTAACAATTCCTCAAAATATTCCCCATCTTCCCAATATTAAATCTCCCTTTAATAACTCTCCTTCCCATTTTTAATGCAAAACCATTTGTTCTCTAGGCTTCCAACTTGTTTAAACTCTCTCCAAATTTTTTTCTTATTTTCAAACAAAATTTGTTGATAACATCTCACCCACTCTTCCCTTGCTCTCTTTTTACATTGCTTCACCCCTCCTTTTAACCCCTCTCTTTTCTCCTATACTCTTCCCTCCTTGCATCATTCTACTTTGTAAAAAAATTTCATTGCTAACTTTTTTTCCCCTTACTACTCTTTTTTCATCTTTATTCCACAAATTTCCCTCTTCCCCCCCGCACCCACTTTCCTGTAACACAAACTTCTGTAAACACTCTAAACTAATTTTTAAACCTACCCCAAACCCTCTTCGACCCTTTCCTATGCTTCATTAGCCCTCTATCCCCCCAATAGTTTTTAAATTTTTTTTCCCCTAACTGCCTCCTCTTTTGTTTAAAAAAACCTTCCCCTCTTTTCCCTGATGCTTCTTTCTCCTTGATCCCCATCCCCCTTTACTCCAGGTAGCTACAACTAAAAAGTGTCTGATTATCTGTCCCCCCCTCTGTAAACAGTACACCCCTAAAGTCTTCAGTAGTCTTTTATCTTTCTTTTTTCTTTCAAACATACCAGCTGTATCCCATGTGGGGGGTGGCCCAAAAAAAAAAACGAAGTTTCTTTTTTTAAATTTGAATTTCAGGAAAAGGGGTTACTACCCCCTTGCTCCCGGCATTTTAGTCCCCCTTTTACGACAACGCATGGCTTACAGAGGAAAGAATTCTGTTCCCATTTCCCCCATGGAGATAAGAGGAAAAAAAACAAGAACAAGAATTAGAAAGAAAATAGAAGAAAACCCAGAGGGGTGTGTATATATATGCTTGTACATGTATGTTTAGTGTGACCTAAGTGTAAGTAGAAGCAGCAAGACTTACCTGCAATCTTACATATTTATGAGACAGACAAAAGACACCAGCAATCCTACCATCATGTAAAACAATTACAAGCTTTCGTTTTACACTCACTTGGCAGGACGGTAGTACCTCCCTGGGCGGTTGCTGTCTACCAACCTACTACCTACAAGTCTTTTATCTACCAATACATAATCCAACAAACTACTGTCATTTCGCCCTACATCATATCTTTTATACTTATTTATCCTCTTTTTCTTAAAATATGTATTACCTATAACTAAACCCCTTTCTATACAAAGTTCAATCAAACTGCTCCCATTATCATTTAAAACCCTGGGCACCCCAAACTTACCTACCACACCCTCTCTAAAAGTTTCTCCTACATTAGCATTCAGGTCCCCTACCACAATTACTCTCTCACTTGGTTCAAAGGCTCCTATACATTCGCATTGGCAATTTTGCCAAATTTGACTCCCATTTTAGGCCAGTTACATTATTCCAGTCAACCAAATTCCAGTCAACTGTTTCAGCTACAAAATAAAGTGATTGGATATTGGTAATTTGGCCAATTTAACACAAAGTTCAAAATGTTCTAATTTCAAAATAGGGTCCAGAATAAACATTGCAGGCATTCCTGGCACTAAACTAACATTTCCTTTGTTCATTAGTTGTGTTTTCAGACTTTACAAAAGAATTCCATTTTGATTTTTTATTCACATAATGAATTTTTATTCAAGCCAAGAAATAGAAGATTTACTGTTATGCAATATTGTAATAATTATATAAATAATATCAGCACATTTGTGAATGTATATTAGACCCACCAGCTGGTGAGTATTAGAGGTGTGAAGTGATTTGTTTACTCTTGAACATCAGCAAAAATTTGACATTTCCGCTACTTTGAGCTCAGTTTCAAGCCATTTCCAGTATTGAAGCCAATCAAAATCATCTCTCTTTCTGTGATATATCTTCCATTCTATCAAATGACACCAAGAAATCACAAATACAACTATAAAGAACATACGAAAAACACTGCAAAGCCGCTGTTTTAATTGAAAATTACGGTCTCGTTTTTATTATCTCTCATTATGCACTGTGTGCTGCAGGATTTGATTTGTGTGGTGCACACATACCACATAGGTGTATTCTGTCATATCTAGGCCCAAATTTACCGCTCACAGCTTATCAGAGTGAGCTGAGCTCATAGTGTAGAACTATGGTTTGGACCCTCAACTCCAAGCTGTAGAACTAGGGCACGGACCCTGAAAGGGTTAATAACATAGAAACATGATATATATTCTAGAATGAATAAAATATGGCATTAAGAATGTCACGAGTGGTGGTGTGTTGTTTGTTGTTGGGCCACTGAAAGATATGCCTTAAATAGTGGTGGTGAAGGCGGCAGCAGAGGCGGCGGTGTTAGTCAGTAGCCCTATATACCTCCAATAACAATGGAGGAGTCAGTTTCATGCTGTCCTTTTTCTATCGATTAATCATTTAACTAACTTGCTACACTGTTAATGCTACAGTTTATCACTGGCTGGCGCTATAGCCTTTATCGACTCCTGCTGCTTTAGTATAGTACATATTGCAGAATCACTGAAAGAGGCACAGTCTCCCCTCTCTCTCAGCCCTTTACCAAAGGGCTGGCTGTCACTAGGAACTTCCTTTGGGCCCATGGTGGCTTATTTAGCAGTTGCAAGCACTAAAAAGAGGCATAATACAAAATATACATATAAATACATGTAGTTTATTTGGACATGAGTTGTACAAGAATTATAGTAGTTGGGTGTACATGCCAAAGCCCCTTTGTATGCAGAGGATTATGGGCAGGCTTAAAAATTAACTTAAAATTAACACGCAATGAAAGGTTTAATGGTAAAATTTCCATAAACAATTTACAATATGAAGTACAAATGAGTATTTGAAACAATGAAATTTGAACATTTCAATATTGAATCATTATAGTTGTACAAATTTGGCACATTACAATGTATAACAAACAAGATCAATTTACTGTATGTTGTCCTGAAGTTTTAAGATTTAAGTAATTGGGAGAATTTTTGGTAATGTTAAATACTGAGTGTTGATTATTTAGTCCTAGGCGAGTAAGTGGTTTTTTAGGAGAGTCTAAAATTGATTTTCAGGCCTGGTTACTTTAGTATGTTCTGGTAATGAATTCCAGATTTTGGGGCCCTTTATGTGCATTAGAGTTTTTACACAGTGTGATACAGACACGGGGTACATCCAAAAGAGATCTTTGTCTTGTGTTATGGTCATGTGTCCTGTTAAAGTTGGTGAGAAGAAGTTTGAGTGGAGGGTTTATGTTTGCATGTAGTGTTCTACGTATGTAGTAGGCACATGAATAAGTGTGGATGTTCTTTGTGGTGAGCAAATTTAGACTTTTGAATAGAGGTGGAGTATGCTGTCACGAGTGGGAATTTATCATTCTGATTGCAGCCTTTTGCTGGGTTATTAGAGGCCTTACGTAATTTGATGTTGTTGATCACCATGCACACATATCGTATGAATGCATGGGATCATTCTCACTGGCTGATAATGGCACACTGGCTGTAAATGGTGTGTTGGACCGCTCGGGCCATACGGACACGTTTGGGACGGATGACTAATACCAAGTTCAGTGATCACCGAGCCGATATTTTGACGAAAAAATGTTACTTATTCCGATTATTATGAATTCCAATGACGACGTAATTCAGGGGTCCACCGTATAGTATTTGGTCTGATCCTTAGATATTAAGTCCAATCTGAACTGTTTTTTGTACAGCCCCTCCTCACTTAATGACGGAATTCTGTTACTAAGACCGTGTCGGTAAACGAATTTATCACTAAGTGAGGAGTATAGTGTAAAGGCAGTGAGTTTGTGTCGACTATCTTTGATATTGCTTTAATATCATCTTTGCACCATTTATAACATTTCTGGTATGTTTTTAAATATTTATATAGTAGTGTACTATACAGTGGTCCCTCGTTTTTTGTAATTAATCCGTTCCTGGAGCCGTTACTATAAACGAAATTTACGATTTGCGAATCAATTTTCCCCATAAGAAATAATGTAAATACAATTAATCCGTTCCTGACACCCAGAAGTATTAAAACAAAAAAAATTTTTTACATGAAATATACATGTAGTACATAAACAATACAATGGGAAATGATGAATGAAACATTAACAGCGTAACACTTACCTTTATTGGAGATTCTTCTTAGTGTATGGGAGACTGGAGGAGGAGAGAGATTGGATTGTTTACAGTTTGGAAGGGGAATCCCCTTCCAGCAACACCTTAGGTACCAATTGCCCTTTTTGGGGTTGCTTCTCTTCTCTGTTTCTTAATGCCACTTGGGCCACCTTGAGAGTCACTCTAGTCCTGTCTCGCAAAGTAACTGTGGAGAGAGCTCTCTTTCTGGCATCTCTCTAACACTTCCCTAAAATGGCCCAAGACTTTGTCACTACATATTTCTCACCTTCTTTACCACAGGCTTGGCACTAGGAGCTTTCTTTGGAACCATGGTAGCTTATTTAGTACTTGCAAGCACTAAAATGAGTGGAATATTATGAAATATTTCATAGGAGCACTTGAGGGGACCTTCACTCACTGGTATGCAGTGCCAGACTGGCTGGGTAGGGAGGCCGCCCCGGCTCACACCGTGCATACGCGTCCCGGACGAACTACTATTCGTGAGTCAACCTATGAAAAGCGAGTCCATGTTTATACGAAAATACCCCTATGATTGGCGAAATTTATGATTGCTGAGAACTACGAAAAGCGAGGGACCACTGTATATTGTAATAATAAAGGAAACCAGGTTTAATATATATTATTTAGGTATGCATGCTGGTTAGAGAGCCTTTTGTAAGTCTGAGTCGTCGGTAAATGAGTATGTCGCTAAGTGAGGAGAGGCTGTATTAATGTTTTTTTTATCTATGGAGTTGAGGATGCTGTTAGTAAGCTCTGGGCTGTTTACTCTTTGCTGTGATCTGTTTGGTTTTAATTGGACAATGTCTGTTGTAGAGGTGTTTGGCACTTTGAAGAAAATTATAAATTTTACAGCTGTCAGCAAACTCTGTGGCAGTCAGTGTCGCATATTCCAGTGTATTATCTTCCTCAGTGTACGTATTATGTTCACTAGCAGTGTATTATGTTCACTAGCAGTGTATTATGTTCACTAACAGTGTATTATGTTCACTAGCAGTATATTATGTTCACTAGCAGTATATTATGTTTACTAGCAGTATACAGTGGACCCCCAACATTCGATGGCATCGACATTCGATAAATCCGACATTGGATGCATTTTAACGCAAAAATTTCACCTCGACATTCAATTGGAAACCCGCTATTCGATGCGATTCGTACGAGACGTGTCCACGTGTGGCCTGAACCGCCCCGTGTGTGCCAGTGTTTACAAGCCAGGCAGTGTGTGCGCATCTAAGGATACATTCGGTACATTCCATATTATCACTGTTTTTGGTGCTTGTTTCTGCAAAATAAGTCACCATGGGCCCCAAGAAAGCTTCTAGTGCCAACCCTTCGAGAAAAAAGGTGCTAATGACTATTAAAATGAAGAAAGAGATAATTGCAAAGTACGAAAGTGGAGTGCGTGTGTCGGAGCTGGCCAGGTTGTATAGTAAACCCCAATCAACCATCTCTACTATAGTGAGCAGGAAAACGGCAATCAAGGAAGCTGTTGTTGCAAAAGGTGCAACTTTGTTTTTGAAACAGAGATCGCTAGTGTTAGAAGATGTTGAGAGACTGTTATTGGTGTGGATAAATGAAAAACAGATAGCAGGAGATAGCATCTCTCAAGCGATCATTTGTGAAAAGGCTAGGCAGTTGCATGACGATTTCGTAGAGAAATTGCCTGCAACTTGTGGTGATGTGAGTGAATTTAAGGCCAGCAAAGGTTGGTTTGAAAGATTTAAGAATCGTAGTGGCATACACAGTGTGGTAAGGCATGGTGAGGCTGCCAGTTCGGACCACAAAGCAGCTGAAAAATATGTGCATGAATTCAAGGAGTACATAGAGGCTGAAGGATTGAAACCTGGACAAGTGTTTAATTGTGACGAAACAGGCCTGTTTTGGAAGAAAATGCCAAGCAGGACCTACATTACTCAGGAGGAAAAGGCACTCCCAGGACATAAGCCTGTGAAAGACAGGCTTACTCTTCTGATGTGTGCCAATGCTAGTGGTGATTGCAAAGTGAAGCCTTTATTGGTGTATCACTCAGAAACTCCCAGAGCGTTCAGGCAAAAGAATATCCTCAAAGCTAATTTGTGTGTGCTGTGGAGGGCAAACAGTAAGGCATGGGTCACTAGGGACTTTTTCTATGACTGGTTACACCATGCATTTGCCCCCACTGTGAAAAATTACCTAATTGAAAAGAAATTAGACCTTAAGTGCCTCCTGGTATTATACAATGCTCCTGATCATCCTACAGACGTGGCAGAGCGACTTTCTGCGGACGTGAGCTTCATTAAGGTGAAGTTTTTGCCTCCTAATACCACTCCTCTCCTGCAGCCCATGGACCAGCAGGTCATTTCCAACTTCAAGAAACTATACACAAAAGCTATGTTTCAAAAGTGCTTTGTAGTGACCACAGAAACTCAACTGACTCTAAAAGAGTTTTGGAAGGATCACTTTAATATCCTCAATTGTATAAACCTTATAGGTACGGCTTGGGAGGAAGTGACTAAGAGGACCTTGAACTCTGCTTGGAAAAATCTGTGGCCGGAATGTGTAGACAAAAGGGATCTTGAAGGGTTTGAGGCTAACCCTGAGAATCCTATGCCAGCTGAGGAATCCATTGTTGCATTGGGGAAGTCCTTGGCGTTGGAGGTTAGCGGGGAGGATGTGGAAGAGTTGGTGGAGGAGGACAATGACGAACTAACCACTGATGAGCTGCTAGATCATCTTCAACAGCAAGAGGCCAGACCTGAGGAAACTGCTTCGGAGGAGGGGAGACAGAAGTTGAAGAAGTTGCCTACTTCAGAGATTAAGGAAATGTGTGCAATGTGGCTTAAAGTGCAAACCTTTTTTGATGAAAATCACCCTGACACAGCTACTGCAAGCCGTGCTGGTGACTATTACACTGACAATATTGTGAACCACTTTAGGAAAGTCATAAACGAACGAGAGGTACAGGTCTGTATGGACAGATATGTTGTGCGACAGAAGTCCAGTGACTCTCTAGCTGGTCCTAGTGGCATTAAAAGAAGAAGGGAAGTAACCCCGGAAAAAGACTTGATACCTCAAGTCCTAATGGAAGGGGATTCCCCTTCTAAACACTAACACCATACACACTCTCCCCTCCTCCCATCCCATCAATCATCATCAGATCTTCATTAACCCGTTCAGGGTCCGTCCCATAGATCTACGGCTTTACATTCAGGGTCCAACCCGTAGATCTACGCCAAAATTCTAGCGCCGCCAAATTTAGCATGAGAAGGCTGGTAGGCCTACATCTAAGAGAATGGGTCTGGGTGGTCAGTGTGCACACCATAGAAAAAATCTGGACGCCCGCATGGCATTGTGGGAACGCCGGCAAAGTAGCTTTGTTCATTGTGCCTGGCGTCAAGGAAGCTGTCACTCCCCACTCACTCTCCGGGCAAATTCTGACTCTCCTCTTCACAACTTATAGTTCTAAGACTGATGGAAGTGGAGCTGAAGACGAATTCTATAGTTTTGAACCATATGGTACCACTGTGCCATATGGTACAATGGTACCATATGGTACAATGGTGCCATGTCATACAATGGTATCATATGGTACAATGGTGTCATGGTAAAATGGTATATGGTACAATGGTATCATGGTACAATGGTACCATATGGTACAATGTACCATATGGTACAATGTACCATATGGTACATTATACCATATGGTACAGGGACCCTAATGGAAATAAATCTGTCTGACTTTTTTGGGTTATCCTCAGTTCTCTAAACATATGCTGCTAAGTATGATATTCTATGTAACTTAATTTGTGTATAACTAAATAAACTTACTTATGATGCCACATGCACTTGAGTAAGTTTATTCAGGTGTACAGAAATACAATTACATACATAGCAGCATACATATAAAATCCTAGGATAACCCAAAAAAGTCAGGGTGACTTATTTCAAGTTCAAATTCAAATTCAATTCAAATTCAAAGTTTATTCTCTATAAAGATTACAATGTTGAATTTACAGAATTTGGTTGTTGTGTGGTTTACATTTAGTTAAATAATGATTACAGAGTGTACCACTAGAACGCCTAGCATGGCTAGGTATTTCGGGCAGACTTAGTTTAATTCTTTATTTTAAAATATTATAAATTATGAGGTAAGTTGGTATTATGGCTAAGTGACTAAATACTAGTTTGTGAGTTTAGCAATGTGAATGCTTTTGCTTTGGCACAGTACATAGTTTCAGTATTGGAGTATCATAGGATTCATTATTTTAAGATTGAGATTAATATTTCTGTTTATGGTCAAATGGGTGAGTGAGTGTAAGTGTGAACCACCAGGTGGTATTCGTGTAGTTAGTTAATGGGGTTTATCAGGGAGATAAGATGTTTTCTAATGGTAGTTTTGAAGGTGATGAATGTGTCTGCAGTTCTAGAGTTCTCAGGTAGGGTGTTCCAGATTTTAGGGCCTTAGACATACATTGAATTTTTGTAAAGGTTTAGTCGGACATGGGGAATGTCGTAGAGATGTTTGTGTCTGGTGTTATGCCTGTGGGTTCTGTCACAACTATCAAGAAAGCGTTTTAGATCAAGGTTGATATTAGAGTTTAAGGTCCTGTAGATGTAGATTGCACAGTAGTAAGTGTGGATGTACTGAACAGGGAGTAAGTTTAGATCTATGAAGAGTGGGGGGGGGGGGTGTTGCCAGGGATGGGGTTTAGTGTTATTCTTACTGCAGCTTTTTGTTGGGTTATTATTGGCTTTAGGTGTGTTGCTGCAGTTGATCCCCAAGCACAAATAGCATAGGTGAGGTATGGATAAATAAGTGAGTGGTATAGTGTGAGAAGGGCATTTTGCGGCACGTAGTATCGTATCTTGGAGAGGATCCCAACTGTTTTGGATACTTTTTTGGTTATGTGTTGGATATGGGTGCTGAAATTCAGGTTATTGTCAAGGTATAGGCTAGGAAATATGCCCTCCATTATGTCTTGGTAATTAGACCAGTGTTGTCGATCTTAATGTTAATTTTGTGCATCTCCCTGCTCTGCTACCAAACCATAATATAGGAGGTTTTGTCAGATGATAAGCGTAAGTTTATTGGCTGTCATCCAAGTCGATATTTTGATCAGTCCTGTTAACAATGGTGTTGTGGGTGGGCAAGATTTAGGGTGAGAGAAGGACTTAAGTCGTGTGTCAGCAAAAGAGAATTGTTTTTCAGGTGTTGGGATACGTTTGGAAGATCATTGATGTATATGAGGAGAGCAGGGGCCAAGGGCATTCCCTGCAGAACTCAGTATCAAGTGGCCGTGTTGTTGATGCTGTGTCTTTAATGGTAACATAACTGTTACCTATTAGTATGGTAAGATTTGAAATAAGCAGCGCATGCCTCTTATTACCGTAATGGTCAAGTTGTGGAGTAGGTAGGATGTCGTGGTCTACTGGTGTCAAAAGCTTTTCTTAGGTCAATAAAAATTCCTTGTGGATATCCTTATTTCAATGTGTGTAAAGCAGATCTAGCATTTTTATGATTGCAACTTGTGCTTTCATTTTTCCTAAAATTCCAAATTGTGGCAAGGGTTTTTTGAGTATGTTTTGTGCTGTATAAATGAATATAGTCTCCTGTGCACGTGTTTCTCAAGATTTAGGATAGCAATGGTATAAGTTTGATATTGGCCTTAGTGTTTAAGTCTGTAGGGTGACCCACCTTTATGTTTTCGGTTTGAACCCCTTGCCATCTTGATGTAGTTTCGGGAAGGTGCTAGTTTCTAGTTGATTGTTAAAAAGTAATGAAATAGCATGCGGAAAAAAAAGGATATGGGCTGCTCGCTTGTACAGTATAGTGGAGACATTAGACAGATTCCCTGAGTTGTTTTTAACGTGACTTTATAATCTCGGTGACTTCCGAGGGCTCAGTTGGTGCAAGATAGAAGGAATTTGGGGACATTCCCATCTAGGTAGTCCCCGGCATGGGCATTAGTATGTGGGAATTATTGGCGAGATTAGATCCTATGGTTGAGAAGACGTGTTTATCTGGTTAGCTGTGTCAGTGGGATGTAGTGGTGTTTCTATTAGGTTTAGTTAGGGACAATTTCTTGTTTTTTTTCAGTTTGTGGGGCCTAGAATCTGAGAGAGTGTTTTCAGGTCTTTTTTATATCTCCTCCAGTGTATCTGAATCTACAGGTGTAGTATAGTTGTTTGGCTTTCTTTATTACTTTGGTGGAGAACTGGTGAATAGTGGTTTAAGCATATATTGTGCATTATGCCCTGTCTTAATGCTTTCATATGGTGTTTCTGGTCAATGGATTTCAGAATGGTGTGGTTAGCCATGGGAAACCAAGCCGTTTGTTTGTGTCTCTTTTGTCCTCAACTAGGTTTGTTTTTTATAGGACACCCCTATGTTTGTTGTATAGTCTAAGTAATTTGTAAGTAATACTGTTCTCTGTCCATGTCATCAATACCATTCGCCTTGGGAGAAGTCTGTAGGCCAGTCAACAATCTTAGGTCCGTTGTGAACTTCTTTATTGATGCCTGTCATGGAGTCTTAAATGAGACTATGTTGTATTCAGTGGTGGTTTATTAATGTTTGTCAGGAGGATGGAAGGGTAGTGGTTGTTGTGCTCTCCTGTTGCTTATCACTGATTTAAGGGGGGCTAGTATATTGGTCCATATGTGGTCTTTATGGTTGCACTTATCTCAGTGGAGCTGGTTGGTATTTAGTTATTGGTTGGTATGTGATGTGTGTTGGTCATATTGTCTGATGAAATAGTTACAGGCTGATCATACAGTAAGCTCAAGGTTGATGTTGATTGAGTATCCAGCCTAGAGAAGGTGGTGCTTAGTCATTTTGTTCTGTTTGTTATTAGTGACTTTCCATAGTTATCCGTGTTGTTGTATCTGTACCATATGGTGGTCCCTGGACTGTATAGGTTCCCTGTACCATACAGTTCCCTGTGGCCATATTGGTACCCTGTACCAATATGGTTAACCAGTACCAATGGTACCTGCACCATTGTTATCCTGTACTGCATGGTAACCTATACCATATAGTACAAATGTACCATATGGTACCCTGTAACATGATAAACCGTTTGTACCATATGGTCAATTAGAGTTGTTGGTTAGCATGAGACACCAGGCACATGACTGAGTGTAAGTGGGCGGACACAAGCTAGCTACTGACTCCGCAGTTAGTTTAGTTTCGAGACAAAGTGCTTTGTCCTTCCCACCTAATGGAAACCACCTCAAAGTTTCCTGTAACTTGTAAATATGTATTAGAACAATTACTAATATACAACATTTTTGATTATTTTTGTTGTAAACAACTATTGTGAACAAAATAATAATGAAAATATTAGTGTGTTTATTGCGTTGAATACAACAGTACCATATGGTACAATGAACCATATGGTATCATTGTACTGTATGGTACAATGTATCATATGGTACCATTGCATCATATGGTACCATATGGTACCATTAGCAGACACATTCATCACCTTCAAAACTACCATTAGAAAACATCTTATTACCCTGATAAACCCCATCAACTAACTACACAAATACCACCGGGTGGTTCACACTTACACTCACCCATTTGACCATAAACAGAAATATTAATCTCAATCTTAACCCTTTCAGGGTCCGTCCCGTAGATCTACGGCTTTACTTTCAGGGTCCAAACCGTAGATCTACGCCATGAGCTCAGCTCACTCTGATAAACTGTGAGTGGTACATTTGGGCCTAGATATGAGAGAATACATCTATGTGGTATGTGTGCACCACATAAAACAGATCCTGCAGCACACTGTGTATAATGAGAGAAAAAAAATGAAATCATGATTTTTCGATTAAAACAGCAAATTTGCAGTGTTTTTTCGTATGTTTTTTATAGTTGTATTTGCGATTTCTTGGTCTCATTTGATAGAATGGAAGACATATTACAGAAATAGAGATGATTTTGATTGGTTTTAGCACTGGAAATGGCTTGAAACTGAGCTCTAAGTAGCAGAAATGTTAAATTTTTGCCGATATTCAAGAGTAAACAAACGACCTCACACGTCTAATACACGTCAGCTGGTGGGTCTAATATACATTCACAAATATGGTGATGATATTTATACAATTATTACAGTATTGCATAACAGTAAATCTTCTATTTTTTGGTGTGAATAAAAATTCATTATGTGAATAAAAAATCAAAATGGAATTTATTTGTAAAGCCTCAAAACATAACTAATGAACAGAGGAAATGTTAGTTTAGTTCCTGGAATGCCTACATTGTTCATTCTGGACCCTATTTTGAAATTGGAATATTTTGAACGTTGTGTTAAATTGGCCAAATTAACAATTTCCGATCACTTTATTTTGTAGTTGAAACAGTTGACTTGGCGATTTCTTGTGCTCAATCGATAGAATAGAAGTAATACTAGTGAAATAGCTAAGAATTTGGTTGACTGGAATAATGTAATTGGCCTAAAATGGGAGTCAAAGTCGGCAAAATCGCCGATTCGTAAATATCGCTGACACATCAAAATTCGCGAGAGCATAATTTCGTCAATTTTCCACCAAATTTCGTACTTTTTGTTTTATTACCTTCACAAAAAGATTCTCTACGATTTCATAAGAAAAAATAACAAATTTTTTTTTTGAAAATTCTTGGACACTGGTGCGTGACTCCAGATTTGGGCCTTGGACCCTGAAAGGGTTAAAATAATGAATGCTATGATACTCCAATACTGAAACTATGTACTGTGCCAAAACAAAAGCATTCACATTGCTAAACTCACAAACTAGTATTTAGTCACTTAGCCATAATACCAACTTACCTCATAATTTGTAATATTTTAAAATAAAGAATTAAACTAAGTCTGCCCGAAATGCCTAGCCATGCTAGGCGTTCTAGTGGTACACTCTGTAATCATTATTTAACTACATGTAAACCACACAACAACCAAATTCTGTAAATTCAAAATTGTAATCTTTATAGAGAATAAACTTTGAATTTGAATTTGAATTACTCCATATGGTACCATTGTATCATATGATGCCATTGTACCATATGGTACAATTGCACCCTTTGGCACCATTGTACCATATGGTACTATATGGTACCATTGTATTCAACACAATAACTGCACTAATATTTTCATCATTTTGTTTACAATAAACTTGTAAACAAGTTTTGTAAGCAATATAATGATAAACAAATTAGTGCAGTTATTGTGTTGAATACAATGAGTGTATACTTATACAATTTATTTATTTTATTTATTTATTTACAATTTGAGCACACATACAGAGGTACAAAAAAATACAGATAAGAGCAGCATGCCAAAGCCACTTATACTATGCATAGCATTATGGGCTGGCTTAAAATTAACTTAAGATTTACTAAGCAATGATGAAATCAGTGATAAAACATTAATGTAAACAGATTACTATAAAGCACAAGTGAGTATTACAAAGACAGGTCATATGGTTGCATTCAGTTAGGTAGTGATTCTGTTAGGTAGTGTATTTAAAAAATAATAAAGTTAGATTGGGTTTTAGGTTTAACATTTATGTGATATAATTGTGAGAAACATTTAAGATATACAATTTATAAGGTTCAGTTATTCAGTATTTATTTGGTTTTGGGTGAGTAAGTGATCTTTGAGAAGAGACTTGAATTTATAAACAGGTAGTGTTTCTTTTATATTTACAGGTAATGAATTCCAGATTTTAGGGCCTTTTATGTGCATTGAGTTTTTGCATAGTGTGAGATGGACACGAGGAACATCAAAGAGTGATCTGTGCCTTGTGTTATGGTCATGTGTTCTGTTGAGGTTGGCAAGGAGATGTTTGAGGGGAGGGTTAATATCAGAGTTAAGTGTTCTATGTATGTAATAGGTGCAGTAATAAGTATGGATGTTTTGTATGGTGAGTAGGTTTAGTGTATTGAATATTGGGGGAGTGTGCTGCCTGTAGTGAGAATTTGTTATCATTCTAACTGCAGCCTTTTGTTGGGTAATTAGTGGTCTGAGATGGTTAATTGTTGTTGAGCCCCATGCACAAATTCCATAGGTGAGATAGGGGTAAATAAGAGAGTGATATAGGGCCAGGAGGGCTGACTGTGGAGCATAGTACCGTATCTTCGATAGTATGCCTACAGTCTTGGAAATTTTCTTAGAAATTTGTTGTATATGTGTATGAAATTTGAGTCTATTATCAAGGTGGATTCCTAAGAATTTTCCCTCTGTTAGCTTTGTGATAGGTGATCCATTTATCATTATGTTAAGAGGGACATCTGTAGCTCTGTTACCAAACTGAATGAAGTAGGTTTTGTCAATGTTTAGTGTAAGTTTGTTAGTCCTCATCCAGGTAGATATTTTCTGTAATTCAGTATTTACAGTATTGGCTAGGGGGCGGGGGCCGGGGTGGGAGAAGACATATGTAGTGTCATCTCAAATAGTGGGGGTTTGAGTAATTGCGAAGCTTTTGGGTAGGTCATTTATATAGGAGAAAGAGAAAGGGCCAGGACACTTCCCTGGGGGACACCAAACTGAAAAATTGGGTTGGCGAAGAGTTTCCCCCATTTGCGTACCATTTTGGTTTTGTTGTAGTATGATTGGGTAGTTGGGGGAAATCCCCTTTTATCCCATGTGTGACAATTTTCGTGGAGAAGTCATGGTAAAACTGTATCAAAAGTTTTATTAATTTCAATGAAATCCCCGGGGGACTTTTTTCTTCTCTATTGAGTGTTATATTTCACTTTGTTAATGCTCATTAGATTTTTATTAGGCCTGAACCCAAATTGGCGGGGTTTAGTTGTTTTGGGGGAATAAGGTAGGAGTAGATTTTTTATAAATTTAAATTTTTCGAAGATTTTTGGAGAGGGTTAAGTTGGATTTGGGCCTATATTATTAAACCCTTTTTTTTTGGTCTCCTCCTTTGGGTTTGGGGGTACCCTTGCATTTGAGTCTGTAGGGAAGGTGGGGTTTCAAGGGATTTGTTTAAGAGTGTTGCAATGTTTGGTGTAGCCTTGTGCACTTTTGTATATAAAGGGTGGAAAGGTATTTAAAATCTTCTCCCTTTGTTTTTTATGCTTTGATAATAAGGGAATTCGTATGGTTAGTCGGAGCTAGGAACGTTGTTTGGGTAGTTCCCGGTGGGGTAGTCTTTGGGGGGGTTTGAGTTGGGGGATTTTATTGGCGGTTTTGTCCTATAGTGGAGAAAAAAAATATTGAGTCTTTTTTGCTGTTTCTGTGGTGGGAGGGGGGGTTCATCTGTTTTTCTAATTTTTTTCGCTTTTTTGTGTATCTTTTTTTTTCTCAGAATTTCGATGGGGTTTTTCCAGCTTTTTTTTTCACCTCGTAAGTTGGAAATCTGTTCTCATAAAAAATTTTTTTCCCCTTCTTATCGGGCGGGTTGGGATTGACGGTAACGTTTTGTTTGGTCTTGGTTATGTGACCCATTTGTACTTTTTTCATTTTGGGTTTTTTTGATTTATGGATTTGGAATGCTGGGTGTTCCCGGGGACTGTTCGGGTGTTTAGCGTCTCTGTTTAGTTTTTTTGGGGCAGTGTTGTTATAGATATTGGGTCTTTTTTTTTAAAATTATTAATCATTAGTCAAATCTGTATAATTTTAGTGGTGGGCCAGTAAATGTTTGTTTTTGCCTGTTGTGAAGTTTTAATGGCTCCCTCATTGTGGAGTCTAAAGGGTTTGACTTTAGTAGTGTCTTGGGTATTTTACCAAGAGTTGTTATGAGGAAAGTGGGTTTGTTGTCGTGGTTTTATCTGTAAAAAAAAAAAGGCCTGATTTTTAAAGGGGGTTTGGTGTTGGTCCAGATGTGGCAAGTAGGGAAAAACACTATTCTTAACCTTGTAGGTTTTTTACTTTTGGTAGAACATCAGTTACTCATTGTGTTTGTGAATTCAGTAACGTGTGGGTCCTGGTCTTGAGGGATTTATATTGAAGTCCCCTGAAGAGAAAGTTACTTTGTTCATGCGTGATCGTTATCATATTTCCCTGGGTTTTGACAAAATTTGGCAAATGTTTGATTTGGGGAATCTGTAGATGTTTTCAATGTGAGAGGTTTTTGTGGGTATTTGGTTTAAAAATTTGGGCTATTATTATTCCCCTGTTCTCCCTTGTGCAAGTTTTAGTGATACTTTCTAGTTGGTCTGAGTAGTATATGGCTGTGCCCCCCCCTTTTGGTCGGGCTACAGTTGTGTAGGGCTGTGTAACCAGGAATGGCTAGACCTGTACTATCAGGCTTTAGCCAGGTTTCAGTTAGTGTAATGATGGGAAATTTTGGCTGTAAGGATTTAGTAAAGCATGGTTCGTAATGTTGCTTAAAGATTGTTTGTAGTTAAAAAATAGTTATGTTGTTGTTGGCATGAGAAGGCCTTTATTTGTTGGGGTATAAAAGTAATTTTGTTATTTAAGTATTAAATGGTTGGTTCAGTCAATGTTGTATCATAAGATTTTTATAACAAAGTAAATTAAGTAAAAAAAAGTAAAAATTTTAAGTAAAAAAAAGCACCGAAATTTTTTTAAAAAAAAAAATAAGAGCAATATTTTTTTTTATAAAATAAAGGAATAAAAGGGGCTTAAAAAAAAAAATGTGTAAATAAAAGGGGCTTAAATTAAATTTTAGTATAAAAAATAAATTTTTAAAAAAAAATTTTTTTTTTAACAAGGGTTAAAAGGGGGGGGGGGAAAAGGAAAAAAAAAATTTTCCTTTTCATTTTTAAAAAATTCGGAAAATTTTCATTGTGGTTTAGGTTTAAAAAGCATTTTGAGGAAAATTTGCCATTATGGAAAAAGGAATAAAAAGAAAAAGAAAAAGAAAAAAAAGGAAAAAAAGAGGGGTTTTTATTATTTTACATTATTGGGGGAAAAAAAAAAAAAAAAAAAAAAAGAGAGTACCGAAATTTGGGTTTTATGAAAAAAAAAGGAAACCCCAATTTTACCCATGAAAACAAAACACTTTTGTTTTAACCCATTAGGACGGTAAAACCTTGGGGTTTTTAAATTAATAAATTGAAATTAAAAGATAAAATTTAATATAAAAGGGATAATATAAATTGTGGTGAAAAAATAAATTAATCAAAAAAATTTGGGAAAATATGGCAAAATTTTAAAATTTTTTATTTAGCACCTAAAAAGCCCGAATTTTAACTTTTTGAAGTAAAATAGGTGTTTTAAAATAAAATGGGAAAAAATTTAAAATAAAATTTAAAAAGGTAAACAAAGTTAAAAGGGTTTTTAATTTTTAAAAAAAAGGTTTGGGGAAAATTGATTTTTTTTAAAAAATTAGATTTATTTCCCTAAAAAAAAAAAAAAAAAAAAAAAAATTTTTAATGGGCAAAATATTTTTTTTTCAAAAAAAAAATTTGGGGTTTAATTTGCAAAATAAAAAAAGTGCTAAAAAAAGAGTTTTCAAAAATTTTGGGGGTAAAAAAAAGAATTTTTAAAAATTTATTTTAAAATTTGACAATTAATGTAAAAAAGGGTTGAATTTGGGGGAGTTGGCATTAGCTTGATGAAAATAATAAAAAAATAATGCACAATATAATATAACGACACTTATGCGCCACACTATATATGTTTTAAAGGGCACTTATCTAATTGTTACAGAAAGTCAGCTTTTCTAAGGAAAGGGTAGAAAAAATCATGTTCTTTTGGGAATGGTATATTGTTGCCCGTTGTTTTTTCCCTTACTAGTTTTTTCCCCATCTCGCGTGAAACACTGAGTTTTTTTTTTTCCCTGTTTAATTTTTCTCACCCCTGAACAGAAGGTTTTGACTTTTTTTTGTTAGACATCATTTATGTACCTCCTTTTTTCATTGTAATTTGCTGTTTTAAATTTAGTCCTTTCTTTTATCGTTGAATGAAAGTGGGATTTTTTAAACTGTGTTACTTCCTGGTTTTCCTAGCAAACGTTTTTTCTTTGATTTCATTGTTTTGCACGATGACTTGTACGTGGTTCTGTATTATCCTGATAGCAGTTTCTTTGCACTATGCTTGTGTTATGTCACTAGGAATGTGTGGACTGTTTATTATAACTGCATCAGACAACTTATCTTGTTCAGTTTTGTCGTCTTGGAAATCAAGGTACAGTTGACCCCCGCATAACGATTTTAATCCGTGCAAGAGGGCTCATTGTTATGCGAAATAATCGGTATGCGAATGAATTTTCCCCATAAGAAATAATGGAAATCAAATTAATCCGTGCAAGACACCCTAAAGTATGAAAAAAAAAAAATTTTACCACATGAAATGTTAATTTTAATACACACAAACTGAAAAAGGCATGCACACTTACATGACACTTACTTTTATTGAAGATCTGGTGATGATTGATGGGATGGGAGGAGGGGAAAAGAGAGTTGTTAAGTGTTTAGAAGGGGAATCCCCTTCCATTAAGACTTGAGGTGTCGAGTCCTTTTCTGGGGTTACTTCCCTTCTTCTTTTAATGCCACTAGGACCAGCTTCAGAGTCACTGGACTTCTTTCGCACAACATACTGTCCATAGTGGCCTGTACCTCTCGTTCCTTTATGATTCCCCAAAGTTTTTTCACAAATTGTCAGTGTAATAAACACCAGCACGGCTTTGCAATAGCTGTGTGAGGTGATACTCATCCATAAAGGTTTGCACTTTCAGCCCCATTGCACAGATTTCCTTAATCTTTGTAGTAGGCAACTTCTTCAATTTCTCTCTCCCCTCCTCTGAACCCGTTTCCTCAGGTCTGGCCTCTTGCCGGGTTTAAGTTGATCTATCAGCTCATCAGTGGTTATTTTTTCATTGTCCTCCTCCACCAACTCTTCCACAAACATCCCCACTAACCTCCAACCCCAAAACTTTCCCAATACCACAATGGATTTCCCCAACTGGCATAGGATTCCCAGGGTTAGCCTCAAACCCTTCAAAATCCCTTTGGTCTACACATTCTGGCCACAGTTTCTTCCAAGCAGAGTTCAAGGTCTTCTTAGTCACTCCCTCCCAAGCCTTACCTATAAGGTTTACACAATTGAGGATATTAAAGTGCTCTCTCCAAAACTCTCTTAGAGTCAATTGAGTTTCTGAGGTCACTACAAAGCACCTTTCAAACAGAGCTTTTGTGTACAGTTTCTTGAAGTTTGCAATAACCTGCTGGTCCATGGGCTGCAGGAGAGGAGTGGTATTAGGAGGCAAAAACTTGATGTTAATGAATTTCATGTCCCCATAAAGTCGCTTTTGCCACGTCTGTAGGATGACCAGGGGCATTGTTAACACCAGGAGGCATTAAGTTCTAATTTCTTTTCAGTTAGGTAATCTTTCACATTGGGGGCAAATGCATAGTGTAAACCAGTCATAGAAAAAGTCCTATTTGACCCATGCCTTACTGTTTGCCCTCCACAGCACACAAAAATTTCCCCTTTGAGGACATTCTTTTCCCTCGAACGCTCTGGGAGTTTCAGAGTGTACACTAATAAAGGCTTAACTTTGCAATCACCAGTAGCATTGGAACACATCAACAAAGTAAGCCTGTCTTTCATAGGCTTATGTCCTGGGAGTGCCCTTTTTCCCCCTGAGTAATGTAGGTCCTGCTTGGCATTTTCTTCCAAAACAGGCTGTTTCATCACAATTAAACACTTGTTCAGGTTTCAGTCCTTCAGTCTCTATGTACTTCTTGAATTCCTGCACATATTTTTCGCCGCTTTGTGGTCCGAACTGGCAGCCTCCCCCATGCTTATCACACTATGTATGCCATACGCTTCTTAAATCTCCCAAACCAACCTTTGCTGGCCTTAAATTCAATCACAGCAGCACTAGGGTTTCAGGCATTTTTTTAAATTTAACCCCTTTTAGGGTCCGTCCCCTAGATCTACGGCTTTACGTTCAGGGTCCAAACCATAGATTTTACGCCATGAGCTCAGCTCACTCTGATAAACTGTGAGTGGTACATTTGGGCCTAGATTTTGAGAGAATACATCTATGTGGTATGTGTGCACCACATAAAACAGATTCCTGCAGCACATGTGCATAATGAGAGAAAAAAAAAATGAAATCATGATTTTTTCCCATTAAAACAGCAACTTTGCAGTGTTTTTTGTATGTTTTTTATAGTTGTATTTGCGATTTCTTGGTTTATTTGATAGAATGGAAGACATATTACAGAAATAGAGATGATTTTGATTGGTTTTTTGCATTGGAAATGGCTTGAAACTGAGCTAAAATAGCGGAAATGTTAAATTTTTGCCGATATTCAAGAGTAAACAAACGACCTCACACGTCTTAAAACACGTCAGCTGGTGGGTTAATATACTTTCACAAATTGGTGATGATATTTATACAATTATCACAGTATTGCATAACAGTAAATCTTCTATTTTTTGGTGTGAATAAAAATTCATTATGTGAATAAAAAAACAAAAAGGAATTTATTTGTAAAGCCTCAAAAACATAACTAATGAACAGAGGAAATGTTAGTTTAGTGCCAGGAATGCCTACATTGTTCATTCTGGACCCTATTTTGAAATTGGAATATTTTGAACTTTGTGTTAAATTGGCCAAATTAACAATTTCCGATCACTTTATTTTGTAGTTGAAACAGTTGACTTGGCGATTTCTTGTGCTCAATCGATAGAATAGAAGTAATACTAGTGAAATAGCTAAGAATTTGGTTGATTGGAATAATGTAATTGGCCTAAAATGGGAGTCAAAGTCGGCAAAATCGCCGATTCGTAAATATCGCTGACACATCAAAATTCGCGAGAGCATAATTTCGTCAATTTTTCACCAGTTTTCGTACTTTTTGTTTTATTACCTTCACAAAAAGATTCTCTACGATTTCATAAGAAAAAATAACAAATTTTTTTTTTTAAATATCTTGGACACTGGTGCGTGACTCCAGATTTGGGCCTTGGACCCTGAAAGGGTTAAATCCTCATGCAACTTCCTAGCCTTTTCGCTTATGATCGCTTGAGAGACGCTATCTCCTGCTAGCTGTTTTTCATTTATCCACACCAATAAGAGTCTCTCAACATCTTCCATCACTTGCGATCTTTGTTTCGAAAACACAGTTAAACCTTTGGCAAGAACAGCTTCCTTGATTGCCTTTCTGGTGCCCACAATAGTAGCGATGGTTGATTGGGGTTTCTTGTACAACCTGACCAGGTCGGCGATACGCACTCCACTTTCATACTTATCAATGATCTCTTTCTTCATTTCTATTGGAATTCTCACCCTTATTGGTGTAGGGTTGGCACTAGAAGCTTTCTTTGGGCCCATTGTCACTTATTTTCCAGAAACAGCACCGAAAACACTGTAATAATACGAAATATTCCGATTGTATGCTTGGATGTTACCGCGGAGGCTGGCTGGTAAACAATGGCACGGGCGGCACATGTGAGGCTGGCTGAGGGCGCACATTGGACGCATCTCGGATGAAAATCGGTGAGCGGGTTTTTAAGCGGTATGCGAGGCAAAATTTTTGCGATTAAAGTAAGCGGTATGCGGATTAATCGTTATGTGATGCCATCGGTATGCGGGGGTCCACTGTATTCATTTAGTCGAGTGTGCATGTTCTGATTCCAGTCCTTGATTGCTTCTTCAACCTTCATATTTATTGTTGTTATTTGCTCAGTGTGACTGGCTATAGCTGCTTTTAGAGTATTTTCTGTGTCAACACTTCCCGATGTAATCTTCTCTTCAAGGTTTTGGATCTTGTTCTCGAGGTTGGTTATCTTGGATTCTCGTCGCTCGAGTGTTGCTTTGATATCTTTGATTTCATTTTCTAGAGCAACGATGTAGTCCTTGATATTGTCAGGAATAATCATACCTGAGTTATCATGGGTGAATCCTTTGAAGGGAGTGGAGTTGGAGGGGGAGTCAGCCATGTTTGTTGTTGTTGTTCCCTGGGTGGCGGTGGTGAGGGGGGTTGATGATACACCGGCGTCCTGCTGGGTAGACAAGTTGAGTTCTAGGGTCCTTGCTGTTATTCTTTTATTACTGATGTTGTTTCTTCTGCGATATCCTTTCATAGTATCACTGAAGTAGATACTGTGTAGCAATGGAGGAGAAGGCTTGTTTTCTCGGAGCTTGGGTTAAGTGGTTGTCTGGCAGCGGAGGCAGTGTTTGGGTTAGCAGGGCTGTCTTCCTTAGATCTTCTAATTTTGTCAAGATTTGGGTTACATTCTTAGTATTCTTGGGTCATGTTGTGGTCTACGTGGGTTCATGTAGTTGAACTTTCACCTAGGCCATCACAAGTTTTGATGAGCGATGTTTTTTTGAGAAAGAAGAGCTGGTAGGATACCGTTGCTGCCGCAAATGTTATTAGAAAAAGAAAAAAATTAGAAAAGAAAAGAAAAAAGTATAAAAAACATAAAATAAAAAAATGAGATTTTGCGGAAGTCACTGATGTTGCCGCCACCCGGTCATTTTGAGTTAACTTCCTGCCGCTGTATCTCGGTAAGTACTGTTCAGAAAAAAAAATTTTTCTCTTATTACCTTCACAAAAATATTTTCTTTAATTCTGTAAGAAAAAATAATTTTTTTTTTTTTTTTTTCAAAATTTCTTGGACACAGGAGCACCACTTTAGATTTTGGCCTTGGACCCTGAAGGGGTTAAAGGTAAGTGTCAATTATTCTATTGTTATTAATCTATTATTATTGTTGTTATTGTAATTATTCTATTGTATTGAACTTAATCCTCCCCTCTCTTCCCCGGATTCAACCTACCAAGTAGTCTCTCAGGTATGACCAACGATCCAGATACCCTAAAGTCATACATCTCCAACTTAGTTATTGAAAATATGAATCTTCGAGAGACGCTAACAAAACAAGACACCAGGATGACACAACTCGAGAACAAAATCCTCAGTCTTGAACAAAAGTTATCAACACCAGGAATGACAAACTGTGGCAAGACCATCCAGACAGTCATAGATAGCCATACCCAACAAATAATATCTCTTAATACAAAGGTTGAAGAAGCATTAAAAGAATGGAAGAACAACTTAGATAACCAGTTCAGTGACTACTTTGCTCTCCAAGAAGATAAAACTGAACAAGATAAACTATCGGACGCAGTAATAGTTAACAGTCCATTTTTCCAGTGATATGAACCAAACAGTAAAGAAATTACTCTGCAGATCATAAAGGACCAAACAAGTGTTATTGTACCTGAGTCTGAAATAAAAGAAGCCAGGTTACTAGGATCCCATGGTAGAAAAAGTGTTATGCTTAGATTCCACTCACATGACAGGAAAAAAGACTTAATTATTGCATCTATTAAAGTAAAGAAAGAGGATACATAAACGAGTGTTTACCAAAAATGTCAGAACCTCCTGTATAGAGTAAGAAGACTTAAGCTGGAGAATAACGACACAATACACCAATGCTTCACATGGGATGGGAAAATTCTTGTTAGGAAAACAAATGTAGGTCAACTGTACACAATCACGAACGAGAATGATCTATCACGATTTCTCAGGGATACTAATCTTACAGAGAATAACTAAACAATGTCCAACTTAAAAGCCTATGTAGTGTAGTGTATGTTTTGCTCCATTATTGTTCAAATTTCATTGTACAATCTCTTAGTATTTAAATAATCAACTACCTCATTTTGTGATTTTACTAGTAAACATAAGTCACCTTATGTAATTTTCTTATTTACTATTGTTTGCTTAAACATTAGCTGAATTGATACTTTCTCTGTCCATATTACTACCTCATATTTTTTTAAATACTATCAATTGATATTACCTACTAAAATTAATAATTATCATTTTTACTATAATTTCAATTTACTCTTAACATTTTTGACATTTAATAACCATTACTTGTCTAATTACCTTTACCTGTTTTGTACCACATTTACAATCTTAGATTACTCTTAATTACCTTGTACTGCCATATAACCTCTAGTATAACTACCAGTGCAATATTGAATGAAATAAACTTTTTTTGTAATCATTATTACTTACTAAAATTTTATTAAACACCATATTTACTACCAGTCAATTTTACTTTTGTACATTAAACATTATTTTATACTTCCCATAACATTTTGTTGCCAAATTTTCAAGTTTGCATATTCAACTCCAACCTTTATATTATCCTTTGTACCTGTCTACCATCTTACTATCATATTATAACCAAGACATTACCATTATTCATTGTTCTTACCTGTCCATTTAATTTTTTTACCACTACTTGTTTTTTTAGTCACTTTTTATTGTGTGTGCAGTTAGTGTATATTCCAATTACTTTTTTGCAAGTACCAAAACTATCTTTTGCTAGCTAGTACCAACTACCTCATTTTTTTTTTACTTTTTATTGTGCAATAAACTGCTCAACTTATTTAATATTACAAATCAGATCTTACTCCTAAACCAATATTATTTCATAGTGACTATCTGTCCATTTAACTTGTTTACCATTTCTCAATTGTAGTCCTTATATTATTTTTTGTCCTTTATTTTAGCTCTATATAACTACCTTAGATCATATATTCGCAATTGTTAAACTAATCAAGGTGCTATTCTCAGGTGCTAAAGTTAATAAGTTCACAATTTTGCCATTATACTCCAAAGCTCATTTATTTGATTACCACTTTATTGTTCACCACAACTTATATTAGTCCCTTTTATATTATAATTTTATATTATAATTCTAACTTTAAAGAATTACCTTTAAAGTACTACCTACTATCATATTCCCAAGCTCCATTATTTGATCATCACTTTATTTGTTCACCACAAATTATTTTAGTCCCTTTTATATTGTCTCCTTTATTTTAGCTTTAAAAAACTACCTTAGCTCATTATTTTTACATTTGTTAAATAATTCAGGTGTTTTTTTTTTTTTAGCTTTAGAATATTTACTTTATTTTTTACTTAATTCTAACTATAGATTCACTACAAATCTTATGATTACAAGCATTGATCCTGATACCAACCTCTTATTTAATGACTTAAATGATTCAAACAGTTTCTGTAATTACTACACAGCAGAACAATCAAAGGCACTTCTCAGAGCCAACAACACAACATAACTATTCTTTAACTACAATATCAGATCTTTAAGCAAGCATTACGATGACCTCCTAGCATTACTAAATTCCTTGCATGCCAATATGTCCATCATTACACTAATTGAAACCTGGCTAAAGCATGATACTACAGATGTCTATGCCATTCCTGGTTACACAGCCATACACAACTGTAGGCCAGACCAACAAGGGGGTGGCACAGCTATATACTATCAGACCAACTGAATGTATCACTAATACTTGCACAAGGGATGAACATGGGGAATATATAATAGCTAAATTCAAATCCAAATACCTACAAAAACCTCTCACAATGATAAACATCTACAGAATTCCACAATCAAACATTAGGCAATTTAGTCAAAACCTAGGAAGTATGATAACTGATGCACGCATGAACAAAGATCACTTACTACTCTCAGGTGACTTCAATATAAATCTCCTGCAAGACCAGGACCCACACGTTACTGAATTCACAAACACAATGAGTAACTGCATGTTGCTACCAACAGTAACAAAACCTACAAGAGTTACAGAGACTAGCATTTCCCTACTTGACCACATCTGGACCAACACCATATCCCCTTTAAAATCAGGCATAATTACAGATAATACCACAGACCACTACCCTACTTTCCTCATAACAACTCTTGGTACAATACCCCAAGACACTACTAAAGTCACCTTCAGACTTCACAATGAGGCAGCCATTAATAACTTAACAACAGCAGTAACAAACATTGACTGGCACACACAGCTAGAAATCTATACAGATATTGACAAATGTTTTAATAATTTTCTAAAAAAGACCCAATACCTTTATAACAAGCACTGCCCTAAAAAAACTAAACAGATGACAGCTAAGAGACTGAACAGTCCCTGGCTAACACCCAGCATTCTCAAATCCATAAATACAAAACACCGATATGAAAAACAGTACAGAATGGGTCACATAACCAGAGACCAAACAAAACGTTACTCGTCAATCCTAACCAGCCTGATAAGAAGGGCAAAAAAATTGTATTATGAGAACAGATTATCCAACTTACGAGGTGATATAAAAAAAACCTGGAAGACCCTATCAGAAATTCTGGGAACAAAAAAGATATCACGACATAACGAAATAAAATTAGCAAAATCAGATGAACCCCAACTCCCACCAACAGAAACAGCAAACAGACTCAATGATTTCTTCTCCACTATAGGTCAAAACCTTGCCAATAATATCCCAAGCTCAGATACCCCACCAAATGACTATCTCACTGGCAAACTACCCGAACACACTGTTCCTAGTCCGACTAACCATACGAAGTCTCCCTTATTATCAACGCACTGAAAAACAAGGCAGGAGATTTAAATACCTTACCACCCTTTATATACAGAAAAGTGTCACAAGTACTATCACCAATCATTGCAACACTCTTTAACAAATCCATTGAATCTTCCACCTTCCCTACAGTTCTCAAAATAGCAAGGGTCACCCTGATCCATAAAGGAGGAGACCAGACAGAGTTGAATAACTATAGGCCAATATCCAATTTACACCCTCTCTCAAAAATCTTCGAAAAATTAATTCATAAACGAATCTACTCCTACCTCATCTCCCATAACATTCTCAATCCCTGCCAATTTGGATTCAGGCCTAATAAAAATACTAATGATGCTATTATACACATGCTAGAACATATATACACTGCAATAGAGAAAAAAGAAGTCCCACTGGGGATCTTCATTGACTAACGTAAAGCTTTTGATACAGTTGACCATGACTTGCTCCACGTAAAATTGTCACACTATGGTATTAGAGGGCACTCCCTCAACTACCTCAAGTCATACCTCAGCAACAGAAGCCAATATGTGTACGCAAATGGGGCAAGCTCTTCCGCACAACCAATTACAGTTGGTGTCCCACAGGGAAGTGTCCTTGGCCCTCTTCTCTTTCTCCTATACATAAATGACCTACCAAGTGCTTCGCAATTACTCAAACCCACACTTTTTGCAGATGACACCACATACGTCTTCTCTCACCCGAACCCAGTCACGCTAGCCAATACTGTAAACACCGAATTACAGAAAATATCTTCCTGGATGAGGACTAACAAACTTACACTAAACATTGACAAAACCTACTTCATTCAGTTTGGTAGCAGAGCTACAGATGTACCTCTTAACATAATGATAAACGGATCACCTATCACAAAGCTAACAGAGGGAAAATTCTTAGGAATCCACCTCGATAATAGACTCAAGTTTCATACACATATACAACAAATTTCTAAGAAAATTTCCAAGACTGTAGGCATACTATCGAAGATACGGTACTATGTTCCACAGTCAGCCCTCCTGGCCCTTTACCACTCTCTTATTTACCCCTATCTCACCTATGGAATTTGTGCATGGGGCTCAACAACAACTAACCATCTCAGACCACTAATTACCCAACAAAAGGCTGCAGTTAGAATGATAACAAATTCTCACTACAGGCAGCCCACTCCACCAATATTCAAAACACTCAACCTACTCACCATACAAAACATCCATACTTATTATTGCACTTATTACATACATAGAACACTTAACTCTGATATTAACCCTCCCCTCAAACATCTCCTTGCCAATCTCAGCAGAACACATGACCATAATACAAGGCACAGATCACTCTTTGATGTTCCTCGTGTCCATCTCACGCTATGCAAAAACTCAATGCACATAAAAAAGGCCCTAAAATCTGGAATTCATACCTGTAAATATAAAAGAAACACTACCCGTTTATAAATTCAAGTCTCTTCTCAAAGTTCACTTACTCACTCAAAACCAAATAAATACTGAATAAAATGAACCATATAAATTGTATATCCTAAATGTTACTCACAATTATATCACACAAATGTTAAATCTAACTTTATTTTTTTTAAATACACTACCTAACAGAATACTCCATTCTACTGAATGAACAGCAATGCATGCAACCATAGGACCTGTCTTTGTAATACTCATTTGTATTTTATAGTTATCTGTTTACAATAATGTCTTATCACTGATTTCATCATTGCTTAGTTAATCTTAAGTTAATTTTAAGCCAGCCCGTAATGCTATGCATATAAGTGGCTTTGGCATGCTGCTCTTACCTGTATTTTTTGTACCTCTGTTTGTATGCTAAAATTTCTAAATAAATAAATAAATAAATTAATATTTCATGTGGTAAAAATTTTTTTTTCATCTTTTGGGTGTCTTGCACGGATTAATTTTATTTCCATTGTTTCTTATGGGGAAAATTAATTCGCCTATCGATATTTTCGACATTCAATGAGCTCTCAGGAATGGATTAATATCGAATGTCAGGGGTCCACCGTATTATGTTCACTAGCAGTATACTATGTTCACTAGCAGTGTATTATGTTCGCTAGCAGTGTATTATGTTCGCTAGCAGTGTATTATGTTTGCTAGCAGTGTATTATGTTCGCTAGCAGTGTATTATGTTTGCTAGCAGTGTATTATGTTCGCTAGCAGTGTATTATGTTTGCTAGCAGTGTATTATGTTCGCTAGCAGTGTATTATGTTTGCTAGCAGTGTATTATGTTCTCTAGCAGTGTATTATGTTTCCTGTCAGTGTATTATGTTTGCTAACAGTGTATTATGTTCACTAGCAGTGTATTATGTTCGCTAGCAGTGTATTATGTTCGCTAGCAGTGTATTATGTTCTCTAGCAGTGTATTATGTTCTCTAGCAGTGTATAATGTTCACTAGCAGTGTATTATGTTCACTAGCAGTATATTATGTTCACTAGCAGTATATTACGTTCGCTAGCAGCATATTATGTTCACTAGCAGTATATTACGTTCACTAGCAGCATATTATGTTCACTAGCAGTATATTACGTTCGCTAGCAGTGTATTATGTTTGCTAGCAGTGTATTATGTTTGCTAGCAGTGTATTATGTTCTCTAGCAGTGTATTATGTTCTCTAGCAGTATATTATGTTCACTAGCAGTATATTATGTTCACTAGCAGTGTATTATGTTCGCTAGCAGTGTATTATGTTCGCTAGCAGTGTATTATGTTCTCTAGCAGTGTATAATGTTCACTAGCAGTATATTATGTTCACTAGCAGTGTATTATGTTCACTAGCAGTATATTACGTTCACTAGCAGTGTATTATGTTCGCTAGCAGTGTATTATGTTCACTAGCAGTATATTACGTTCACTAGCAGTGTATTATGTTCACTAGCAGTATATTATGTTCACTAGCAGCATATTATGTTCACTAGCAGTATATTACATTCGCTAGCAGTGTATTATGTTCGCTAGCAGTGTATTATGTTCTCTAGCAGTGCATTATGTTCTCTAGCAGTGTATTATGTTCTCTAGCAGTGTATTATGTTCTCTAGCAGTGCATTATATTCACTAGCAGTGCATTATGTTTTTCAGGAATTTCACTGGACCAGGAGTACTGTGAAAGCTGTGCCGCTGAAGCTTCCAGACACATTGAAGGTTCAAGAGGCTCTAGAGAGAGTCCTGAAACTGCCTTCAGTGGCCAGCAAGAGGTATCTCACTAACAAGGTAACTACTTCTTGGCGTTTTAATGTTAAAGTTTTGGAATGAAACTTTTGTTCTTGAAGCTGTCAGACACAGTGACAGTTCAGGAACCTCTGGAACCTGTGTTCTTGATGCTGTCAGACACACTGACGGTTCAAGAACCTCTGCAACCTGTGTTCTTGATGCTGTCAGACACACTGATGGTTCAAGAACCTCTGGAACCTGTGTTCTTGATGCTGTCAGACACACTGAAGGTTCAAGAACCTCTAGAACCTGTGTTCTTGATGCTGTCAGACACACTGAAGGTTCAGGAACCTCTGGAACCTGTGTTCTTGATGCTGTCAGACAAACTGAAGGTTCAAGAACCTTTAGAACCTGTGTTCTTGAAGCTGTCAAACACACTTAAGGTTCAAGAACCTATAAAATATATGTTAAAGTTACTTTGCTGCTACCACTTGGTATCTAACTAAGAAGGAGGGTACCAAACTAACAAGGAAGGTACCTAACTAACAAGGAAGGTACCTAACTATTATTACTGTTCTTACTGTTGAACAACGGTTTAGTGCCGATGGAGGTAGCATAGGTAGCAATGATACGGCCGTGGACTAGTTTGGCTTTAATTGGATAGGAGTGAGTACACAACGGGCAATGTGAGGGAATGACCGATAGCCAGTCCGTGGAGGGGAGCGCTTGTACCTCTCAAGTCAGTTGGCCGGGAAGTGAGACCGAATGGGCCCAGCATCCCACCGACCTGGGTAAGCCTACAGAGGGCAGCACTTAAATGCCGTGAAATATGAACTAAGCTGGCAGACGGCATAGGGTCTGTGCTGACAGTACAGGCTGTCTACATTTGCTCTGCCATGCACCTCGTGTCGTCCCGACGCGACAATACTGGTGGGCCTGTAGGTGCAAAAGAATTACTTACACTAGCTACTCCAGGGAGGGACTGACTTTCGCTCACTTGTAAATCAAAAATGGACATAAAATGCAACAGGCAAAAAAAAAAACTCCCATCCTGGGGAAGAGAAAACTGGCTTGCCCACGCAGCTTCATTGAGGAGAGAGTCCGGAGACGTCAGCACTGGAACTAAAACCTTCTATATACAGGTTGTCCGCAGGGCTGAACATCAGGCTTGACTACTCGTCTACGAACGCTGTTGCACCCTCACATCTGCAAACAATGACTGACAGTAGCATTTCCTAAGGTGTGACATGACTCGGAGGGCAGCACTGCCCTGACCATAATACAGGCTTTAAAAGAGACACTGGGTGCACATACCTACAGTAATACTATATCCATGGAATTCATTATACTCTGGGTACCCTTCTAAAATTATTTACATATTTACATGATGTTGTCCACCCTGACTCCATTATCAACTAGCTATACAATGTGTGTGCATTTATACCCATTTCTGCAAGCAAACAATTAGCATAACTAGCGTAGGAGTCAGACAAGTCAGTAGGTACGTCAATGTCACAGAAATGTACTGTTGTCCTGGGTCGCAGGCCATAAGTATGGAGCCTTACTGGGCTGTCTTCAGTAACAGTAGTAGTGAGAGAAGAAGTAGACGGGTTGTCCCTAGCATTGGTCTGACTGTGGCATTGCAACTCACACGACTCCAGCTCTGCTTCGGCCTGCACGTGGTCCACATACTTCATGTGATCAAGGTGGGCTTCTTTGATAGTTCCAGTAGCAATCTCCCTCACCTCGAACTTGTTGCCACGGAGCTGTCGGAGGACATGGTAAGGACCCATGAATTTTGGGACAAGTTTGTGCATACCTGGGGTCTGCGCTGGGTTGAGCAACATAACTTTGCAACCTGGTTCCACTTTGCTTTCCTTGGCGAGGGCATTGCACTCAGACGTGAACCTATCAGTAGCTTTCATAAGGTTCTCTCATACCCACTGGAAAACAAACTGCGTTTTCCGCATCTTTACTACACTGGGGTTATCAGTGTCATAAGTAGGTCGAGGCGGAGCAAAAAGAATTTCGTATGGTAAGTGCTTGTCATAGCCATACAAAGCGAAATGAGGTGTCTCACCAATCGAGGTGTTGAGGGAGGAGTTTAATGTACACTGAACATCTGGGATAGCCTCATCCCATGTAGTACAACTTGGGTTAATGGTTACCCTGAGCGCCTCCAGGACTTTGCGATTTGTATGTTCAGCAAGACCAGTACTCACAGGGTGGGGTGGCGTGGAGCTACTGGTGCTTGGCGAATGTTAAATCTGGAGCAAAGATCCTACATTTTGGCGTTTATGAACTCAGACCCATTGTCTGACAGAAGGACACGTGGGCAGGTATGACAGAGAACCACATGCTCACGGAAAGCATTAGCAACAGTCTCGGCAGTTTTATCAGGAATGGGTACTAATTCACTGTACTGCATCAAGTTATCTACCATTACAAGCAGGTGCTTATTTCCCTTCTCCGAGGTCGGGAAGTTCGTCAACAGGTCGACAGAAGTTCTCTCCCAGGGCTCCTTTGTAATGGGATACTTTAGAATGGGGTTAGGACCTGTTAACGTCCCCTTTGTGCTGTAGGCAAACAACGCACTGGTGTACATGCTTGGCAATGTCTGCTGCCATCTTAAGCCAGAAATATTTCATTCGTGCCTGTTTGATACTGCGGTCCTTCCTGGGGTGTGTTACAGCTGGGACATCGTGGATCAACCCAAGAGTAGCTGGTATCATGGACTCCGGTATCGCCAGTTGGTATATGGTTCTGCCGGGGTCCACCAGCTGTGCAACACGGCACAGCACTCCTTGGTTGACCACCAAATCCTTCAGTGGGACGGGAGACTTGACCTGCAAGTCAACGTCCTCCTTGGTCAGGAAACGATGAACTGGAGACCACACAGGGTCCTGCCATTGGGCTCTCTCAAGATCCTCAACAGAGAATGAGTTGTCGACACTCACGACTGCTATATGCCTCGACAGGGCATCAGCTACAACATTTTGCTTACCTGGGACATAGCAAATTTCAGGGTTGTAGTCATTGAATGTGAGCGACCACTGAGCATGCTTTCCTGAGAGGTTCTTATTAGCAAAAAGGGCCAGTAAAGGTAGATGATCTGTGTAAATCTTGATAGGATAATGGTAGATGATATACCGAAAATGACTCGAGGCCCATACAATGGCTAAAGCTTCTAGCTCTGTCACTGAGTAATTGACTTCCGCTTTAGTAAGGACACGGCTAGCACAGGCAATAGGCTGTTGCTTACCATTAGATTCCTGTGACAAGACTGCACCGATGCCAACTTTGCTGGCATCAGTCGTCAAGGTAAGCGCCTTGGTAAAATCAGGGAATCTAAGGGCTGGGGCTGATGTTAACTTGTTCTTGAGAGTGACAAAAGCTCGTTCTTGATCACACATCCACTCAAAAGGGGCATCCTTCTTGAGTAAGCGTGTCAGGGGTGCAGCAATGGTGGAGAAACCTGCGATAAAGGTGCGGTAGAAACCCACCAGGCCTATGAAGGACTGGACTGCATCCACCGTCATGGGTCTGGGGAATTTCTGCACGGCCGAGATTTTAGACTCGTCTGTCTTTATGCCATTCTGAGTCACTACGTGACCCAGAAATTTTATTTCCTTCCGGAGGAAGTGACATTTGGAGAGCTTTACCTTAAGGTTTACCTGAGCTAGCTTGTCCAATACTCTGTCAAGTTTCTCAAGATGTATCGGGACATCTTGCGACATGACTATGAGATCATCTAGGTAGACCATGAGTGTGCCACCTAGGAGGGTACGGAAAATTGTCGTCATCAAACGGCTAAACGTGATTGGGTTTCCGCACAAGCCGAAGGGCATCCTTCTGAACTGGTAATGACCGGTTATCATAGAGAAAGCTGTCAACTCTTTGCTCTTATCATTGAGGGGGATCTGCCAGAACCCTTGAAGAAGATCAAGAGTTGAAAAGACCTTATTATCACCGATGTTCTGCAACAGGTCATTCAGAACTGGCAACG
This sequence comes from Cherax quadricarinatus, assembly GCF_026875155.1. Lineage (NCBI taxonomy): Eukaryota > Metazoa > Arthropoda > Malacostraca > Decapoda > Parastacidae > Cherax > Cherax quadricarinatus. The sequence continues at coordinate 29,397,218 of NC_069472.1, forward strand.
GAAAGCGGTCTGGGATTGTACACGCATTCAGTTTCCTGTAATCAATAACAGGGCACCAGGTTCCGTCTTTCTTGGGGACCAGAATGGGAGGAGCATTCCACGGGGAAGTGGACTCCTCAATAACTCCATCATGGAGCATCCTTGTAATGAGTTCTTCAGCAAAGACTCTTTGCGCATGTGGCAGGCGATACGCAGGTACATAAATGGGTTTAGTACCTTTGTCAAGTGGAATACGGTGAGAGATCAGTGGGGTCAAACCCATCGACTCACCATCTAGCGCTACTGCAGAACGTGCACGATTGAGAACCTTGAAAAGTTTTGGGACCTCTTCAGGATAGTCTGTCATAGCTAGTCATCTTCCTGCACTGGCCAGGTGTTGGAAGAGTCAGCAGCAGACTCGCCTGGGAGAACTACACTTACGAGGAGGTCAGCTGGGACTTCACCCTCCACTCTCACCGGGAGAGGGAATCTGACAAGATCAACAAGTGAGGTATTCTTCCACAGGGAAATTCTCGACTGTGCATGTTGACAACAAGGACTTGCAACTTACCACGTTGCACTGTGTGCAAGGATGGTTCAAGGGAGAGGTCCTTGACTCGGCACGTGTCGTTGTCAACCACCACATGGTCTCCTTCAAAAGCTCTGCTCATGTACACCATAACAGGAGTGAGCGAGTTAGCTGACAAAGTGACGTCATACTTTGTACAAGCAGTAACTCTGCTCACTGATGCCATGACACGAGTCAGACAGTCACCTGCCGACAGGGATACCGCGGCTTGACAACTGATGTTCTCTACAACAGTGCTAGAGTCAGAGTGAAGGTTAGACTGGGCATCCCCAGACTGGGTTTCACTGGTAACTAAGCACTGATGGCCAGGAGGTGACGGGCAACGAGCTCTACTACAAGGTCGATCAGGACAAGAGACCGACCCCGGGGAGAATGTGCTACGGAAACCATCGGTTTCCAACGATTCCAGACACTGTGCGTACTCTGAGACAGAGTAGCACATAGTGGATCCTAAGCACACGCCCCAGAAGGGCACATCCACTCCTTTGAAATCTGCTTTCCACTCAGCTGGATCTAAGCGGATCCTTAGGTCTGCCATGGTTTTAAACCCTATAAGCAGGTCGCCAGGGAAAACAATATCATCTGTGACTAAGAATTTTGCGGACAGCTTGTGACCCCGGACTGCAAATTCTAACGTTGTACGACCACGAACCATCAGCGGACTACCTGAGACTCCTCTCAAGGTCTGAATGACAGATGGCTCTGTCAACATGGCCACGTGAAGGCCAATGTCTTGGAAGAGAGTGGAACGGACGATGTTGACCACCGAACCTGTATCTAGGAAAAGCTGGACAGGCTTACGGTGGACAATGGACTCAACGAGCAGTCCACACGGGTTGTCATACCGAACGTGAAGGCATGACAGGCCGATGAAATCCCTGGAGTCACAGCTGCTTGAGGCTTGACGCTTGTTGGCGAGGCTCGACCTGGAAGGTATGGTACGAGTCTTGGCAACAACGTCAGGGCACTCTGTTTCCTCACTGTCAGCAAGCATATCACTGCCCAGGGCGGCGAACACATTGCGGACAGGGACGGAATACAGTGACTCCAACAGGGTTACTACAGTGGACCCCCGCATACCGTTGGCCTTACATAACGTTAAATCCGCATACCGCTACATTTTATCGCCAAGATTTTGCCTCGCATACCGCTAAAAAGCCCGCTCAACGCTGTTCGTCTGAGACGCGTCTATGTGTGGCCTGAGCCACGCTCACATGTTCCGCCGGTGGCATTGTTTACCAGCCAGCCTCCGCGGTAACATCCAAGCATACAATCGGAACATTTCGTATTATTACAGTGTTTTTGGCGATTTTATCTGCAAAATAAGTGACCATGGGCCCCAAGAAAGCTTCCAGTGCCAACCCTACAGCAATAAGGGTGAGAATTACTATAGAGATGAAGAAAAAGATCATAGATAAGTATGAAAGTGAAGTGCGTGTCTCCGAGCTGGCCAGGTTGTATAATAAACCCCAATCAACCATCGCTACTATTGGTGGTACAGCTGCTACTGCTGCTGTACCACCGTCAGCTGCTGCTGTAGCTGCACTGTCAGCTGCTGCTGCTGCTGTAGCACCATCAGCTGCTGCTGCTGCTGCTGCTGTAGCATCGTCTGCTGCTGCTGTAGCATCGTCTGCTGCTGTTGTAGCATCGTCTGCTGCTGCTGTAGCACTGTCAGCTGCTGCTGCTGCTGTACCACCGTCAGCTGCTGCTGCTGCTGTAGTACCGTCTGCTGCTGCTGTAGCATCGTCTGTTGCTGCTGTAGCACTGTCAGCTGCTGCTGCTGCTGTAGCACTGTCAGCTGCTGCTGCTGCTGTACCACCATCAGCTGCTGCTGCTGCTGCTGTAGTACCGTCTGCTGCTGCTGTAGCATCGTCTGCTGCTGCTTTAGCACTGTCAGCTGCTGCTGCTGTTGTGCCACTGTCAGCTGCTGCTGCTGTAGTACTGTCTGCTGCTGCTGTAGTACCGTCTGCTGCTGCTGTAGCATCGTCTGCTGCTGCTGTAGCATCGTCTGCTGCTGCTGTAGCACTGTCAGCTGCTGCTGCTGCTGCTGTAGCACCGTTGTTGGTGTGGCTTATTGAGAATTCCAAGAAACAATTAACCCCAGAGGATTTGCCACCCAGGATAACCCAAAAAAGTCAGTGTCATCGAAGACTGTCTAACTTATTTCCATTGGGGTCCTTAATCTTGTCTCCCAGGATGCAACCCACACCAGTCGACTAACACCCAGGTGAACAGGGTAAAATGCCTGGAACTAGTGCTCATATTGGTGAATTTAAAGCCAGCAAAGGTTGGTTTGAGAGATTTAAGAATCATAGTGGCATACACAGTGTGATAAGGCCTGTTCTGGAAGAAAATGCCAAACAGGACCTACAGTACTCAGGAGGAAAAGGCACTCCCAGGACACAGTGTCTCATCAGTCATTGCTGCATCTTCAATAAAGGTAAGTTGTCATTTATTCTTCATTTAGTAGAGTAGTACATGCACAATATATATTGTGCATGTACTACTCTACTATTGTGCATGTATCCTTCTCTTTGTGTGTAGGAAAATGTATATTTCATGTGGTAAAATTTTTTTTTCATACTTTTGGGTGTCTTGCACGGATTAATTTGATTTCCATTATTTCTTATGGGGAAAATTCATTCGCATAATGATAATTTCGCATAACAATGAGCTCTCTTGCACGGATTAATATCGCTATGCGGGGGTCCACTGTACATCTTTCGCTGATTTCTTGGACGCGCCTCTTCCCCCGAACTAGTGGAAGGGCTTCTGCTAGCACTTGCATTGTGCGACGAATGCTTGCTCCACTGCGCTGACAGAATACTTCGCAGCTTGTTATACTCATTAGAGGTATGACTGGAAGTGTTGTGGTACATGCAGACTCCCTCTTGAGACTGAGCATGAGGACGGTGATGGTTACCTCGCGGGGACTTAGGTTTGTAACATTCGGATCGGTAATGCCCGCGTTTGCCACAATTGAAGCAAGTCACCACGTGCTTAGCAGGTGATGCTGGAGGTGGTTTGTGCTGGTGACGTTTTGCCTTAGTCCAGGAAGTCGGTGATGGCTTCTTTGTTTGGGACTGACTGTTGTTACTGGAGTCACTATTTTTACTCGACCGAGTGTTAGTAGAACTGGGGTTGGAAACTTTGAGGGCCAGCTCTCTGACAGCTGCGGCGAAAGTGACCTCCGGCTGTGCCTGCAGCATCGCTGTGGACGATGCCGGAAGGACAGGCATAGGATCGTCCGCAAAGTGACAAACCTTGCCTTTCTCGTCAGGCGGCTTGATTGCATCAATGGCATCGTATGCACCCAGGACTGCGTGCTCAGGGCCGAGTCCTAGCACATCAATGGCACCCTGGAGATTATGGGGGGCATCCCTCTGCATGATGCCTACAGCTAGCATGGGGACGATGTCTTTAACCTTGATACTGTCATCACCAGTCACCAACTTAGTGGAATGTATTGCATCAGCAAAATCTTTGGCGGCTTGCTCAAACCGGGAAATGCAAGCCATGGGGCTTTCGTGCCTGTACTGACATTCGGCCAAGAAGCTGGTCAAGATCTCAAGGTAATGGCGTTGGCGACTATGCCGAAAATAGCGCCTAAATTTCTCTATAAGCGCAATGCAAGACTGAATCTCACAAACGCGATCGAGCTGCACAAAGGAACCTATATCATCCCGGTTGAGATCCACTGCTGCAACGGCAGCACGAATGTACTGTGCGTCAGAGGGACTATCATATTGAGCCTTAACAGTCATCTCGACTGACTGCAGCCATGGCTCTAACCTATTCAAACGGCCGTCAAAAAGAAGGGTCGGGTATGGACGATTAGCCAACCCACTAGTGGTCGAGACTTGAGCCACGACTTGACAACTGTCAGGGAGGCTTCGCCCTCCTGCCGCGTGATCACGCCGGCTGAGGCACCATTGCCAGCGTCAGCAGGAACTGGACTAACGTTATGGGCTCTGCGTGTCTTAGTCATGACGTCAATTGTTCAAACGCAAAGCAGGTCACGAAGAGGGTAAACAGGTCAGAGCAAGAAATGGTATGCACTGGCTACAACTCAACACAGAGTCAGAGAGAACACAGCACCACGGTACTAGGTAAACTGCTTAGTGATGGAAATAATTTGAGCAAAACAACAACAAAAAAAAATAGTGGTACACTCTGAAACACAAAATAAGAGATGTATGCAAGTGAATGAAGTACAGGGAAGTGCACAAAATGATGCTAAGGGTGGTTAATAATTTCACCAGGAGACTGGCAACAAAATTTATGAAAAGGAGTTGAACTGTAAACACTGGTAGCAAAAATTGCACAAAATTTAAAATAAATCAAGTGTTACACAACACTAAACTGTGCTGCAAGTTTTCTCAACACATAGGAAAAGATTGCAGGTGCTGGCAGTTGCAAATTGGAATGCAAAAAAAAGTAATTCACTTGCACAAAGGGAAGTTGACACAGCAAAGATATCAGAGTATGGAATAGTGCCAAAATCACAGAAAAAAAAAATACACTGTATCAAGAAATGCTATATTGCACACAAAATAAAATTAATAAAAATGCAAATTATTAAATTCAGTAATAGGGCAAAGGTTAACTGGTGTTAGCAGGGTGTACACTGGTGTTAGCAGGGTGTACACTAGTGTTAGCAGGGTGTACACTGGTGTTAGCAGGGTGTACACTGGTGTTAGCAGGGTGTACACTGGTGTTAGCAGGGTGTACACTGGTGTTAGCAGGGTGTACACTGGTGTTAGCAGGGTGTACACCGGCAAAACCAAAAATTACACAATCTCTGGATCAAAATTAATGAACTTCACAAGCAATTTTGGTAATTAATGGTAAATAAGCAGGTTCCCAAAAATGCACTCAATGACTTGGGCATACACAATAGCAAAATGCAATGCACATTGGTGAATATTCACAGATAAAACATAGAATATAGATAAAACATCTAATATATATAGAGCAAATAAATGGGGACACAGGAGAAAAGTGCAAGGGGCTAGGCACAGATTGTATCACTGCAAGTAGAATAAACAAACTAATACTTAACCCTTAAACGGTCCAAACAGATCGACGTTCAAATTCGTAGTGCTACAAAAGTAAATCTACTTTTTTTTTTTTTACATATTTTCAAATATAACAAAAAAAAATGTAGATGAAAGTTTTTTACACGTTTTTAAATGTAAAACAAAAAAGAAGATCTACATTTTTTTACATACTTTCAGATGTTGAAAAAACGTATATATACGTTTGGACCATTTAAGGGTTAAGTACATGAAGATTACTCTTTAAAAAAAATACACACTAACAAACAAAGCTGTGCAGGGTTGTCAACAATGTGTGGCTAACTTGCAGGTGCAACTATCAAAATAACAGCACACAGGAATTACTTGCAAACTGTATATGAAAGTTAATTGTATAAATGGTTAACACTGAACAATTTAAGTCAGTGACAACTGAGGTGCAAGATGCAGAATAATATGCTGGAATTTAAAGTGCAGGAGTGCAAAATAAATGTACAAAATTTAAGAAGCTATAGGTAAGTGGCAAAATGTACAAAGTGTACACTGATGACTAAAACTGAACAATTTACTGAAAGTATGGCTTCAGTGACAACTGTATTGGTGCTGGACAGTTAAATAATGTCACAGAATATTAGGAAATGCTAGGTAAGTCACTGTTTACTTAACTTTGAGTGCAGGAGATGGGCGAAGGTACTGGGTGCTGCAGGTCCTGAAACTTTCGGTGATGCACTGGTAACACTACACGCCTCGTAGCATTTGTACACTGCTATGGGGCTTCAATGACGTAGGAAAAATTATCAGAATGGACTTGGGAAGAACATGGAAGGCCGGAGAACTCTGTGAAGGTAGAACATATAAGAAAATGTGGCTAACTCGGCGTGAGCCACCGCGGTGCGTGGTTTGTTTACACTGGCAAGCATGTCTGGGCGCACTGACTGACTGCGGCTTCAGCACACTGAGAACAAAACACGTACTGCACTACATAAACATGCTAAAAAAAAACTTAGGTGAAGCTATGAACTGGTACGAGGAGGTTTTACTGTAACTATGCACTGGGAAAAATCAAGAACTGGTGATGAACTGGGAATGTAACAGCAAGGAAAGAAAAAAAAAATTTAACTGGGCAACACAAAAAAAAAAAAATTGCACTGGTTGTAAACACAATGATGAGTCACGAACTGCTGTAGAAGGTGTGGGGGCTGAACTGGGCTGGCTTAGGGGCTGAGCCAACTGGGTCCCCATGTGGTTAAGCCAGGTAGAACTTCTTGGAGGAAACTGCGAGGAACACAACACACACAGACGACGAGATGGACGTAGTTGCATATCCGGGAAGGTGATAGGAGGAGGTGGGTGTGTACATGCAGTCTAGGGTATAAACCAACCCCAGAGCTGCCTCATGGTCACGCATGGAGCCACGCAAAGCCAACACACTAAAATGACCTCACCTCTACTTCTTGTATCTGAGAAAGGCGTAAGGACGCTGTAGGAGGCAGGAGAAGGGTGCTGGAGAGTGTTGAAGGGCTGTAGAGGGTGATGAGGTGAACAAGTGACTGCTAAGGCCGGAGATAACGCCGTGATGCCTATGTCCAGATTTTGTGGGGAAAATCTAGGACGAAGATCTATCTCAGGCCCCGTCAAGACACTGGGAGTAACAGATAACTCCTTAGGCCAGCAGGTGCATTGGATGACGACTGATGATGTTGACTGGCGTCGACCCCTCCACCCCGAGAGTAGGCTCACAGTGCCGTTGACTCCGCTGTCACCACTGTTATTACTGTTCTTGCTGTTGAACAACGGTTTAGTGCTGATGGAGGTAGCGTAGGTAGCAGTGATACAGCCGGGGACTAGTTTGGCTTTAATTGGATAGGAGTGAGTACACAACGGGCAATGTGAGGGAATGACCGATAGCCAGTCCGTGGAGGGGAGCACTTGTACCTCTCAAGTCACTCGGCCGGGAAGTGAGACCGAATGGGCCCAGCATCCCACTGACCGCGAAATATGAACTAAGCTGGCCAAAGGCATAGGCTGTCTGTACTGACAGTACAGGCTGTCTACACTAAGAAGGAGGGTACCTAACTTACAAGGAAGGTACCTAACTTACAAGGAAGGTACCTAACAAGCATTTCTCCATGTCTGATGTGATAAAACATATTGAAACAAATCTAATAAAAAACTAGTGTACATAATGTTAAACATTAATTTTTATTTTTTATTAAAACATCGGCCGTTTCCCACCAAGGCAGGGTGGCCTGAAAAAGAAAAACTTTCATCATCATTCACTCCATTACTGTCTTGCCAGAGGTGTGCTTACACTACAGTTATAAAACTGCAACATTAACACACCACCTTCAGAGTGCAGACACTGTACCCCGCCATCTCCAGGGCTCAAGTCCAGCCTGCCGGTTTCCCTGAATCCCTTCATAAATGTTACCTTGCTCGCACTCCAACAGCACGTCAAGTATTAAAAACCATTTGTCTCCATTCATTCTCATCATATACGCTCACGCATGATCGCTGGAAGTCCAAGCCTCTTGCACATGAAACCTCCTTGACTGCCTCCCTCCAACTTTTCCTAGGCCAACCCCTACCCTGTCTTCCCTCCACTACAGATTTATACACTCTCAAAGTCATTCTTTTTCGTTACATCCTCTCTACATGTCCAAACCACCTCAACAATCCCTCCTCAGCTCTCTGGATAATAGTTTTGGTAATCCCATACCTCCTCCTAATTTCCAAAGTACAAATTCTCTGCATTATATTTGCACCACACATTGCCCTTAGGCATGATGTCTCCACTGCCTCCAGTTTTTTCCTTGTTGTATCATTCACCACCCATGCTTCATACCCATATAAGAGCATTGGTATAACTATATTCTCATACATTCCCCTTTTTGCTTCCACGGACAAAGTTCCTTGTCTCCACGGACTCCTAAGTTCACTACTCTCCCTTTTCCCCCTCATCAGTTCTTTGATTCACCTCATCCTTCACAGACCCGTCTGCTGACACGTCCACTCCTAAATAGTATCTGAATACATTCACCTCCTCCATACTCCCTCCCTCCAATCTGATATCCAATCTTTTATCACCTAAATTTTTTATTATCCTCATCACCCTACTCTTTTCTATATTCACTTTCAATTTTCTTCTTTTACATACCCTACTAGACTCGTCCACTAATCTCTGTAACTTCTCTTCAGAATCTCTCAAAAGCACAGTGTCATCAGCAAAGAGCAACTGTGACAACTCCCACTTTGTGTTAGATTCTTTATCTTTTAACCCCACACCTCTTGCCAAGACCCTCGCATTCACTTCTCTTACAACCGTATCTATAAATATATTAAACAACCATGGTGATATCACACATCTCTGTCTAAGGCCTGCTTGTACTGGAAAATAATCTCCCTCTCCTATATACTTGAACCTGAGGGGTAATATTAATATCTGTAGAAAGTTGGTGATTGAACAATAATGGTGTAAATGTATATTGTTCCAGTACATTGTAAAACCTAATAAACACATAGTGAAATCTTCTTCTTTCAACAAACTGGCCATATCCCACCAAGGCAGGGTGACCCAAAAATAAAAACAAAAGTTTCGCTTTTTAACTTTAGTAATGTATACACAGAGAAGGGGTTACTAGCCCCTTTCTCCCGGCATTTTAGTCACATCTTACAACATGCATGACTTATGGAGGAAGAATTCTGTTCCACTTCCCCATGAAGATAAGAGGAAATAAACAAGAACAAGAACTAGTAAGAAAATAGAAGGAAACCCAGAGGGGTGTGTATATATATGCTTGTACGCACACATGTAGTGTGACCTAAGTGTAAATAGAAGTAGGAAGACGTACCTGAAATCTTGCATGTATGTGAGACAGAAGAAAGACACCAGCAATTCTACCATCATGTTAAACAGTTAAAGGCCTCCATTTTACATTCACTTGGCAGGATGGTAGTACCTCCCTGGGTGGTTGCTGTCTACCAACCTACTACCTAGGATATAGTGAAATAGTAGTAATAAAATATAATGAATTATTAAGACTAGGTATATCAGTAGCACCTCTCAGTTATTGTAGTAATGCTATAATTAACTGTATACAGTAAATGGTAAAAAAAAAAGTTTTAAACCAGTAGTCCTACCTAACTTTGGATTGTATTGCACTATGTCTGTTATAGACTGCACACACTAGACAGTAAAAAAAATATAGTTCTTTACTAAGGGAGGGCGGTAAAAGATAGTTACAATTATTAAAAAATAGAATTGTATACCATTTTAGGCAAACAAGATGGTGATCATGAGGTGTCTAACAAGAGTATAAACTATAAGATAGTGATAGGACAGTTTAGACAATTCACTGCTGTCAGATTAAAAATATAGTAATGAAAATTACGTTTTATAGAAAATAATTGGATAAAAATTGAGGTTTCGTAACACTACTCATGGAAAGTGGGTACAAACTGCATTTTATTCTGACTCAGTTTGCCCAGCATCACTTAGGAATTTTTGTAGTTCATATTCGGTAGAAATGAAATATCTCCTTCCTGTTGATTCCTTCTTGACTGCAATTTTCCCATCTCTTGCAAAGCAGTGGTAGATTTTTCAGTTGTATCATAGCTTTCTTAGTCTATAGAGGAAATTTTGTCTTATTTTGGCCAAGTACTTGTTGACATAAACATCTCTTTTCATATTAATAGATGCCCTTAATGTGTCATTTCTTTGTGAGCTCGAGTTGAACTTTGGTATCATTTATTTCTTCCCAGTTTGATAACCTCTCACTTTACACTCCTTGATATCATCACTAGGTATGTTGAGATGAAGATGGTCTTGGATAAGTTGTAAGGTGGTTTGTTTGTATGTTTCTTGAGTTAGTTGGTGGTAGAATGGATGAATTCCACTGTTAGTATTATAAAACTGTAATAAATTTGGACTAAATAAGTCATCTTTGTGCCACTTGCACACAGTTTGTTGGTAGGTCAGGCTGGTAGTGGAACAACAGCTCCTGGTGCCTTTGTTTACTTTTGTTTGTTAGACATACTAGTTCATTGGCCATACATTCATCACTTTATTTTTTCAAATGTATGAATAGATGGAAGAAGATTCGAAGAATTGTGGTGAGGTTAAAAATATTGGCAGGTGGCACATTCGAAGCCTAGAAATATATTGTGTACTAGTACAGTGGACACACTGTAGGCATCTGCATACTAGTAAGTTGAACACACTTAAAGGGTTAATATACAAAAGTTGCCACTACTGAAATAAAACTTTGTACAGGTTGATCGTTCAGTTACTGGTCTGGTGGCACGTCAGCAGTGTGTTGGACCACTACACACTCCCCTGGCAGATGTTGCAGTTACAGCTGCCTCGTATTTCAGCAAGGTCAGTTGCTAGTTCACTTGTCTTGACAAAAAGTGCTAAAGTGATTTGGTTAAAATTTAGTTATCAGATTGGTTTAAAAGATAAATTGTAGTTATTTGGTAACATTATTGTGTATCTTCTGTTACAGCTTCTTGCCTCTGTATGGCACAAGAATAAACTAATAAAATATGCAACTAATTATGAAATTATCTTCCTAATTAGCCTTTAAATAATCTAAGACTAAAATTATTTAAAATATTACTTTAATATAGAGGATCATACAACCCTGGGGTGTAATATTCCTTCAGTATAGAGGATCATACAACCCTGGGGTGTAATATTACTTCAATATAGAGGATCATACAACCCTGGGGTGTAATATTACTTCAATATAGAGGATCATACAACTCTGGGGTGTAATATTACTTCAATATAGAGGATCATACAACTCTGGGGTGTAATATTACTTCAATATAGAGGATCATACAACCCTGGGGTGTAATATTACTTCAGTATAGAGGATCATACAACCCTGGGGTGTAATATTACTTCAGTATAGAGGATCATACAACCCTGGGGTGTAATATTACTTCAGTATAGAGGATCATACAACCCTGGGGTGTAATATTACTTCAATATAGAGGATCATACAACTCTGGGGTGTAATATTACTTCAGTATAGAGGATCATACAACCCTGGGGTGTAATAATGTTACATAGTATAGAAGACCATACAACCTCAGGGTGTAAATAATGTTATATAACTGTTATGAATATACAGTTAATGAAATGTCATTTTTATGGCTGCCTCAGCATTGATAACATTCATAATTAATACTGCTTGTTATTGAGCTGGAGACTACAGCAACTGTGTATTGACAGGAAGGCACAGCAACAAGTATTGGTGAGCAGCCCATCAAGATGCTGGTGTGTCCGGCTGCAGGTGCCAGACTCACAGTCTTGGAAGCCTTGGCTAACCTGGTCGCTGCTCCACTTTCCTGCCTTAAAGTCTGTTTATTATTCTTCCATCAAGTTTATCTTTTACTGAAGAATAATTGTTCATGAACTTAAATAAGGATAGATTACTTTATACAGATACTTCTAATAGTAATTTTTTATTGATGGAATAAATCATAACTGAAGAGAAGAAAAAGTTTTATGATAAACAACTAAAAATAGTAGTCTTCATAGGTAGTCAATTATCAGTCAGTTTGCTAGTTAACTCTGTCAGTTTGGACTAACATTTTATAGCTTGCCTCACTTGACCCCTACAACTTAATATAATAAATAGTCTATGATCTTGCTGTCATTTGTAACTTCTTCTATTATATTAATTTCCTGCTCAAAGTTTCTTGCATGTTAAGTGAAACAATAATGTCTGGGTTAAGATACATCATTCAAGACATTTATTAACCCCTTCACTCTCAGAATTCCCAAAATTATTAGTGCTCAGCATTTAAAAAAAAAAATTCTGAAATGGTAGAGAATCTTTTCCTGAAGGTAATGATGCTAAAAGTAAGAAATATGATAGAAAGTTTATGGAATTATGCAGGTACAATTTAACCCAGTTTTTTTATATGGTGCACACTCGCTGCATAGACCTATTGTCTCATATATATTCCAAAATTTATCGCTCACAGCTTATCTGACTGAGCTGAGCTCATGCCACATTTCTGTAGCACTGACCCCTCAATGGGTTGATTGCATTCCCAGGCCTCTCCTATATTACACTTGCCTTACATTTTGAAGTTGTCATTACACACAAAAAAATCAAAGATTTACCTTACTTCTTGGATAAAATATAATTAGAAATGATTGGTCATGGTTTATGGCCCAATAATTGAATCAGACCTAATAAAAACCCATAAAACAGACCAGGGGAAATTGGAAAATTGGAAAAAATCATATATTTCTGCTGCAGTGAAAGGGCTAAGGGTAATATCACCATACATTTACTGCTCTGAAATAGTAATGTGTATAAGTTCTTAAATAGTCGCCTTAGTGTTGATGCAATATATAGGATGTGAAGTGCTCAGCCAACTGGATGTGGGCAGCCAAGCTACCAGGCGAGGGTTGGGCGCTGTATCAAGCTTGTGAGGCAATGTGTGAGATCATGAAGAGTGTTGGTGTGGCTGTGGACGGTGGCAAGGACTCCCTCAGTATGGCTGCTAGAGTGCCAGGGAAAGATGGTGCCAGCAGTGTAGTGAAGGCTCCAGGGTCGCTGGTGGTGTCTGCCTATGCTCCCTGTCCTGATGTGACAAAGGTCAGTATTACACATCATTAAATTGTCTTCTGTGTAATGTTGAGTGTGAACACTGATTGTGATCAGAATATAGATAAAACCCTAGTTTAGTTATAACTGCTTTACTTACAGGGTTTTTAAGTTATATCTCTCATATATAACTGACAAAAATAAAATTTTACTTTCCAGAGGAAAATATGTAAAATTATATTTTGTACTGTAAATTTATGAGTGAATTTAACAGATAACTTGGTCAAGCATAAGCCTTGGTGGCTGGTACTAACAAACTGGTTTAGAAAGTCTCGTGAGCAAACACTAGGACAATATTTATTAAAAAACATTTTGGTCCTGGAACCTTCATCACTTCTAACATGCACAGGTTGAAAATAATGCTATATATAGACAGAAATTTCGGTGAGTCAGTGACCTGAAAAATCCAAGTGAGACTTAAGATGAGATTAGGTAGACGATGAGGTCAAATGATTCCTGTATTAGAAAGGTTACGTTTTGCCTGGGTGAAAAATTTGTGTGTGTGTGTGTGTGTGTGTGTGTGTGTGTGTGTTGTGTGTACACTCACCTAGTTGAGGTTGCAGGGGTCAAGTCCAAGCTCCTGGCCCCGCCTCTTCACTGGTCGCTACTAGGTCACTCTCCCTGAGCTTTATCATACCTCTGCTTAAAGCTATGTATGGATCCTGCCTCCACTACATCGCTTTCCAAACTATTCCACTTCCTGACTACTCTGTGGCTGAAGAAATACTTCCTAACATCCCTGTGATTCATCTGTGTCTTCAACTTCCAACTGTGTCCCCTTGTTGCTGTGTCCCATCTCTGGAACATCCTGTCTGTGTGTGTGTGTGTGTGTACTCACCTATTTGTACTCACCTATTTTTGGTTGCAGGGGTCGATTCATAGCTCCTGGCCCAGCCTCTTCGCTGATTGCTACTAGGTCCTCTCTCTCCCTGCCCCATGAGCTTTATCATACCTCGCCTTAAAACTATGTATGGTTCCCGCCTCCACTACGTCACTTTCTAGGCTATTCCACGGCCTGACTACTCTATGACTGAAGAAATACTTCCTAACATCCCTTTGATTCATCTGAGTCTTCAACTTCCAATTGTGACCTCTTGTGTCTGTGTCCTTTCTCTGGAACATCCCGTCTTTGTCCACCTTGTCTATTCCGCTCAGTATTTTATATGTCGTTATCATGTCTCCCCTGACCCTCCTGTCCTCCAGTGTCGTCAGGCCGATTTCCCTCTACCTTTCTTCGTAGGACAATCCCCGTAGCTCTGGGACTAGTCTTGTTGCAAACCTTTCCACTTTCTCTAATTTCTTGACATGCTTTACTAGGTGTGGATTCCAAACTGGTGCTGTATACTCCAGTATGGGCCTGACGTAAATGGTATACAGAGTCTTGAACGAATCCTTACTGAGGTATTGGAACGCTATCCGTAGGTTTGCCAGGCGCCCGTATGCTGCAGCAGTTATCTGATTGATGTGCGCCTCAGGAGATATGCTCGGTGTTATACTCACCCCCAGATCTTTTTCCTTGAGTGAGGTTTGCAGTCTTTGGCCATCTAAACTATATTGTGTCTGCGGTCTTCTTTGTCCTTCCCCAATCTTCATGACTTTGCATTTGGTAGGGTTAAACTCAAGGAGCCAGTTGCTGGACCAGGCTTGTAGCCTGTCCAGGTCTCTTTGTAGTCCTGCCTGATCCTCATCCGATTTGATTCTTCTCATTAACTTCACATCATCTGCAAACAAGGACACTTCTGAGTCTATCCCTTCTGTTATGTCGTTCACATATACCAAGAACAGCACAGGTCCTAGGACTGAACCCTGTGGAACCCCGCTTGTCACAGGTGCTCACTCTGACACCTCGTCACGTACCATGACTCGTTGTTGCCTCCCTGTCAGGTATTCTCTGATCCATTGCAGTGCCTTTCCTGTTATGTGTGCCTGATCCTCTAGCTTTTGCAGTAACCTCTTGTGAGGAACTGTGTCGAAGGCCTTCTTGCAGTCCAAAAAAATGCAGTCGATCCACCCCTCTCTCTCTTGTCTTACTTCTGTCACCTTGTCATAAAACTCTAGTAGGTTTGTGACACAGGATTTTCCTTCCCTGAAACCATGCTGGTTTCAATTATACACCACTCTCCTCCTGATGATCTTCTCCATGACCTTGCATACTATACACGTTAGTGATACAGGTCTGTAGTTTAGTGCCTTATGTCTGTCTCCCTTTTTAAAAATTGGGAATATATTTGCCATCTTCCATACCTCAGGGAGTTGCCCAGTTTCAAATGATGTGTTGAAGATCTTTGTTAATGGCACACACAATATCTCTGCTCCTTCTTTAAGGACCCACGGAGAGATGTTGTCTGGTCCCACCGCCTTTGAGGTGTCAAGTACGCATAGCAGCTTCTTCACCTCCTCCTTGGTTATATGTACCTCATCCAGCACTTGCTGGTGTACCCCCTTTTCTGATTTCCTGGAGTCCTACTGGTTTCCACTGTAAATACTTCTTTAAATCTCGTGTTGAGCTCCTGACATACCTCTCGATCGTTTCTTGGGAATTCCCCATCACTCTTCCTCAGTCTGATTACCTGGTCCTTGACTGTTGTTTTCCTCCTGATGTGGCTGTACAACAGCTTCGGGTCAGTCTTTACTTTTGATGCTATGTCATTTTCATATTGTCGCTGAGCCTCCCTTCTTATCTGTGCATATTCGTTTCTGGCTCTATGGCTAATCTCTTTATTTTCCTGAGTTCTCTGTCTTCTGTACCTTTTTCATTCTCTAGTACACCTAGTTTTTGCCTCCCTACACCTTTGGGTGAACCAAGGACTCGTTCTGTTCTTCCTGTGTGTGTGTGTGCGTGAGTGCGTGCGTGCGTGTGCATGCATGTGCGTGCGCGCATGCGTGCGCCTGCGCCTTTCAGTATTATGTTGAATGGCAATGGTGACAGTGGCAGACAGTATTGGTGTGACAGTGTTTAGTGAGGCTTCTAGACATCATCAGCATCTAAGATCTATGAACATGAGTTGTGCCTCATTTCAATTCATCAAATGTCCCGTGGAGTTCCTGTGGAGGACACACACATGCTTTAAGTTGTGATAAATGCTTTAGAAAACTGAAAACTTTAAGTTGTCTCTGTTGCTGGCATTTCATTGTTAATTTATGTAGACTGAAAGATTTCTTCCTGTTTTCTCTACATATTTCTTGGGACAGTTAGAGGTGTAGGGACTATACTTTGTAGTGAGGTCTCTGATAGAGGATGTGTTTATACTGTTAACACTTTATATTTCTTCTAGCAAGTGCCTGGTGAGTATTCTTGGCAAAATCACATGGGAGGACTATGAACTGCTTAGAGGACTGTTTCCTGGGGGATTTGTTAACCCCTTGACTGTCACAACCCCCAATCCTGAGGTGTCTCCTGGTGTCACAAAATTTAAAAAAAAAAAATTATTTTTTTCTTATGAAATGATAGAGAATCTTTTCCCGATTGTAATGACACCAAAAAAACGAAATTTGATGGAAACCTGACGGAATTACGCGCTTGTGAATTTAGCGACCTTGGCGATATTTACAAATTGGTGATTTCACCCACTTTGAACCCAATTTTCGGCTAATTCCATTGTTCCAGTCGACCAAACTCATAGCTATTTCTTTAGAACTCAAAAATCACTTTATTTCTATGATATGTTTTCCATTGAAAGAATTAAGAGTAAGACGGAGAATAGGATAGCAGATGAACAAGGAGGCTTTAGGAAAGGTAGGGGGTGTGTGGACCAGGTGTTTACAGTGAAACATATAAGTGAACAGTATTTAGATAAGGCTAAAGAGGTCTTTGTGGCATTTATGGATTTGGAAAAGGCGTATGACAGGGTGGATAGGGGGGCAATGTGGCAGATGTTGCAAGTGTATGGTGTAGGAGGTAGGTTACTGAAAGCAGTGAAGAGTTTTTACGAGGATAGTGAGGCTCAAGTTAGAGTATGTAGGAAAGAGGGAAATTTTTTCCCAGTAAAAGTAGGCCGTAGACAAGGATGTGTGATGTCACCGTGGTTGTTTAATATATTTATAGATGGGGTTGTAAGAGAAGTAAATGCGAGGGTCTTGGCAAGAGGCGTGGAGTTAAAAGATAAAGAATCACACACAAAGTGGGAGTTGTCACAGCTGCTCTTTGCTGATGACACTGTGCTCTTGGGAGATTCTGAAGAGAAGTTGCAGAGATTGGTGGATGAATTTGGTAGGGTGTGCAAAAGAAGAAAATTAAAGGTGAATACAGGAAAGAGTAAGGTTATGAGGATAACAAAAAGATTAGGTGATGAAAGATTGAATATCAGATTGGAGGGAGAGAGTATGGAGGAGGTGAACGTATTCAGATATTTGGGAGTGGACGTGTCAGCGGATGGGTCTATGAAAGATGAGGTGAATCATAGAATTGATGAGGGAAAAAGAGTGAGTGGTGCACTTAGGAGTCTGTGGAGACAAAGAACTTTGTCCTTGGAGGCAAAGAGGGGAATGTATGAGAGTATAGTTTTACTAACGCTCTTATATGGGTGTGAAGCGTGGGTGATGAATGTTGCAGCGAGGAGAAGGCTGGAGGCAGTGGAGATGTCATGTCTGAGGGCAATGTGTGGTGTGAATATAATGCAGAGAATTCGTAGTTTGGAAGTTAGGAGGAGGTGCGGGATTACCAAAACTGTTGTCCAGAGGGCTGAGGAAGGGTTGTTGAGGTGGTTCGGACATGTAGAGAGAATGGAGCGAAACAGAATGACTTCAAGAGTGTATCAGTCTGTAGTGGAAGGAAGGCGGGGTAGGGGTCGGCCTAGGAAGGGTTGGAGGGAGGGGGTAAAGGAGGTTTTGTGTGCGAGAGGCTTGGACTTCCAGCAGGCATGCGTGAGCGTGTTTGATAGGAGTGAATGGAGACAAATGGTTTTTAATACTTGACGTGCTGTTGGAGTGTGAGCAAAGTAACATTTATGAAGGGATTCAGGGAAACCGGCAGGCCGGACTTGAGTCCTGGAGATGGGAAGTACAGTGCCTGCACTCTGAAGGAGGGGTGTTAATGTTGCAGTTTAAAAACTGTAGTGTAAAGCACCCTTCTGGCAAGACAGTGATGGAGTGAATGATGGTGAAAGTTTTTCTTTTTCGGGCCACCCTGCCTTGGTGGGAATCGGCCGGTGTGATAATAAAAAAAATAAAAAAAAAAATATGTTTTCCATTCTATCAAATGAGACCAAGAAAACGAGAATACAACCATAAATACTATACGAAAATACAGTGGACCCCCGCATACCGTTGGCCTTACATAACGTTAAATCCGCATACCGCTACATTTTATCGCTAAGATTTTGCCTCGCATACCGCTAAAAAACCCACTCAACGCTGTTCGTCCGAGACGCGTCTATGTGCGGCCTGAGCCACGCTCACATGTTCCGCTGGTGGCATTGTTTACCAGCCAGCCTCCGCGGTAACATCCAAGCATACAATCGGAACATTTCGTATTATTACAGTGTTTTTGGTGATTTTGTCTGCAAAATAAGTGACCATGGGCCCCAAGAAAGCTTCTAGTGCCAAACCTACAGCAATAAGGGTGAGAATTACTATAGAGATGAAGAAAAAGATCATTGATAAGTATGAAAGTGGAGTGCGTGCCTCCGAGCTGGCCAGGTTGATTTATAATAAACCCCAATCAACCGTCGCTACTATTGGTGGTACAGCTGCTGCTGCTGCTGTACCACCATCAGCTGCTGCTGCTGCTGCACTGTCAGCTGCTGCTGCTGCTGCTGTAGCACTGTCAGCTGCTGCTGCTGCTGTACCACTGTCAGCTGCTGCTGCTGCTGTAGTACCATCTGCTGCTGCTGTAGCATCGTCTGCTGCTGCTGTAGCACTGTCAGCTGCTGCTGCTGTTGTACCACCGTCAGCTGCTGCTGCTGCTGTTGAAGTACCGTCTGCTGCTGCTGTAGCATCGTCTGCTGCTGCTGTAGCATCGTCTGCTGCTGCTGTAGCACTGTCAGCTGCTGCTGCTGCTGTACCACCGTCAGCTGCTGCTGCTGCTGTAGTACCGTCTGCTGCTGCTGTAGCATCGTCTGCTGCTGCTGTAGCACTGTCAGCTGCTGCTGCTGCTGTAGCACTGTCAGCTGCTGCTGCTGCTGCTGTAGCACCATTGTTGGTGTGGCTTATTGAGAATACCAAGAAACAATTAACCCCAGAGGATTTGCCACCCAGGATAACCCAAAAAAGTCAGTGTCATCGAAGACTGTCTAACTTATTTCCATTGGGGTCCTTAATCTTGTCTCCCAGGATGCAACCCACACCAGTCGACTAACACCCTGGTGAACAGGGAAAAATGCATGGAACTAGTGCTCATATTGGTGAATTTCAAGCCAGCAAAGGTTGGTTTGAGAGATTTAAGAATCGTAGTGGCATACACAGTGTGATAAGGCCTGTTCTGGAAGAAAATGCCAAACAGGACCTACAGTACTCAGGAGGAAAAGGCACTCCCAGGACACAGTGTCTCATCAGTCATTGCTGCATCTTCAATAAAGGTAAGTGTCATTTATTCTTCATTTAGTAGAGTAGTACATGCACAATATATACTGTGCATGTACTACTCTACTATTGTGCATGTATCCTTCTCTTTGTGTGTAGGAAAATGTATATTTCATGTGGTAAAAATTTTTTTTTCATACTTTTGGGTGTCTTGCACGGATTAATTTGATTTCCATTATTTCTTATGGGGAAAATTCATTCGCATAACGATAATTTCGCATAACAATGAGCTCTCTTGCACGGATTAATATCGCTATGCGGGGGTCCACTGTACACCACAAAGTCGGCATTTTAATTTAAAAAAACGGTCGAATTTTTTTTTTTCACATTATACACTGCGTGCTCCAGGATTTTTTTTATATGGTGCACGCTGACCACACAGACACATTCTCTCACATGTGGGCCTACCAGCTTTCTCCTGCTTGATTTGAAGCCGTTAGAATTTATGAGTATATATACGTCAAACACGGAACCTCGTAAAACGTATATATACGACCGAAACAGTCAAAGGGTTAAGGATAGCTTGTGTCTTGAGTCTGCAATTCTGGATGAAGAAAGAATGAAACTGAAGATGTTTGAAGGCTTGTGTTTTGTAGACAAATTCCTCTAAGAAAATAAATATTGAAGCTGTGAAGAACTCTCAAGATGTCAATAAGAACTCCTGTTTTAGTGCAGGTGTTTTCATGTGAATAGAAGTGTATTAGGTCATCCTTGTTGGTATGTTTTCTGTACATTATTAACCCTTTGACTGTTTCAACCCCAAATCCTGAGGTGTCTCCTGGTGTCGCAAAATATTTGGAAAAAAAAATTATTTTTTGTGAAATGATAGAGAATATTTTCCCGATGGTAATTAGAAAAACAAAAAGAGATTATGAGGTTAAAGTTGCAAGAGAATCGAAGACTAACCCAAAAGGATTCTTTCAGGTATACAGAAGTAAGATCAGGGACAAGATAGGCCCACTCAAAAGTTCCTCGGGTCAGCTCACTGACAGTGATAAGGAAATGTGTAGAATTTTTAACACATACTTCCTCTCAGTTTTTACACAGGAGGATACCAGCGATATTCCAGTAATGATAAATTATGTAGAACAGGACGATAATAAACTGTGCACGATTAGAGTCACAAGTGACATGGTCCTTAGGCAAATAGATAAATTAAAACCTAACAAATCCCCAGGCCCTGATGAACTGTATGCTAGGGTTCTAAAGGAATGTAAAGAGGAGCTTAGCACACCTTTGGCTAATCTTTTCAACATATCACTACAAACTGGCATGGTGCCAGATAAGTGGAAAATGGCAAATGTGATACCTATTTTCAAAACAGGTGACAGGTCCTTAGCTTCAAACTATAGACCAATAAGCCTAACCTCCATAGTGGGAAAATTTATGGAATCAATAATTGCCGAGGCAGTTCGTAGCCACCTTGAAAAGCATAAATTAATCAACGAATCTCAGCATGGTTTTACAAAGGGGCGCTCCTGCCTTGCGAATTTATTAACTTTTTTCACTAAGGTATTTGAGGAGGTAGATCATGGTAATGAATATGATATTGTGTATATGGACTTCAGTAAGGCTTTTGACAGGGTCCCACATCAGAGACTATTGAGGAAAATTAAAGCACATGGAATAGGAGGAGAAATTTTTTCCTGGATAGAGGCATGGTTGACAAATAGGCAGCAGAGAGTTTGCATAAATGGGGATAAATCAGAGTGGGGAAGTGTCACGAGCGGTGTTCCACAGGGGTCGGTGTTGGGCCCCCTGCTGTTCACAATCTACATAAACGACATAGATGAGGGCATAAAGAGCGACATCGGCAAGTTTGCCGATGACACCAAAATAGGCCGTCGAATTAATTCTGACGAGGACATTCGAGCACTCCAGGAAGATTTGAATAGACTGATGCAGTGGTCGGAGAAGTGGCAGATGCAGTTTAATATAGACAAATGCAAAGTTCTAAATGTTGGACAGGACAATAACCATGCCACATATAAATTAAATAATGTAGATCTTAATATTACGGATTGCGAAAAAGATTTAGGAGTTCTGGTTAGCAGTAATCTGAAACCAAGACAACGGTGCATAAGTGTTCGCAATAAAGCTAATAGAATCCTTGGCTTCATATCAAGAAGCATAAATAATAGGAGTCCTCAGGTTGTTCTTCAACTCTATACATCCTTGGTTAGGCCTCATTTAGATTATGCTGCACAGTTTTGGTCACTGTATTACAGAATGGATATAAATTCTCTGGAAAATGTACAAAGGAGGATGACAAAGTTGATCCCATGTATCAGAAACCTTCCCTATGAGGATAGACTAAGGGCCCTGAATCTGCACTCTCTAGAAAGACATAGAATTAGGGGGGATGTGATTGAGGTGTATAAATGGAAGACAGGAATAAATAAAGGGGATGTAAATAGTGTGCTGAAAATATCTAGCCTAGATAGGACTCGCAGCAATGGTTTTAAGTTGGAAAAATTCAGATTCAGGAAGGATATAGGAAAGTACTGGTTTGGTAATAGAGTTGTGGATGAGTGGAACAAACTCCCGAGTACAGTTATAGAGGCCAGAACGTTGTGTAGCTTTAAAAATAGGTTGGATAAATACATGAGTGGATGTGGGTGGGTGTGAGTTGGACCTGATAGCTTGTGCTACCAGGTCGGTTGCCGTGTTCCTCCCTTAAGTCAATGTGACCTGACCTGACTAGGTTGGGTGCATTCGCTTAAGCCGGTAGGAGACTTGGACCTGCCTCACATGGGCCAGTAGGCCTTCTGCAGTGTTCCTTCGTTCTTATGTTCTTAAAAGTATGAAATTTGATGGAAAACTTACAGAGTAACGCTCTCATGAAGTTAGCTACCTCAGCAATATTTACAAATCGGCAATTTCGCCCACATTGAGCCCTATTTTCTGCTAATTCCATTGTTCCAGTCGGCCAAATTCATAACCATTTCTATAGAACTCAATTTGTTCTATCGACTGAGTACAAGAAACTGCCCATTTACCGATTTCAACTACCCAATAAAGTGATCAGAAATTGGCAATTTGGCCAATTTCCTGCAAATTAAAAAAATATGCTAATTTCAAAATAGGGTCCAGAATGAACAATGCAGACATTCCTGGCTCTAAAATAACATTTTCTTTGTTCATCAGTCATGTCTCCAGGCCCCTCTGATATTACTCTTGCTTTCTGTTTTGAATTTTTATTCAAACGAAAAATAGAAGATTTACTGTTATGCAGAATACTGCAATATTGTAATAATTGTGTAAATAATGTCAACCCATTCATAACTGCATATTAGAATGGCTAGTTGGACACTTATTGGACAATGACGTCATTTGTTTACTCATGAACATTGGCAGAAATCAAACATTTCCCCTGTTTTGAGCTCCATTTCAAGGTCCTTTTCATAGTAAAACCAATCAATCACCTCCATTTCTGTAATATGTTTTCCATTCTATCAAATGAGACCAAGAAAACGAGAATATAACTATAAAAACTATACAAAAATACATCTCAAAGTTGGTGTTTTAATCCAAAAACACGGTCAGTTTTTTTTTTTCTCATTATGCACTGCTTGCTCCAGGATTTTTTTTATACTGTGCACACTGAGAACACAGACCCATTCTCTCACATGTGGGCCTACCAGATTTCTCCCGCTTGATTTGAAGCCGCTAGAATTTTTGAGTATATATACATCAAACACATTGGCTCGTAAGACGTATATATACAACCGAAACAGTCAAAGGGTTAAGAGATGTTTGTCATTGTTAGGAGACCTACACAGGAGGACGTCGAAGAAACGTAGTTTGCATAGAAAATGTACCAATAAGGATGATGTTATACGCTACTGTTCACACAAAGACATCCTGCACTAAAAAAGGTGTTCTTATTGACTTCTCCGGTCCTTGTTTCCTTGAAGAATGTATGTATATAACCCAAGACTTTAGGTGTCTTCAGTTTCCATCTTTCTTCATCCATGACTGGAGACTCAAGGCACAAGCTATCCTCAACACTCCTATGGCGTCTTACTGTAGGTCAGTGGTAGTACAGTGGAACCTCAAATTTCGAACTTAATTCATTCCAGGAGCTAGTTCTAAATTCAAAAAGTTTGCAAAGTGAAGCAATAGTTCCCATAAGAAATAATGGAAATACAATTAATCTGTTCCAGAAACCCAAAAATATTCACAAAAAAATACATTTTATGGAGATTAATTATAGTTTTACATACACACAACAAATACGTAGAGTGTACAATTATGTACGTATTAATAAATTTAAATAAACATATAAAATAACATTTTTACTTACCTTTATTGAAGATTGGTGATGGCATCTGGAAGATAGGGAGGAGGAGAGAGGGAGTTCGGGTTAGTGTTTGGAAGGGGAATCCCCCTTCATAAGGACTTTAGGTATCAAAGCCCTCTCTGGGGTTACTTCCCTTTTGTCTTTTAATGCCAGTAGGACCAGCTTGAGTCACTGGATCCCTGTCTCACAGAATAACTGTCCACAGTCCTCTGTTTCTGGCACCTCTTTAAGATTTTCCTAAAATGGGGAAATGAGCTTCCTTGATTTGTTCTTTCTTTGCCAGGATAGAAGCAATGGTCGACTTGTTTTTCCCATACATCCTGGAAAGCTCAACAAGTCTCACACCACTCTCATACGTCTGTATTATTTCCTTCTTCACATCTGTGGTGTTTCTCACTTTCTTTACCACAGGGGTACCACAAGCAAGTTTTTTTGGGCCCATTGTAGCTTATTTCACAGTCCCACAAGCACTAAACACAATGAATTAATCGTAATAGGTTTGAATAAGAGCACAGGTTAGTGTTCACTCGAGCACCATCAAAGCCAGACTGGCTCGAGGTGCCTGTGTGGGGATGCGGACAGAGTGGGCTGGCAAACAGGTCCGGTACCCGGCAGTTCGAAAATAGGGGCGAGTTCAATAACAGTGACAAAGTTGGGTCGAAAAAAGTGGTCAATTTTCGAAGAGTTCGATAACAGATATGTTCAAAATTTGAGGTTTCACTGTACATGTTACTGTAGATCAGTGGTAGTACCTTGTGTCTGTTACTGTAGGTCAGTGGTAGTACCTTGTGTCTGTTTTTGTAGGTCTGTGGTAGTACCTTGTGTCTGTTTTTGTAGGTCAGTGATAGTACCTTGTGTCTGTTACTGTAGGGCAGTGGTAGTACCTTGTGTCTGTTACTGTAGGTCAGTGGTTAAGTACCTGTTACTGTAGGTCAGTGGTAGTACCTGTTACTGTAGGTCAGTGGTAGTACCTGTTACTGTAGGTCAGTGGTAGTACCTTGTGTCTGTTACTGTAGGTCAGTGATAGTACCTTGTGTCTGTTATTGTAGGTCAGTGATAGTACCTTGTCTGTTACTGTAGGTCAGTGGTAGTACCTTGTGTCTCTTACTGTAGGTCAGTGGTAGTACCTGTTACTGTAGGTCAGTGGTAGTACCTGTTACTGTAGGTCAGTGGTAGTACCTTGTGTCTGTTACTGTAGGTCAGTGATAGTACCTTGTGTCTGTTACTGTAGGTCAGTGGTAGTACCTTGTGTCTGTTACCGTAGGTCAGTGGTAGTACCTTGTCTGTTACTGTAGGTCAGTGGTAGTACCTTGTGTCTGTTACTGTAGGTCAGTGGTAGTACCTTGTGTCTGTTACTGTAGGTCAGTGGTAGTACCTTGTGTCTGTTTTTGTAGGTCAGTGATAGTTCCTTGTGTCTGTTACTGTAGGTCAGTGGTAGTACCTTGTGTCTGTTACTGTAGGTCAGTTGTAGTACCTTGTGTATGTTACTGTAGGTCTGTGGTAGTACCTTGTGTGTGTTACTGTAGGTCAGTGGTAGTACCTTGTGTCTGTTACTGTAGGTCAGTGATAGTACCTTGTGTCTGTTACTGTAGGTCAGTGGTAGTACCTTGTGTCTGTTACTGTAGGTCAGTGGTAGTACCTGTTACTGTAGGTCAGTGGTAGTACCTGTCAGTTTTTGTAGGTCAGTGGTAGTACCTTGTGTCTGTTATTGTGGGTCAGTGGTAGTACCTTGTGTGTATTACTGTAGGTCATTGGTAGTACCTTGTGTCTGTTACTGTAGGTCAATGGTAGTACCTTGTGTCTGTTACTGTAGGTCAGTGATAGTACCTTGTGTCTGTTACTGTAGGTCAGTGGTAGTACCTTGTGTCTGTTACTGTAGGTCAGTGGTAGTACCTTGTGTCTGTTACTGTAGGTCAGTGGTAGTACCTGTTACTGTAGGTCAGTGGTAGTACCTGTTACTGTAGATCAGTGATAGTACCTTGTGTCTGTTATTGTAGGTCAGTGGTACTACCTTGTGTCTGTTACTGTAGGTCTGTGGGAGTACCTTGTGTCTGTTATTGTAGGTCAGTGATAGTACCTTGTGTCTGTTATTGTAGGTCAATGGTAGTACCTTGTGTCTGTTATTGTAGGTCAGTGGTAGTACCTTGTCTGTTACTGTATGTCAGTGGTAGTACCTTTTTTTTTTTTTTTATTTATTTACAATTTGAGCACACATACAGAGGTACAACAAATACAGGTAAGAGCAGTATGCCAAAGCCACTTATACTATGCATAGCATTACGGGCTGGCTTAAAATTAACTTAAGATTAACTAAGCAATGATGAAATCAGTGATAAAACATTAATGTAAACAGATTACTATAAAGCACAAGTGAGTATTACAAATACAGGTCATATGGTTACATGCATTGTTGTACATTCAGTAGAATGGAGTATTCTGTTAGGTAGTGTATTTAAAAAATAATAAAGTTAGATTGGGTTTTAGGTTTAACATTTATGTGATATAATTGTGAGAAACATTTAAGATATAAAATTTATAAGGTTCAGTTATTCAGTATTTATTTGGTTTTGGGTGAGTAAGTGATCTTTGAGAAGAGACTTGAATTTATAAACAGATAGTGTTTCTTTTATATTTACAGGTAATGAATTCCAGATTTTAGGGCCTTTTATGTGCATTGAGTTTTTGCATAGCGTGAGATGGACACGAGGAACATCAAAGAGTGATCTGTGCCTTGTGTTATGGTCATGTGTTCTGTTGAGGTTGGCAAGGAGATGTTTGAGGGGAGGGTTAATATCAGAGTTAAGTGTTCTATGTATGTAATAGGTGCAGTAATAAGTATGGATGTTTTGTATGGTGAGTAGGTTTAGTGTATTGAATATTGGTGGAGTGTGCTGCCTGTAGTGAGAATTTGTTATCATTCTAACTGCAGCCTTTTGTTGGGTAATTAGTGGTCTGAGATGGTTACTTGTTGTTGAGCCCCATGCACAAATTCCATAGGTGAGATAGGGGTAAATAAGAGAGTGATATAGGGCCAGGAGGGCTGACTGTGGAACATAGTACCGTATCTTCGATAGTATGCCTACAGTCTTGGAAATTTTCTTAGAAATTTGTTGTATATGTGTATGAAATTTGAGTCTATTATCAAGGTGGATTCCTAAGAATTTTCCCTCTGTTAGCTTTGTGATAGGTGATTCGTTTATCATTATGTTAAGAGGGACATCTGTAGCTCTGTTACCAAACTGAATGAAGTAGGTTTTGTCAATGTTTAGTGTAAGTGTGTTAGTCCTCATCCAGGTAGATATTTTCTGTAATTCGGTATTTACAGTTTTGGCTAGCGTGACTGGGCTCGGGTGGGAGAAGACGTATGTAGTGTCATCTGCAAATAGTGTGGGTTTGAGTAATTGCGAAGCATTTGGTAGGTCATTTTTTGTATAGGAGAAAGAGAAGAGGGCCAAGGACACTTCCCTGTGGGACACCAACTGTAATTGGTTGTGCAGAAGAGTTTGCCCCATTTGCGTACACATATTGGCTTCTGTTGCTGAGGTATGACTTGAGGTAGTTGAGGGAGTGCCCTCTTATACCATAGTGTGACAATTTTACGTGGAGCAAGTCATGGTCAACTGTATCAAAAGCTTTACGTAAGTCAATGAAGATCCCCAGAGGGACTTCTTTATTCTCTATTGCAGTGTATATATGTTCTAGCATGTGTATAATAGCATCATTAGTATTTTTATTAGGCCTGAATCCAAATTGGCAGGGGTTGAGTATGTTTTGGGAGATAAGGTAGGAGTAGATTCGTTTATGAATGTGTCTGTTATTGTAGGGCAGTGGTATTACCTTGTGTCTGTTACTGTAGGTCAGTGGTAGTACCTCGTATCTGTTACTGTAGGTCAGTGGTAGTACCTTGTGTCTGTTACTGTAGGTCAATGGTAGTACCTTGTGTCTGTTATTGTAGGTCAGTGATAGTACCTTGTGTCTGTTATTGTAGGTCATTGGTAGCACCTTGTCTGTTACTGTTGGTCAGTGGTAGTACCTGTTACTGTAGTTCACTGGTAGTACCTTGTGTCTGTTATTGTGGGTCAATGGTAGTACCTTGTATCTGTTACTGTAGGTCAGTGGTAGTACCTTGTGTATGTTACTGTAGGTCAATGGTAGTACCTTGTGTCTCTTTCTGTAGGTCAGTGATAGTACCTTGTCTGTTACTGTAGGTCAGTGGTAGTACCTTGTGTCTGTTATTGTAGGTCAATGGTAGTACCTTGTGTCTGTCATTGTAGGTCAATGGTAGTACCTTGTCTGTTACTGTAGGTCAGTGGTAGTACCTTGTGTCTGTTATTGTAGGTCAGTGGTATTACCTTGTGTCTGTTACTGTAGGTCAGTGGTATTACCTTGTGTCTGTTACTGTAGGTCAGTGGTAGCACCTTGTCTGTTACTGTAGGTCAGTGGGAGTACCTTGTGTCTGTTACTGTAGGTCAGTGGTAGCACCTTGTCTGTTACTGTAGGTCAGTGGTAGTACCTGTTGCTGTAGGTCAGTGGTAGTACCTGTTACTGTAGGTCAGTGGTAGTACCTTGTGTCTGTTACTGTAGGTCAGTGGTAGTACCTTTTATCTGTTACTGTAGGTCAGTGGTAGTACCTTGTGTCTGTTATTGTAGGTCAGTGGTAGTACCTTGTGTCTGTTATTGTAGGTCAGTGGTAGTACCTTGTGTCTGTTATTGTAGGTCAGCGGTAGTACCTTGTGTCTGTTACTGTAGGTCACTGGTAGTACCTTGTGTCTGTTATTGTGGGTCAGTGGTAGTACCTTGTGTCTGTTACTGTAGGTCAGTGGTAGTACCTTGTGTCTGTTATTGTAGGTCAGTGGTAGTACCTTGTGTCTGTTATTGTAGGTCAGTGGTAGTACCTTGTGTCTGTTTGTGTAGGACAATGGTAGTACCTTGTGTCTGTTATTGTAGGTCAGTTGTAGTACCTTGTGTCTGTTACTATAGGTCAGTAGTAGTACATTGTCTGTTACTGTAGGTCAGTGGTAGTACCTTGTGTCTGTTATTGTGGGTCAGTGATAGTACCTTGTGTCTGTTACTGTAGGTCAGTGATAGTACCTTATCTGTTACTGTAGGTCAGTGGTAGTACCCTGTGTCTGTTACTGTAGGTCAGTGGTAGTACCTTGTATCTGTTACTGTAGGTCAGTGGTAGTACCTGTTACTATAGGTCAGTGGTAGTACCTTGTGTCTGTTATTGTGGGTCAGTGGTAGTACCTTGTGTTGTTACTGTAGGTCACTGGTAGTACCTTGTGTTTGTTACTGTAGGTCAGTGATAGTACCTTGTCTGTTACTGTAGATCAGTGGTAGTACCTGTTGCTGTAGGTCAGTGGTAGTACCTTGTGTCTGTTACTGTTGGTCAGTGGTAGTACCTTGTATCTGTTACTGTAGGTCAGTGGTAGTACCTGTTACTATAGGTCAGTGGTAGTACCTTGTGTCTGTTATTGTGGGTCAGTGGTAGTACCTTGTGTCTGTTACTGTAGGTCAGTGGTATTACCTTGTGTCTGTTACTGTAGGTCAGTTGTAGCACCTTGTCTGTTACTGTAGGTCAGTGGTAGTACCTGTTACTGTAGGTCAGTTGTAGCACCTTGTCTGTTACTGTAGGTCAGTGTTAGTACCTGGTACTGTAGTTCACTGGTAGTACCTTGTGTCTGTTATTGTAGGTCAGTGGTAGTACCTTGTGTCTGTTACTGTAGGTCAGTGATAGTACCTTGTCTGTTACTGTAGGTCAGTGGTAGTACGTTGTGTCTGTTACTGTAGGTCAGTGGTAGTACCTTGTCTGTTACTGTAGGTCAGTGGTAGTACCTTGTGTCTGTTACTGTAGGTCAGTGGTAGTTCCTGTTACTGTTGGTCAGTGGTATTACCTTGTGTCTGTTACTGTAGGTCAGTGGTAGTTCCTGTTACTGTTGGTCAGTGGTAGTTCCTGTTACTGTTGGTCAGTGGTAGTACCTGTTACTGTAGTTCACTGGTAGTACCTTGTGTCTGTTATTGTGGGTCAGCAGCTGTACCTTGTGTATGCTATTGTAGGTCAGTGGTAGCACCTTGTGTATGTTACTGTAAGTCAATGGTATTACCTTGTGTCTGTTACTGTAGGTCTGTGGTAGTACCTTGTGTCTGTTACTGTAGGTCAGTGGTTCCACCTTGTCTGTTACTGTAGGTCAGTGGTAGTACCTGTTACTGTAGATCAGTGGTAGTACCTTGTGTCTGTTACTGTAGGTCAGTGGTTGCACCTTGTCTGTTACTGTAGGTCAGTGGTAGTACCTGTTACTGTAGGTCAGTGGTAGTACCCTGTGTCTGTTACTGTAGGTCAGTGGTAGTGCCCTGTGTCTGTTGCTGTAGGTCAGTGGTAGTACCTTGTGTTTTACTGTAGGTCAGTGGTAATACCTGTTACTGTAGGTCAGTGGTAGTACCTTGTATCTGGTACTGTAGGTCAGTGGTAGTACCTTGTATCTGGTACTGTAGGTCAGTGGTAGTACCTGTTACTGTAGGTCAGTGGTAGTACCTTGTATCTGGTACTGTAGGTCAGTGGTAGTACCTTGTGTTTTACTGTAGGTCAGTGGTAGTACCTGTTGCTGTAGGTCAGTGGTAGTACCTTGTGTCTGTTACTGTTGGTTAGTGGTAATACCTTGTCTGTTACTGTAGGTCAGTGGTAGCACCTGTTACTGTAGGTCAGTGGTAGTACCTGTTACTGTAGGTCAATGGTAGTACCTGTTACTGTAGGTCAGTTGTAGCACCTTGTCTGTTACTGTAGGTCAGTGGTAGTATCTTGTGTCTGTTATTGTAGGTCAGTGGTATTACCTTTTGTCTGTTACTGTAGGTCAGTGGTAGCACCTTGTCTGTTACTGTAGGTCAGTGGTAGTACCTTGTGTCTGTTATTGTAGGTCAGTGGTATTACCTTGTGTCTGTTACTGTAGGTCAGTGGTAGCACCTTGTCTGTTACTGTAGGTCAGTGGTAGTACCTGTTGCTGTAGGTCAGTGGTAGTACCTGTTACTGTAGGTCAGTGGTAGTACCTTGTGTCTGTTACTGTAGGTCAGTGGTAGTACCTTGTATCTGTTACTGTAGGTCAGTGGTAGTACCTCGTGTCTGTTATTGTAGGTCAGTGGTAATACCTTGTGTCTGTTATTGTAGGTCAGTGGTAGTACCTTGTGTCTGTTATTGTAGGTTAGTGGTAGTACCTTGTGTCTTAAGAACATAAGAAAGGAGGAACACTGCAGTAGGCCTGCTGGCCCATACTAGGCAGGTCCTTTACAATTCATCCCACTAACAAAACATTTGCCCAACCCAATTTTCAATGTCACCCGAGAAATAAGCTCTGATGTGAAAGTCCCACTCAAATCCAACCCCTCCCACTCATGTACTTATCCAACCTAGATTTGAAACTACCCAAAGTCCCAGCCTCAATAACCCAACTAGGTAGACTGTTCCACTCATCAACTACCCTATTTCCAAACCAATACTTTCCTATGTCCTTTCTAAATCTAAACTTATCTAATTTAAATCCATTACTGCGGGTTCTCTTTGGAGGGACATCCTCAAGACCTTAATATCCCCTTTATTAATACCTATCTTCCACTTATACACTTCGATCAGGTCTCCCCTCATTCTTTGTCTACAAGTGAATGTAACTTAAGAGTCTTCAATTTTCTTCATAAGGAAGATTTCTAATGCTATGTATTAATTTAGCATCCTACGCTGAATGTTATCTAACGAATTTATGTCCATTTTGTAATACGGAGACCAGAACTGAGCTGCATAATCTAGGTGAGGCCTTACTATGATGTATAAAGCTGCAGTATGACCTTGGACTTCTGTTGCATACACTTCTTGATATAAATCCCAGTAATCTATTGCCTTATTACGTACGCTTAGACATTGCTGTCTTGGTTTAAGGTTGCTGCTCACCATAACCCCCAAGTCCTTTTCGCAATCTGTATGGCTAAGTTCTTACTCATTTAACTTATAAGTAACTAGGGTTATGGGCCACCCAGCTTCAGAACCTTGCATTTATCTACATTGAACTGCATCTGCCACTTTTTGACCAAGATAGAGTTTGTTTAAATCCTCCTGAAGTTCCATAACATCTACGTTTGAATCAATTTCCTACCTATCTTTGTGTCATCGCGAATTTGCTCATATCACTATAATTCCCTCATCAAGATCATGATATATATTATAACAACAACGGGCCCAAGACTGATCTCTGTGGAACGCCACTTGTTACAGATCCCCACTCGGATTTAACCCCATTTAGGGGACACTCTCTGCTTCCTGTCAGTGAGCCATGACTCGATCCACGAGAGCATTTTTCCCCCCAATGCCATGAGCTGCCACTTTTTTAACAGTCTATGGTGTGGAAAACTCTATAAAAAGGGCCTCACTAAAATCTAAGTAAATAATATCAAATTCTTTATTGTGGTCAACAGCCTCAAAAGCTTTACTGAGAAAGTTAAAAAATTAGTTAGACAAGACCGGCCTCTTGTGAATCCATGCTGAGTATCATTAATCAAGCTTTTGCTTATCGAGATGGCTTCTTATAATCTCAGCTATAACTGACTCTAGTAATTTGCCTACAATTGAGGTCAGGCTTATTGGGCGGTAATTTGACGGTAACGACTTGTCCCCTGTTTTAAAAATAGGAATTACATTAGCCATCTTCCACATATCAGACACTACACCTGTTTGAAGAGATAAATTAAAAATATTAGTTAATGGTTCACAGAGTTCCATTTTGCATTCCTTAAGAACCCTTGAAAAAACCTCATCAGGACCTGGCGATTTATTTTGCTTCAGTCTGTCTCTCTGCTTCACAACCATCTCACTAGTGACTGTGATGTTACATAATTTATCTTCTTCTAGCCCACTATAAAAATTAATTACTGGAATATTGTTAGTGTCTTCCTGTGTAAAAACTGAGAGAAAATATTTATTTATTATTATTTTTTTTATTATCACACTGGCCGATTCCCACCAAGGCAGGGTGGCCCGAAAAAGAAAAACTTTCACCATCATTCACTCCATCACTGTCTTGCCAGAAGGGTGCTTTACACTACAGTTTTTAAACTGCAACATTAACACCCCTCCTTTAGAGTGCAGGCACTGTACTTCCCATCTCCAGGACTCAAGTCCGGCCTGCCGGTTTCCCTGAACCCCTTCATAAATGTTACTTTGCTCACACTCCAACAGCACGTCAAGTATTAAAAACCATTTGTCTCCATTCACTCCTATCAAACACGCTCATGCATGCCTGTGGAAATCCAAGCCCCCCCGCACACAAAACCTCCTTTACCCCCCCTCCAACCTTTTCCCAGGCCGACCCCTACCCCGCCTTCCTTCCCCCTACAGGACTGATACACTCTTGAAGTCATTCTGTTTCACTCCATTTTTCTCTACATGTCCGAACCACCTCAACAACCCTTCCTCAGCCCTCTGGACAACAGTTTTTTTTAATCCCGCACCTCCTCCTAACTTCCAAACTACGAATTCTCTGCATTATATTCACACCACACATTGCCCTCAGACATGACATCTCCATGCCCCCAGCCTTCTCCTCGCTGCAACATTCATCACCCACGCTTCACACCCATATAAGAGGGTTGGTAAAACTATACTCTCATACATTCCCTCTTTGCCTCCAAGGACAAAGTTCTTTGTCTCCACAGACTCCTAAGTGCACCACTCACTCTTTTTCCCTCATCAATTCTATGATTCACCTCATCTTTCATAGACCCATCCGCTGACACGTCCACTCCAAATATCTGAATACGTTCATCTCCTCCATACTCTCTCCCTCCAATCTGATATTCAATCTTTCATCACCTAATCTTTTTGGTTATCTCATAACCTTACTCTTTCCTGTATTCACCTTTAATTTTCTTCTTTTGCACACCCTACCAAATTCATCCACCAATCTCTGCAACTTCTCTTCAGAATCTCCCAAGAGCACAGTGTCATCAGCAAAGAGCAGCTGTGACAACTCCCACTTTGTGTGTGATTCTTTATCTTTTAACTCCACGCCTCTTGCCAAGACCCTCGCATTTACTTCTCTTACAACCCCATCTATAAATATATTAAACAACCACGGTGACATCACACATCCTTGTCTAAGGCCTACTTTTACTGGGAAAAAATTTCCCTCTTTCCTACATATGTACTCTAACTTGAGGCTCACTATCCTCGTAAAAACTCTTCACTGCTTTCAGTAACCTACCTCCTACACCATACACTTGCAACATCTGCCACATTGCCCCCCTATCCACCCTGTCTACGCCTTTTCCAAATCCATAAATGCCACAAAGACCTCTTTAGCCTTATCTAAATACTGTTCACTTATATGTTTCACTGTAAACACCTGGTCCACACACCCCCTACCTTTCCTAAAGCCTCCTTGTTCATCTGCTATCCTATTCTCCGTCTTACTCTTAATTCTTTCAATTATAACTCTACCATACACTTTACCAGGTACACTCAACAGACTTATCCCCCTATAATTTTTGCACTCTCTTTTATCCCCTTTGCCTTTATACAAGGAACTATGCATGCTCTCTGCCAATCCCTAGGTACCTTACCCTCTTCCATACATTTATTAAATAATTGCACCAACCACTCCAAAACTATATCCCCACTGCTTTTAACATTTCTATCTTTATCCCATCAATCCCAGCTGCCTTACCCCCTTTCATCTTACCTACTGCCTCACGAACTTCCCCCACACTCACAACTGCCTCTTCCTCACTCCTACAAGATGTTATTCCTCCTTGCCCTATACACGAAATCACAGCTTCCCTATCTTCTCAACATTTAACAATTCCTCAAAATATTCCCTCCATCTTCCCAATACCTCTAACTTCCATTTAATAACTCTCCTCTCCTATTTTTTAATGACAAATCCATTTGGTCTCTAGGCTTTCTTAACTTGTTAATCTCACTCCAAAACTTTTCTTATTTTCAACAAAATTGTTGATAACATCTCACCCACTCTCTCATTTGCTCTCTTTTTACATTTTTCCCACCCCTCTTAACCTCTTCTTTTTCTCCATATCCCTTTCCCTCCTTGAAATCACTTCTACTTTGTAAAAATTTCCCTTTTTATGCTAATTTTTTCCCCCTTCCCAAAACTCAAATTTAAAACATCATTCCACCAATCGCTCCCTTCCCCCCTGCCCCCCACTTTTCCTGTAACCAAAAAACTTCGGGCTGAACACTCTAAAAACCCTACATTTTTTTAAAACCCCCCCCCAAAACCCTCTTCGCCCCCTTTCCCTTTTGTCTCATTACCCCAAACTACCCCCCAATATTTTTAAATATCTTACCCTAACTGATCCTCTTTTATTTAAAAAAACCTTCCCTCTCTTTTCCCGGGTTTGTTTTTATTCTCCTTGATCCCATTTTCCCTTTTTTACTCTCAGTGTGGGCTAAAAATTTAAAAGTGATCTGATATATCTGTGGCCCCTTATAAACAGTACATCCTAAATTTCGACCACGTCTTTTATCTCCCAATACATAACCCAAAAAAATTTACTGTCATTTCGCCCTACATCATTCTTGAATACTTTTTTAATCCTCTTTTTTTTAAAAATTTATGTATTACCTAAAAACAAAACCCCTTTCAATAAATTTTTCCCAATCAAAGGGATCCCATTATCTTTTAACACCTGGCACCCCAAAAATTTTTCCTACCACACCCCTCAAAAAAGTTTCTCCAAACTTTAGCTTTCAGGTCCCCACCAACAATTACTCTCTCACTTGGTTCAAAGGCCCTTACATTCATTTAACATCCCCCAAAATTTCTCTCTCTCCCCTCTGCTTTCCTCTCTTCCCAGGTGCATACACGCTATTATGACCCACTTCTCGCTTTCCAACCTTTATTTTAAACCACATAATTTTTGGGAATTTACACATTCTTTATTCTCTTTTCCCCCTTCCAAAAAACCCTTAATAAATTTTAACTTTACGCTACCCCTTCCTTTGCTCTAACTCTCTCCCGATACTCCAAAATTTAAACCCATTTATTTCCCCCCACTGAAACTCTCCCACCCCCCCAAACTTTGTTTCGGGGGTTTTTTGGGGCCAGGACATCCAACTTCTTTTCATTCCCTTTCAACGCAATCGTCTGTTTCTTTTCATCCGCACTACACCACGGGACATTTAAACCCCTTTTAGGGTTTTTTGTCGTACTAGTACGTTTAAGCGAAAGGGGGTTTTTGGGCGTATTATACTCATAAATTCTAAACGACCCCAAATCGTGGGAGAAAACTGGTAGGCCTTTAAAATGAAAGAATGGGGGCCAAAGTGGTCAGTTTTGCACCCGCTAAAAAAAAAATCCTGCAGCACACAGTGAAAAATGAGAAAAAAAAAAACTTTTTCCAAATTTTTTTTTTTAAAAAATCACGAACTTTTCAGTGTATTTTTTATATGGTATTTTTTTATTGAAATTTTAGTTTTCTTGGTTTTCATTTTATAGAAAGGAAGACATATTACTGAAAAATTGGGGAAAGATTTTGACTGGTTTTTTCAATGAAAAGTGCCTTGAAATTTGGGTCCCAAAATAGCAGAAAAAATTCGTTTTTTTCCCAAAATTCAAAAGTAAACAAAAACGTGCCAAGCGTGCAATAAAACCCTCAACTGGTGAGTCTAAATTTTCTTTTACAAAATGCCCAATAATATTTATACCAAATTTTTTCACTAATGCAGTAGTCGCATAAAAATAAATCTTATATTTTTTGTGAGAATAAAAAATTCAAAGTGGAAAGGGAAAAAAAATATAAGAGGGGGCCCTTTAGGGCGGACTTTAAGGGCTAGAGGGAAAAGTCTTTTTTGTGCCAGGAATGTCTTTCTTGTTTAAATTTTGGACCCTATTCCGAAAATTGGGATTTTTGAAATTTTTTGGAAATTGGCAAAATTTTCTAAATTCTGACCACTGTTAAAGGATTGTTGAAATTTTTAAATGGGGTTGGTTTTTTTGCACCCATTGATAGAAAAAATGGGCAAATTTTTAGCGAAATAATTTATGTTTTTTTTCCCATAGCAGTGAAAATTGGGCCCAAAATGGGGTCAAAGTGGGCCCAAAATTTGCCGATCCGTAAACAAACGCCGAGGGCCCGGGTAAAATTTGCGGAGCATTTAAATTTCCCAAAATTTCTATCAAAAATTTCAAATTTTGGTTTTCGTTATATCGGGAAAAGATTCCCCTATCTTTTCAAAAAGAGAAAAAATTTTTAAATTTTTTTTTTTTTTAAATTTTGGCCCCCCCGAGAACGAGTTTCCGGGGGAAAAAAGGCCTGTTTGACCCTCAAAGGGGTTTAAACATCCAGTTTTAAAAAGTTTTTCTTTCTCTTTTTTAGTAAATGTATAAAAGGGGAAAGGGGGGACTTGCCTATTGCACCCGGGATTTTTGCGCCTCATACCACACGCATGGGTTACGGGGGAAAGATTTTTTTCCACTTCCCCATGGACAATAGAAGAAATAAAAAAGAACAAGAGCTATTTAGAAAAAGGAGAAAAACCTAGATGTATGTATATATATATATATATGCATGTGCATGTCTGTGAAGTGTGACCAAAGTGTAAGTAGGAGTAGCAAGATATCCCTGTTATCTAGCGTGTTTATGAGACAGAAAAAGAAACCAGCAATCCTACCATCATGCAAAACAGTTACAGGTTTTTGTTTCACAGTCATCTGGCAGGACGGTAGTACTTCCCTGGGTGGTTGCTGTCTACCAACCTACTACCTATGAGAGAAAATAATTATTTAAAATCAAGCACATTTCATTCTCTTTGTCAGTAAGATGCCCATAGTTATTTTTAAGGGGACCTATCTTATCTCTAACTTTTGTTCTTTAGATCTGGAAAAAACTTTTTGGGTTAGTTTTAGAATCCCTAGCAACTTTAATTTCATAGTCCCTTTTAGCTTTTCTTATCCCCTTTTTAATGTCCCTCTTAATGTCAATATACTGATTCATAAGATGACCCTCACCTCTTTTGATACGCCTATAAATTCCTTTCTTATGCCCTAGTAGATATTTGAGCCTATTATTCATCCATTTTGGGTCATTTCTATTTGATCTAATTTCTTTATATGGGATAAACGC
The DNA here is from genome assembly GCF_026875155.1 of Cherax quadricarinatus. Classification (NCBI taxonomy): domain Eukaryota; kingdom Metazoa; phylum Arthropoda; class Malacostraca; order Decapoda; family Parastacidae; genus Cherax; species Cherax quadricarinatus. The sequence goes on from NC_069472.1 coordinate 29,435,390, forward strand.
TCTTTGAGCAGCATGTATAGTGTTCAGAAAACTGTCATATTGATAGATCTCTTCGTTACCCCAGTCAACAGATGATAAGTGTTCTCTAAGCCCATCGTAATCTGCTAAGCGAAAATCTGGGACTGTTACTGAGTTGTCGCTACTATCGTACTTCCATTCAATGCTAAATGTAATTGATTTGTGGTCGCTAGCACCCAGTTCCTCTGAAATTTCTAAATTATTAACAAGGGATTCATTGTTTGCCATAACTAAGTCAAGCAGGTTGTTTCCCCTTGTAGGTTCTGTCACAAACTGCTTCAAAAAACAATCCTGAAATACTTCTAAGAAGTCGTATGATTCTAAATTCCCAGTCAAGAAATTCCAATCAACATGACTAAAGTTAAAGTCTCCTAGAATTACTACATTATCGTGCCTTGTGGCCTTAACAATTTCCTCCCATAGTAGTTTCCCTTGGTCCCTATCTAAGTTTGGGGGACGGTATATCACTCCTAAAATCAGTTTTTCATGCCCCTCTGAAAATTCTATCCGAACAGACTCTGTATGTGTTACTTCAGACTTAATACCCGTTTTTATGCAACAGTTCAAGCGATCTCGGACATACAATGCCACCCCACCCCCTTTCCCGATACTTCTATCTTCTTGGAACAATTTAAAACACTGAATATGACATTCCGCAGGCATGTCCCGACTTTTTTAATTAAACCACGTCTCAGTTAAGGCAAATACATCAATGTTACCTGCACTAGCAACTAATCTCAACTCGTCCATCTTATTCCTAGCACTACGGCAATTAGCATAATAAACATTATTGTAGGTCAGTGGTAGTACCTTGTGTCTGTTATTGTAGGTCAGTGGTAGTGCCTTGTGTCTGTTACTGTAGGTCAGTGGTAGTACCTTGTGTCTGTTATTGTGGGTCAGTGGTAGTACCTTGTGTCTGTTACTGTAGGTCAGTGGTAGTACCTTGTGTCTGTTATTGTAGGTCAGTGGTAGTACCTTGTGTCTGTTATTGTAGGTCAGTGGTAGTACCTTGTGTCTGTTTCTGTAGGACAGTGGTAGTACCTTGTGTCTGTTATTGTAGGTCAGTGGTAGTACCTTGTGTCTGTTATTGTAGGTCAGTGGTAGTACCTTGTGTCTGTTATTGTAGGTCAGTGGTAGTACCTTGTGTCTGTTACTGTAGGTCAGTGATAGTACCTTGTGTCTGTTACTGTAGGTCAGTGATAGTACCTTGTCTGTTACTGTAGGTCAGTGGTAGTACCTTGTGTCTGTTACTATAGGTCAGTAGTAGTACATTGTCTGTTCTGTAGGCAGGGGTATCCCCGTGTCTTTTTAATTTTGGGCCCGGATAGAAACCTTGTGCCCTGTTTTACTGTGGGTTTCGTGATGGGTCCCCTTTCGTTACTGTAGGTCATGGTATTCCCTTTTCTTCTTTTTCTGTGGGTCAGGGGTATACCTTTTACTATGGGTCAGTGGTAGAAACCTTGTGTCTGTTATTGGGGGGCCCAAGGTGGTGTCCCCTTGGTGTCGTTACGGGTAGGTCAGGGGGTAAAACCCTTGTATCTTTTTACTGTAGGCAGGGGTTTAAACCTTTGGTCTTTTTATTTTTATTCAGGGCAGTCCCTTCTGTCTGCTATTGGGGTCAGTGTAGAAACCTTTTTGCCCTTTTTTTTTGGGGTCAGTGAAAAGTACCTGTGTCTGTTACGGGGTCAGTGATAGTACCTTGTTTTTTTGTAGGTCAGTGTAGCCCTTTTCCAAATTCTGTTGTGGTAGGTCATGGTAGTCCCCTTTTCTTTTAGGCCGTGGTATTACCTTGTGTCTGTTATTGTGGGTCAGGGGTAGTCCCTTGTGTCTGTTTCTGAGGCCCCAGTGGTAGTCCCTTGGGTATCTGTTACTGTGGGCCCAAGGGGTAGTCCCTTTTGTGTTTTTATTGTAGGTCAGGGGGTATATTTTATGTCTTTTTGGGTAGGCAGGGGTAGTACCTTTTTTTTTGTTTTTGGGAGGCAGTGGAAAAGTACCTGTGCCCTGTAGGGGGTTTAGGTCAGGGGTAGTACCTTGTGTCCTTTTTTATGTGGGTCTTTGGGTAGCCCTTGTGTCTTTTACTGTAGGTCATTGGTAAAACCTTTTGTCCCCCTGTTATTTTTGGGTTTCATGGTAAAACCTTGTGTCCGGGTTATTTAGGCATTAAAAAGTAACCTTGTGTCTTTTTATTGGGGGTTCAGTGTAGTACCTTGTGTTTTTCCCTGTAGGTCAGTGGAGAAACCTTTGGGTGCCCTGTTTTGTACGCAGGGGTATTCCCTTTGTGTCTTTTTATTGGGGTCAGGTGGGCCCTTTTTTTTTCCTGTTATTGTAGGTCAGGGGGAATACCTTTTTTCTGTTACTGAAAGGTCAGAGTAAGAAACCTTGTGTCTTTTTACTGAAGGTCTGGTATACCTTTTTCTCTGTTACTATAGTAGTAGTAGTAATTGTATTTACTTAGGGTGGGTTGGAAAGTACCTTTTTGTCTTTTCCCTGTAGGGCAGTGGTAGTCCCTTTGGGTTTTCTGTTATTGTGGGTCAGTGGAAAGTCCCCTTGTGTTTTGTTACTGTGGGTCAGTGATGGGTACCTTGTGCTCTTACTTTTAGGTCAGTGGTAGTACCTTGTCTCGTTACAAATTGGGGTTTTCATTTTAGTATTTCAATTTTTTTTATGTTACTGTGGGGCAGTGGAGTCCCCTTGGTGTCTTTTACTGGGGTCATTTGGTTAAGTACCGTTACGGGAGGTCAGGGTAGAAATCTGTTACGGGTGGTCATGGAAATACCTTTTTACTGTAGGTTATGGTAGAAACCCTGTTACTGTAGGTCAGGGGTTTATACCTTTTAAACTGTGGGTCAGGGAAAAGTTCCTTTCTTTTTACGGGGTGGGTCAGGGGTGGGACCTTGTGCCCCTTTTTTACTGGGGTCAGGGGTAGTACATTGTGCCTGTTACTTTTTGGGTCATTGGTTTCCCTTTGGGTCGGTTTTTGTAGGTCGTGATGGGTTCCCTTTGTTTATGTTACTTGGCCAGGGTAGTACCTTGAAAAAGTTACTGTGGGTCGGGGTAGTCCCCTTGTGTCTTTTAAACTTTAGTTTTCCCTGGATTTTAAACCTGGAGAATTTCCCCGGGGCCCAAGCCCCCGGGGGGGCCCCGGTCTGAGCCCCCAGGCCCCCCTGGTGGATCAACCTGATAAACCCCTTCGGGTTTGCAGCTGGCTGCACGCAAACCAACAAAACGACCCCCACAGCCCGGCTGATCCGGAACTGACCTTTAGGTCTTGCCCTTGTGCCAGCTTGAAAGACTGCCAGGGTCCTTTTTGTAATCCCCCTTATGTGGGGCTGGGAGGCAGTTAAACATCTCGGGCCCCGGACACTTTTGATGGCTTTTAAACCCGTCTATTTGACACCCCTGTTTTTAAATTGGGGGATGTGAAAATCGTCCCAATTCTTTTGTTTTCGTATGGGTAAATTTTTCGTGTGCAAGTTCGGTACTAGTCCCTCAAAGGTTTTTCCGGGTTTTAAATAAAATTTCATGTACTCTCCCCCCCCGCTTTCCCAAAGGGAAAAACATTTTAGGAACCCAAGCGCCCCAAAATTGAGGTGTTTTATCTCCGTTATGGGGCCCGTAAAAAATTTCTCTGTACTTTTCTAGGTCCTTTTTCCCACCCTGCCTTGAAAGGGGGCTGTTATGTGCGGGCAATTTTCCAGCCTAATAGAACACGTCCCTGAAGATTGTCATCAGGGTTTTGGCCTCCCCTAGTTTTAAAGGGTTTCTCATTATCCATCCTGCCCTTTTTTCCTGGGCAAAATGCGATTGATAAAAAATTTTAGGGTCCTTAAGGGGTGAATCCTCCGACTGATCACTCCCGGGTCTTTGACTTTGGGTTTCGCTCAAATTTTTGGCCCCAAAAATTTTTTTGACCCCTGATGAAAAATTTAAATTCCCTCATTTTTAAACCATATCTATTAATTAAATTTTTCCCTCTCGTTGAATTTCCCATATTTTTTTTCCCGGCACCCACTGAAAAATTTGGGTTTGAGTCTGCCGGAGCTTTGGCTTCCCCCTGCAAGGGAAGAAAACTGTCATGCAGTTTTCGGGTGTCATCGGCAAAGAAGCCCAGGGTCCTGTGGCGACACCCTTTTCCTATGTCGGATATAAGGATGGGGAAACAAAAAGGGAGCGAGTACTGGGGCCTTGGGGAAAACAAAAGTTTTTCCCACCTTGGGCCCCTTTCGGACTTTACTCTGTTGACAAACAACTCTCGGTTCTAAAAAGGGGGGGAAAAAAATTATAGATCCATCGACCGATTTTTCCTGTTTTTCCCTTTTTAGCACCATTTTGTGCGCTTTTTAAGGGCCATGGTAAACACTTGTCAAAGGGGCTTTTGCAAGTCTGTATATATTACATCGGGAAATTCTTTTTTTCTAGTGCATTTAGGACCTTGTCTAGGGTCCAATATTGGGGACAGACAGGAGCGACCTGTTTTTAAACCCCAGGGTTCCCGGGTTGGGGTAACTGAGGGGGTTTCTAATCCCGTGGTAAATTTTTGCTTTTTGGGCCCCTTTTCAAAGATTTTTATGATATGGGATGTTAGTGCTTTGGTCTGTATTTTTTCTGTTGTTTTAACTGCCCCCTTTTGTGGAGTGGGGCATTCTGTTTTTTTTAGTAACTTTTGGACGACCCCCCCGGTTTTTCCAGGGTTTCCCTCTCCATGGGAAAGGAAAAGGCCCCGGTGATAGGGGTTTCCCCTTGCAGTTCTTGTAAAAAACACAATTTCCAGGGAGTCTGGCCCTGGGAGAGTGCATGGGCATGTCATTTTTTTCGCCTTTTTCGAAGTCTTTTGGCCCAGGATAACATGGGATGGGCTTGTGTTAATCAAATTTTGTGGCTCTCTCAAAAAAAAATCTTTTTTAAATCTTGACCTCACCCTGTTTAGGGGGCTTGCTAAAAACTGAGTCATTTTGGGGAAATTTTGAGTAGCTCACCTTTTTTCCTTGTTTCATCGGGAATGACCCATCTTTTTTAAAGGGTGGGGGGCCCAATACTGGATTTTGTTCTCGATTTTGATTTGGCATGGGAAAGAAATACGGGGGGTTTTTCTTTCGATTTCTTTTAGGCTTTTTATTTTCTTCCCGCTTTTCCAAACTCCAAAAGGGGTTCTTTTGGGCTTAATTCGTTTGCTTGCTTTTTCTCTGACCAGTGTCCCCCCCAAAACGCATTTCAGATATATTAAACCTTTTTTTTTTTTAGCCGCTCTTTTATTTTTTTCCCGTTGCCTTTTAAAGGGAGCGCCTGTCTCTTTCTTTTACATCTATTTCCCCTTTTTTTTTAGAGGAATAAGCCTTTTTCATACATCGAGTGCTACCGAGTTAAGCTGTTTTTAGGCATAAGTTGGGTCTGTTTTTTGCAAAAGAATATCTTCCCAGCTTATATGGGTTTTTAGGACTTTTTTATTTTGGTCCCACTTTATTTTTTGTTTTTTGAATTTTAAATTTTGGTGAATCCCTCCCTCGTGACAAATTTCCCCCTTATGTGGCGGGGGCCCTCCGCGCATACATGACTGAACCTAAATTTATTTTGTAAATCGGGAGTATATTATTTTGATATGGGAAATTTTTCCCTCATTAGATCATCATTGTTAGTGAAGATGAGGTCTAGTGTTTTCTCCCAGTCTAAGGGGCTCTATTTATTTGCTGGTTTAAATTGAATTTTGTGCGGGAGATTTAAAAGCTCGCTAAGTGTGATTTTTAAAATCAGAGCTGCCCCTTTTTTTATTACTGCACAATTTTATTTGCTAAAATTTTCCCCTTTTTAGGTCCCCCCTTAAGTTAAAAATCCCCCAGGAGCAAAAAGTTGGGTGCAGGACCCGGGAAAGGGTTTTTCCGACAGGGTAAATTTTTTTAAAAGCTTTTTCCCTTTGGAATTGCGGGGATTTTGAAAACCCCCGGAGGCTTTGAAAGACAATCACAATGACTAGGTTTTGGTTCCCCGACCTTTACTGCTAAAATTTCCACTATCTTTCTTGGGGCATTTACATTTTCGGTGCAAACAAGGACTCTGAAATGAAACGGGCCAAACCCCCCCCCTTTTGCCTTTCACTTCTGTCACATCGTATAGGTTGAAAACCGGGGGGACCCTTATTTCTTTTTCCAAGTGATCCTTTATGGGGGCTCAGTAAAAAGCCGCGAAAAATTGCCTTTGCCCCTGCAAGCATTCCAGGGATGAAAGGTATTTTTTTGTTTGTTGCTGACTTTAGACCCTGTATATTTGCAAAGAAGAATGTTTCGACTGGGGGTATTTTTTGGTACGGGGGGGGGGGATTTTTTTTCCGGCATTAGTATCTGTATTTTTTGGGTTTTGGGAAAGGGGAGGCCTCGACTGGGTCCCACTCCCGGGAAAATAAATGGTTTTGGGGGACGATTTTCTGCCATTTCCTGCCAGTTTTTTTTTTTTCCTTCCGGGAAACAAAAAAAACCTCTCCCCTTTTTGAGTGGCTGTGGCAAAACCCATTTTTTCCCCTTTGGCCCTGGATTTTTTTGTACTTTTGTCCCCTTTTAAAGATGGAAAAGCCTGAAATTTTAAATTTAAAAGCACAGTTTTTTCCGTACTGAAGAGGTCCCACGTTCAGGTGAAAAAGTTTACAAAAGGGGAAAAAAAAAAAGGTTTGCATTTTCCGTTGTCATAGGGGCAGGGCATTTCCTGGGGTTTTGGTCATAGTTGCACTTTCCCATCTTTTTTTCCAGTTTTCCCCCCTGCCAGCAGATCCCGGGTTTTGCTAGAAATTTGCACGGGCCCTTGGGTTTTTCCGTTTCCCTTGGGGTTCTGTGACGGGAAATTCCCCTTTTTGGTGCAGTTTTTTCCCTGTCTTATTTCTACCCCTCCCTAGCACCAACAATGGACCCTCCCACCATTTGTTTTGGTAATATATCCTCACTTTTTCTAGGGAGTCCTCTTTTTTTGCAAATTTCCTGGGGTTTTTTTCTATTTTGAAAATATTGGTTTTATCTTATCTTGACTACACTTTTTTCCCCTACTAGGGCTCCTGCCCCCCTATGGGGTCATTCATATTTTTTCCCTTTCCCCGGCCGTATTTTTCCCCGACTACTTGAAAAAAATCCCAGCTTCACCATTACGGGCCCCCGGGACAGCATCCCATTTTCCCCCCATTACTGTCCCCAGGAAAAGAAATCTCCAGTTTCACCTTTAAAACGCCCTCCCAAACAGAAAACCTCCACTAAACCTTTAACTGTCCCCCCCCAGGACAGCCCCCTCCATTTCCCCATTACTGTCTCCAGGACAGCACTATAAAACCCCCCCTTTTAACTGACTACCAGGACATCATCTCCACCTTACATTTTTTCTGACTACAGGGCCAGTCCCTAAGGCGTACCATTCAGCCCAAATTTTTTAATGTTCCCATCTGTTTTTTAGAAAGTTTCCCAGGTTTTCAATGAAAGCACTTTTATTTTTGACCTCTTTTTTTACCCTTGTGTTTTAGTCCCCCAAAATTTATCTCAATTTGGGCATCCCCAAAAACACTTCCCTTTTAAATTTATTTGCTTTGTAGCTAGTTTTTTGGTTTCGCACAAGGGCGTGACACCAATTTCCCCCAGAAATGACAATTTATGCAGTGGAACCCTTTTGTTGACTGACCACAGACTACACACAGCTTAAATAATGATTTTTAATGGGGTTTATTTTACTGCAATTCTACTAGCAACCTCTTGAATATTCTATTTAAAAACCTGCTAAAGGGGTGCACAAACGAAACCCTTTTAAACCAGTCCAGGTTTTGGGCCCAGTCAAGGGTTTTGGACCAGCAAGGGGTTTGGGCCAGTCAAGGGGGTTTGGACCAGTCTAACTGATCTTCAGTGGGGCACCCTTTTTTAAAACCATTTCTGGGCGTATTTGAACTAACACATGAAGGGTCTTAACCCGGGAAAATTTTCTAAACCCGAGTAAAAATGTGATTTGATTGATACCAAAAATATTAAATTGCGTGTTGGGGAAAAGCCGTTTACTGCTGGGAACCCCCTACAATTACGAACGGTCGGCCCCACCTTTTTTTATCAATCGCTGATCCCACTTCTCTATTTTTTTTTTTTTTTTTTTTTTTTTCCGTCTCCACCACAAAAAATGGGTAAATTTCACTATAGTTTTCCCGGGCAAATTTTTGGGGGAAAAAGGGGGCTTTTTCTGTAGTAATAATTGGGTTCTCGTTGTGTATATTGCGACCGCTGGAAAATACAGGTTAAAAATGAAATTCACAGAACGCTTTTATTTCAAGAAAAAGAACTTTAAAGAAAGCCCCCTTCCCCACTCCACTAAACCAAATTTTAAAAAACCCTTGGGTTTGTTCCCACTACAACCCCTAATTTTGCTATTCAAAATGGGATCACTGATTTTTAAAACGAGTACACAGCAGGGGCCCGGGAAAATTTTTAAAAACAGCCCGACCGTGGTAAGTTTTTTGGGGGACTTCTGGGACCTGCCTTTTATAGGGTTATCAAATTCCTTTACAAATTCACCTGTTTTTCAAATGACACTTTAGCCCCTTTTTTCATCAATAACAAAGGGGGCCACTGTATATACACAAAACACTAATATACTCCCAAAGCTTTCATGAGACTTTCTTTCCTCTGACACAAAGTTCAATATTATTAAATTTTTCCCCCCGGGGCAGCCTATTTAATTTCCCCCCTGGGGATAACTTTTGCAAAGGGAAATGCACACTAAAAACCCTTTTTTTTTTCTTTAGTAAAAAATTTTTTTCCGCCCAAGATTTGGGTTTCCCGGCCCCTAGAGGGATTAAACGTATTGGATTAAATTTACACAAATTAAAGTTCTAGCACGTAAGAGCGACCGTGAAAACACCAGAAAAAAACCCCCAGCACAACGAGGCACGCTGCACGCTACGGGCCGCTAGTGGGAGTACCCCGTCTGTTTTTTTTAGGGCGTGAATTCCTTGTGTCTGTTAAAGTAGGTTCCCTGGTAGTAACCTTGTGTCCGTTATTGTAGGGCGTGGTAGTACCTTGTGTTTTATTACGTAGGTCATTTGGGATTTCCTTGGGGTCGTTGCTGTAAGTCAAAAAGGAGTACCTTGTGCTTTACGGGAGGTTTTGATGTACCTTGTGCTGTTACTGTAGGTCAGTGGAGTAAAATTTTTTTTGTTTCTGTAGGGCCCGTGATAGTACCTTGTCCCTTTTCTGTAGTTTTATGGTAATACCCTTTTTTTGTAGGCAGTGGGATACCTTTTTTGGGCTTGGTTTTTCTGTTTGGTTTAATTTGTAAACCTTTTCCCTTTTTCTATAGGTCCCGTGGGGAGCACCTGTTACTGGGTCAGTGGTAGTAAACCTGTTACGTAGGGCAGTTTGGGAGTACCCCGTCGTTACTGTAGTTTATGGAAATTTCCTGTGTCTGTTTTCTGTAGGTCATTTTTAGCACCTTTTCTGTTACTGTAGGTCATTCTAGCTCCTTTTTTTCTTTCTGGGAGGTTTATGGAGTACCTGTTACTGTAGGGCAGTGGTATTTCCTTTTTCTGTAGGTCAGTGTGGTTTCCTGTTACGTAGCTCACTGGAAATACCTTGTGTATGTTAGGGAGGTCAATGGGGAGTATCTTTTGCTGTTACTGTAGGGCAGGGGGATACCTTGTGGTTTTGTTATTGTAAAGGGCAGGTTTTAGTACCTTTTGTCTGTTTAATTTTAGGGCAGGGCGTACCTTTGTCCCGTTACTGTAGGGCAGTGATAGTACCTTGTCTGTTACGTTGGGCATGGAAGTAAAAGTTTTTTTCTGTTTTTGTAGGTCCCCAAAGGTAGTACCTTGTCTGCTACTTAGGTCATGGAAATTTCCTTGTGTCTGTTACGTAGTCAGTGGTAGTTTTCCCGTTTCTTTTGGGGTTTAAAAAAAAAGTTCACTGGGGTTTCCCTTGGGGTCTGGTTTTTGTGGGGCAGAACCCGTACCTTGGGGTAACCATTGTAGGTTTAGATTAAAATAACCCGTTACTGTAAAGGGCCCTGGTAGTACCTTTATTTTGGGACTGTAGGGCATGGTTAATTTCCTTTTTACTGTAGGCCGTGGAAAAACTTGGGGGTTTTTCCCGTAGGGCAGTGGGGTTTACCTGTTTTTTGTATTTAGTGGTAAGTACCTTTTGGGCTTTAATGTTTTGGGTTTTGGTAATACCTTGTCTGTTTTCTTTTAGGCAGTGGTACCCCTGTTACTGAAGGGCAATGGGGATTTCCGTTAAATGGTCATGGTAGTAAACCCTTTTGTCCCGTTACTGTAGGTCATTTTTAAACAAATTTTTCTTTACTGTAGGCATGGGGAGTACCCTTTTGTCTGTTATTGTAGGGCATGGTATTACCTTTTGTCCCGTTACGGGAGGTCCCAAAGGAAGCACCTTGTCCCGTTCTGGTTGGGCAGTGGGATACCTTTTCTATAAAATGAGGTCAGGGTATTTCCTTTTTGTTTTGTTCTGTAGGTTTAGTGGGAGCACCCCTTTTCCCGTTTACTGTAGGGCAGTGGAATTACCTTTTGTCCCGTTACTGTAGGTTCCTTTTTAGCAAACCCTTTTCTGTTACTGTAGGTCATGGGAGTACCTTGTGTCTGTTTTTTGTAGGTCAGTGGTTTTTACCTTGTGTCTGTTTCTGTAGGCAATTGGGACACCTTGGGCTGTTTCTGTTAAGGGCTTTGGATACCTTGTGTCCCATTACTGTAGGGCAGTGTATTAAAAATTTTGTCTTTACTGTAGGGGCCCGTGGTAGCACCTTGTCTGTTACTGGTAGGTCAGGGTAGTACCTGTTTTCTGTAGGGCATTTGGGAGAACCCCTTGTGCTGTTACTGAAAAGGGCAGTGGTTTTTACCTTTTTAACTGTTTCTGAAGGGCAAATGAATACCTTGGGGGCCCGTTTTTTGTAGGGGCATTGGGGTACCTTTGGGCTTTTTGGGGTCCCGTGGTAGTACCCTTTGTCTTAAATTGAGGGTTTATGGTAGTACCTTGTGTCTTTAATTTTAGGTCAGGGTAACCTTGTGTCTGTTTTTTAGGTCAGTGGTAAATAAACCTTGTGTCCCGTTATTGTGGGGCCGTGGGGATAACCTTGGGGTCTTTTACTGTGGGGCATTGGGAGTACCTTTGTCGTTTTTGTAGGGCATTGGGAGTACCTTGTGCTGGGTTTTTTGTCAGGGTTGTACCTTGTGCTGTTTATTGGCGTGGAGTAACCTTTTTCTGTTATTTTAGGGCCCGGGTAGTACCTTTGTCTGTTATTTTATCAGTGGTTTGTACCTTTTGGGCTGTTTTTAGGGCAGGGAGTACCTTGTTCTTTACGGGAGGGCATGGGTAGTTTCCTTTTGTCTGTTACTGAAGGCTTTGGATTTCCTTGTGTCTGTTACCTTTTAGGGGACCGTTTTAGGGACATTGTCTGTTACTGTAGGTAAATGGTAATACCTTTTTACTTTTGAAAGGGGGGTGGAGTACCTGTTTCTGTAGGTCAAATGGTTAATTTCCTTTTTTTTATGTAGGGAGTGGTAGTACCCCTGTTACTGTAAGGGAAATGGAAATTTCCCGGGTTTTGTAGGTCATGGGAGTTCCCTGTTACGTAGGGCCCTGGTAGTAAAACCCTTTTGTCTGTTACTGTAGGTCAGGGAAATACCTTTTTGTCTGTTTTCTGTAGGTCAGTGGTAGTACCCTTTTGTCGTTTTTGGGAAAGGTTTAGGGGTAGTTCCTTTTCTTTACGTGTCATTTTATTTCCTTTTGTCCCGTTCCCGTGGTCATTTTAGTACCTTTTGTCTGTTACTGTGGGCAGGGTAATTTCCCCTTTTGTCTGTTTTTGTAGGGGGGTGGTAGTTCCTTGTTGTTTTCGGTAGCAGTGGTAGTACCTTGTGTCGGGTTTCTGTAGGGGCCCTGGGAAATTTCCTTGGTCTGTTTCTGTAGGTCATGGTATACCCTTGTGCTGTTATTTAGGTCAGTGTAGTACCTTTTTTTTAAGGGAGGTCAGTGGTAAATACCTTTTTTTACTGTAGGTCAAGGATACCTTGTGTCTGTTTTTTGGGAGGCGTGGTAAATACCTTGTGTCTGTTATTTTAAAAGGGCAGGGTAGTACCTTGTTCTGTTTTGTAGGTCAAATGGGGGGTGTCCCGTTCTGTTTGGTCAGTTTGGGAGTACCCATTTTGGGCTGGGGTTTTTGTTTTTAGGCAATTGGGAGTACCTTGTGTTCCCGTTTTTGTAGGTCATTGGGAGTACCCCTTTTGTCTGTTACTGTTGGTCATGGAAATGCCCCGTGTCTGTTGCTTAGGTCAGTGGTAGTACCTTGTATCTGGTTTTCGAAGGGCAGTGGGAAATAAACCCGTTACGTAGGTCATTTGGGATAAACCCTTTTTCTGGTTTTTGTAGGGCAGGGGATACCCTGTTTTTCTGTAGGTCAGTGGTAGGCCCCTTTTCGTTCGTAAGGGCAGGGAGTACCTTTATTCCCGGTTTCTTTTGGTTTTATGGTAGTTTTCTGTTACGTAAAGGGCATGGGAGTACCTTTTTCTTATTGGGAGGTCAGTGGTAGTACCTTTGTTTATTTTAGGTCAGTGGTATTCCCCTTTTGGGCTGTTACCCCGGGGAGGGCAGGGTAGTAAAACCTTGTTTTTCCCCGTTATTTTAGGGGCAGTGTAGTTCCCCTTTTGTCTGTTACTGTAGGTAGTGGAAATAACCTTTTTGTCTTTTTTGTAGGTCGTGGAAATACCTTGTGTCTGTTATTGTAGGGAGGGTATACCTTGTGTCTGTTATTTTGTGGTCAGGGAAATACCTTGGGGGTGTTATTGTTGGGCAGTGGTAGTAAACCTTTTGTCTGTTTTTTGGGAGGGGGAGTGGGAGTACCTTGTGTTTTGTTAAGTAGGTCATGGTAGTACCTTGGGGCTTTTATGTAGGGTTTTTGTAAATACCTTGTGTCTGTTATTTGGGGCAGTTGGGAGTACCTTTGTCTTGTTTTTGTAGCATTTGGGATTTCCTTTTGTCTGTTTTTGGGAGGGGGGTGGGGATACCTTGTGTCTGTTACTGTAGGTCATGGTTAAATACCCCTTTTCTGTAGGTCAGTGGTAGTACCTTTTTGGGCTTTCCCTTTGGGCAGTAAAATTTCCTTGTTCTGTTATGTAGGTCAGTGGTAATACCTGGGGTCTGTTACTGAGGGGGGTGGAGTTCCTTTGCTGTTTCGTAGGTCATGGGTTAAATAACCCTGTTACTGTAGGTCAGAGGTAGTTTCCTTGTGTTTTGTTACCCTAAATGTGGCAGTGGTTTTCCCCCTTGTCTGTTACTGTAGGAAGTGGTAGTGCCCGGGGTTTTGTTGCTGTAGGTCACTGGTAGTACCTTTTTCTGTAGATCGTGAAATACCTTTTGTCTGTTTCTTTTGGTCAGTGGTTGAACCCTTTTCGTTACTGTAGGTCCCGTGGTAGTACCCTTTTATCTTGGGAATTTTGGTTTTGGGAATACCTGTTTCTGTAGGTCTGTGGTATTTCCTTTTTGTTTTTACTGTAGGCAGTGGTTTTCCCGGTCCGTTGCTGGAGATCAGAGGTGTACCGTTACTGTGGTCCCTGGTAGTGCCCTTTGTCCCCTTGCTTTTAGGTTTAGTGGTTAAAACCGTTTCTGTTGGTAAGTGGTAGTTTCCTTGAAACTGTTTTGAGGGCATGGTAGTAAATTGGTTTTAAATGTAGGTAAATGGTTTGTTCCTGTTTTCTGTAGGCAGTGGGAGTACCTTGTGTCGTTACTGTTGGTTAGTGTTTAATTTCCTTGTGTTTTTTTTGTAGGTCAGTGGTTTTGTACCTGTTACTGTCCCCTCAATGGTAACACCTGTTACTGTAGGTCCCGTGGTAGTACCCTTGTCCCGTTACTGTAGGTCAGTGGAATTACCTTTGTCTGTTTCTGGGAGGTCAGTGGTGCACCCTTTTCCCGTTACTCTAGGTCAGTGGGAGTACCCTTTTGTCTATTTCTCTGGTTTAGTGGAAATTTCCTTGTTTTTTTTCTGTAGGTCCCGGTAGCACCTTTTCTGTTACTGTAGGTTTAGGGTTTGTTAAACCTGTTGCGTAGGTCAGTGGGGTTTCCTGTTACTGTAGGTCAGGGTAGTTCCTTGGGGTCTGGTTTCTGTAGGTCAGTGGTAGAACCCCTTGGGATCTGTTTTGTAGGTCAGTGGTAGTACCTTGGTTGTTTTGTAGGGCAGTTTGGGAGTACCTTTTTTGTCTGTTATTTTTAGGTCGTGGTTGTACCTTTTTGTCTGTTACTGTTTGGTCAGTGGTAGTACCTTGGCTGTTTTTTTTGGGGCGTGGTAGTACCTTGTGTCTGTTCTGTAGGTCAGTGGTAGTACCTTGTGCCCCTTTTTTGTAGGTCAGGGTAGTTTTCCTTTTTCGGGTTTTTGTAGGTCAGGGTAGTACTTGTGTCTGTTATTCCAGGTCAAATGGTAGTACCTTGTGTCTGTTAAATTTTAGGGCCCGTGGTATACCTTGTGTCTGTTTTCCAGGTCAGTGGGATTTCCCTTTTGTCCCCCGTTTTGTAGTCAGTGGTAGTACCCCTTTTGTCTGTTACTGGGAGGTCCCCGTGGGTTTTGTTACCCCTTTTGTGTGTTACTGTAAAGTCATGATAGTACCCCTTTTTCTGTTACTGTAGGTCAATTTGGGAGTTTCCTTGTGTTGTTACCCAAAAATTTGGAAAAGTACATTTTTTTTTATGTAGGTCAGTGGTAGTACCTTTTGTCGGGTTTCTGTAGGGGAGTGTAGTAAATTTTTCTGTTACTGTAGGGCAGTGGGGAATTTCCCTTTTTCTGTTATGAGGGCAAATGGTAAATACCTTTTTAAAAAGGCAGTGGTTTTGTACCTTGGGGTCTGCTAAGTTAATCACTGGTAATCCGGGTTTCTGTAAAGGCAGTGGTAGTACCTTGTATCTGGTACTGAGGTCATGGTAGTACCTTTTTACTGGAAATCGGGGGATACCTTGTATCTGGACTGTAGGGCCCTGGGAGTACCTTTTTGTTTTACTGTAGGTTTAGTGGTTTGTACCTGTTCTGTAGGGCAGTGGTAGTACCTTGTGTCCCGTTACTGTTGGTTAGTGGTAATTTCCCTTTTCCCGTTTCTGGAAAGGGCATGGTAGCACCTGTTACTGTAGGTAGTGGGATCTTTTACTGTAGGTCAAAGGTATACTTGGGTTTCCCAAAGGGCAGTGGGTAAAAACCTTGTTCTGTTACTGGGGGGTCAGGGAAATTTCCTTGTGTCGGTTTCTGTAGGGCAGTTGTAGCCCTTGTCTGGGTTTTGTAGGTCATGTAGTACCTTCTTTTTGTTATTTTAGGGCAGTGGGTTTTCCTTTTGTCGTTTGTTTTGGGGCCGTGGGAGCACCTTGTCTGTTTTTTTAGGTCAGTTTGGTTTGTACCTTGTTGTCTTTTCTGAAGGGCAGTGGGAATTTCCTTGTGTCTGTTAATGTTTGGTCAGTGGTAGCACCTTTTTCCCGTTACTGTAAAGGGCAGGGTATACCTTTGCTGTAGGTCAGTGATGTACCTGTTTCTGTAGGTTTTGGGGTACCCTTTTGTCTGTTCCCGGGAGGCAGTGGTATTTCCCTTTTAAACTCTTACGTAGGTCAGTGGGTTTTCCTTGGTTTTTAATTTTAGGTCAGTGGTTAGTTAAATTGGTTTTGTTATTGGGGGTTTAGTTTAAAAATCCTTTGTTTTGTTATTGTAGGTCCCGTATTAAATAAAGTTTTTGCTTATTGTAGGTCAGGGGGTACCTTTTTGGGCCGTTAAATTTTAGGGCGTGGTAGTACCTTGGTCTGTTACTTTTAGGTCAGTGGTAGGGAACCCTTTTGTCGTTTTTGTGGGTCCCTGGTAGTACCTTTGTCTGTTACTGTAGGGCAGGGGGTAAATTCCTTTTTGCGTTATTGTAGGTCAGTGGTAAAAACCTTGTGCTGTTATTGTTGGTCAGTGGGAGACCTTTTGTCTGTATTTTAGGGCAGTGGAGTACCCTTTTGTCTGTTTCTGTAGGACCGTGGTTTGTACCTTGTGTCGTTTTGGGAAAAGGTTTATGGGGTAACCCTTTTGTCTGGATTGTAGGTCCCGGGGGGGAACCCTTTTGCTTTTTATTTAGGTCAGTGGTAGTACCTTGTGCTGTTACTGTAGGCATGATAGTACCTTGTGTCTGTTACTTTGGTCGGGGAAGTACCCCGTCTGTTACGTAGGTCAGTGGTTTTACCTTGTGTCTGTTACTTAGGGCGTAAATAGTACTTTTTCTGTTTTGTAGGGCAGTGGGAGTACCTTGTGGCTTTATTTTGGGGGCAGTGAAAGTACCTTGTGTCTGTTACTGTAGGTTTAGTGATAGTACCTTTTTCGTTAGTAGGCAGTGGGTAGTACCCGTGTCCCGTTACTGTAGGTCAGTGGTAGACCTTTGTTTTCCCGTTACTGTTTGGTCAGGGGGTAGTAATGTTTCTAAAGGGCAGGGTAGTACCTTTTGGGCGGGTTTTTGTGGGCATGGGGAGTAAACCTTTTGTCTGTTACTGTAGGTCACTGGTATTTCCTTGGGGTTTTTTTACTGTGGTCGTGGATAGTCCTTGTCTGTTACTGTAGATCGTGGGATTTTGTTGCTGTAGGTCAGTGGTTTTACCTTTTGTCTGTTAAATGGGGGGTTTAGTTGGAAAAACCTTTTCTTTACTAAAGGTAGTGGGAGACCTGTTACGTAGGCAGTGGGAGCCTGTTACTGTAGGTCAGTGGTAGTACCCGTTACTGTAGGGCATGATAGTAACCCGTTACTGTAGCTCACTGGGAGTACCCTTTTGTAGTTACTGTAGGTCAAAAGGGAGTACCTTTGTGGGATTGTACCTTTTTGGGAAGTTCAAAAATGGTAGTACCTTTGTCTGTTACTGTAGGTCCTGGGGAGTGCCCTCCCGTCTTTTTGCTGAAAGGGAAATGTAGTAACCTTTTGTTTTTCTGGGAGGTCAGTGGTAGTATCTGTTACTGTAGGTCAGTGGGAGTACCTTTATCTGGGAAATTAGGTCAGTTTTGGTAGTACCCGTTACGTAGATCATGGGAAAAAACCTTTTGTCCCTTTTTACTGTAGGGTTTAGTGGTTTGCACCTTTTTCTGGTTTCTTTTTGGTCAGTGGAGTACCGTTACGGAGGTCATGGTAGAAACCCCGTGTCTGTTAAGTAGGTCAGTAGTAGTTTCCCGTGGCGTTGCTGTATGGGGCATGGTTGTTAACCCTTTTGCTTTACTGTAGGTCAGTGGAGTACCTTGTTTCTGTTACTGTTTGGGTTTGTGGTAATACCTTGTCTGTTACGTAGGTCCAGGTAACACCTGTTACTTTAGGTCAGTGGTAGTAAACCCGTTTCTGTAGGGCAATGGAGTACCTTTTACGAAAGGGCAGTGGGAAACCTTGTCTGTTACTGTAGGTTAGGGTAGTACCTTGTGTCTGTTTTTTGTAGGTCATTTGGGAAATTTCCCGTGTCGTTTTCTGTAGGGCAGTGGGGCACCTTTTTTGTTACTGTTTTGGTGGTTTGGGGGTACGTTTTTGTCTATTACTGTAGGTCAGGGTATTACCTTGTTTTCTGTTTTTTGTGGTCTGTGGTAGCAACCTTTTTTTCTGTTTCGTAGGTCAGTGGGAGTACCTTGGTCTGTTAAATTTTAGGGCAGTGGAAACCCTTTTGTCTTTTTGTAGGTCAAAGGGGAGTACCTTTTGTCTGTTAATGTAGGTCAGTGATAAAACCTTTCTGTTTACTGTAGGGGCAGTGGGTTAGAAACCTTTTGTTGTTTCTATAGGGCAGTAGTTGTAATTGTCTGTTACTGTTTTTAAGGGGGCAGGGGGAGTACCTTTTGTCTGTTTTGTGGTAGTGATAGTACCCTTTGTCGTTACTGTGGTCGGTGGAAAGTAAAATTTTTTCCCGTTTTCTGTAGGTCCCTGGGAGTACCCCGTTGGGCTGTTACTGTAGGGCAGTGGTGGGGTACCTTTTCATTGCGCAGCTGCAGCCCCAGCAAGCCAACAAGGCTGCTCCTAAAATCCTTTCCGTTCCCCCGGGCCCCATCCCAACTCCCAAAAGGGTGGGCCCAAATTTTTAAGTACCTTTCTGCAAAAACGTTTAAGTAAACTATGTGACATAAAAACTGACGGTGACGACAACAAAAGGACTAAAAAATTTAAGAAGAGGGCCCCGCCTTCCAGTACCAGACCCGCTGCCAGACGTGAACCAGACACGTGACATTTTCCACTAAATGAAATAGCTGACCTCCATATCAACTGCACCAGTGTTTAACGGGAAGACAACATGGCAGAAAACCTCCAAGGAAATGACAGGTCTGTAGGACTTTTTTCGTCAGTGCCAAACGAGGGAAAGATTTGAGCCTTTAAACATGGCTGACCGGCATTCAAACAGCAGCTACTGCCAGACGTACAACTAGCGAAGTGAAATTCTCATCTTTGCTGACGTTCATCTGTTGACAGTAGCATCATATCTGTACCACCATCATATCACCTGTACCAGTGCTAACGAGAGGGAAACACAGGAGACATCGTCAAATCAACAGTACAAAACTCCAAGGTATAGGACGGTTATCCCTCAGTGCCAGTCATGGGAAAGAAGTGAATAGTTAAATAGTCAAGGTTAATGTTTTAGTAGCTGACCTATATTCAGTGACCAGTGTACAGTGAAGAATCATGCAGAAAAAGCCAAAAATATTAAAAAACTCAAGGAAAGTCAGGTGGCGTTACCCCTCTCGTGTTTTAAAAAATGGCTGGTCAGCAACCAGGTCAGGAACAACAACACGACAAAACCCCCCGATAAATGGTTTGGGGGGGTTTTGGGAAGGAAAAACCATTGATTAAACCTTTCTGGTCTACCAAATGGAAAGGATTAGAAGTCAATTGGTGAAGCCGATTGAAGTGGGGGTGGGTAGGGGTGTTTTAATAAGGGGTTTAACTGAAGGGTTTTGTAATTAAGGAAAGTGAGCGTAAAGAGGGTTTTGAAGAGGAAAATTTTACTGCAATCCATTTGTGATTGCTAAAGCAGTACTAAGTGTACTGGGGATGGAAAAGAGAAATAAATATTTTTTTATGGAAAAGGCGAAGAGTGAAAATGGCAGGCTTAGGGGGTACAGGTGCCAAAATTATTTTAATTTCTTTTTTTTAATTCCCCATGAAGAAAGAAATATATGGGGGTTGGAAAAGGTAATGGAGAAAGTGCCTGGACGTAAAACCCCAACATTTCCCCATCTTCCCCCGAAAAGAAAACCCCTCACTATGCCGCAAGTATTTGGCAACACCGCATACCCAACAAAAGCGTGGCAACGCCTTTTGTAGCGCCTTTAAGGGGTGAATCCAAAAAATCCGGGGCCCTCAAATTTTGTGCATGGAAAACAGACGAAAATGCGGGATAATGAGGGTTAGGCTAGGGATGTAACCTTAACTCCATATGTAATGCAACAAGGCAAGTGAGACATAAGCCATTATTACTCAAACACTCCCAAAACAGATGCATACACTACTAAAGTACGCATAAAAAAACAAAAAGGATTATGTAAAAGGGTTTAAGGGGGGGGTGCATGATGGATGTATGTACAATTATAGCAACGGTCCCGAATTCATTTTGTTTTTAAAACCCAATGCACTTTGGCACATTATCCTTTAGCTGTGCATTGATTTCCTAATTTTAATCCCAAATGACCCATTCCCATATATTAAAGATTTGATTGTTTTATAAAAACAGGCCTTCATTTATTATGTCAATGCAAGATCATTCTTCCTAAATTGGCAGAGTTGGGGGTTCTACAAAACAAAATTAGGGGGGCGTTAAAACCCATCTCTGAATCTTGGTTGGAGATACGGTGACTGACGCGAGGTCAAAAAGAAGGTTACAATAAAAAAGTTAGAAGGAACAAAAAGGGTGGTGGAGATGTGCCTACATTAGAATGACTTAGTTACAACCCAAGCCCTGTTTTAAATAAAATAAACTGGAGATTCTATGGTTGAAGTGTGTTCCCCAAGCCAAACCCATTTTAGTAGGAATATTTACGCCCTCCTCCCCGGGACCGTTCTTAGAAGATTTTCAGAGTCTTGTCGGAGTTGAAGCAATTGCGAAAAAAAATGGGCGGTTCAATTCTGTTTTCCAACAAAATAAGGGCTAGCAAAAGGTAAAAGAAAATTCTAGGATTAAATAGCTACCCCCAACTAATTTAATAAACCAAACCCCGGACCAACATTTCACCCACCCAAATTTGCCCACAACTTTGAAACCCGCGCGGAACTTTGTCGTCAGGGTCATTACCACGGTCTTAGTGTATTTCATAATTACTGCCCCAGGAAAATCACTAGGGATAGGTGGGCCCTACACGGGACAAAAAAAATAGGTCAACTAGAAACTACAGTAAAAACCCCTTTTTAAAAGGCAACAATTGTGACTGGACAGAGATAACAAGTTCCCGGACGAAACGATCCCGGGGAAAAAATTAAAAACAATTTTCACTCCATTTTTAATAATATTGCCCCAGTTAAAGAGGTTAGGTTTAAACGAAGAACGAACCCTGGTGTACTGAAAATTTGATAATATGAAACAGAGACCAGCGCTAAAAGATTTAAAGAAACCCGAATTATTGCAGCACAAAATGAATTCCAAAGGGTGGGGAAAACAGAGTACAGAGGCTTAAAAAAGGAGCGAAGGAAAGCCTATTGCTCAAAAATTGAAGAGTAAAAGCTAACCCCAAAAAGCTCTGGCAACAACTAAAACAGTTGGGGTATACCCATAAGCCAGTAAAGGGTTAACATAGTACTCACTATCGTATGAGGTATGCCACGAAACCAAAGGTGGAAAATTGTTTTAAATTCCCTTAAATCTGTTGCATCAACATAGTAAGTAAACTACCACTGCATCAAATACCTTTAAACAGCTCTGATAATTTTCAAACATTTTTCCCCAAAAAAGGGGAAACCCCCAAACAGTTGTAAATAGTAAGTGTATTCATGACTTCATTCAAAAAGAAAAAGCGGGTTAAAACCCCAACTAAGAGCACAGGCCCGAAAAACATCCCGTCTAAGCTAAAAGATGGGCTTCTGAATGTCATCCCTATTGCTACTAATAAATCTATAAATCACCACTAATCCCGTCCGGGGGGTTTAAAGGAGGCCAGAGTTCCCCTATCTTCAAGAAAAAAAAATAGTCTGATGTAAGCAACTATAGCCTGTTAGTATACTCGTAAATTCTAAAATTTGGAGAGGGCGGTGTATTCTCAAATAGTTGACCTTAAACACAGCATTTCCATGTATCAAACGGGCTTTAGAAGATCCCACTCAACCGATACCCCCCTTTTTAATTTTGTGGATTACCCGAGAACTGAAATGTCAAAAGGGAACCTCATAGGGTTTTAACCTTAGACCTGCAAAAAGGCTTTGATACTGTCAACCACAATATATTTGTAAAAACTTCAAGCTATCGGTATGGTTCTGTAGACTGGTTTAAATCCTCCTTAGAACGGAGATAAATAGTCAAAAAAAACAAAAAGGAATAGAACCCCCGCGATTAAAATTGGGTTCCCCAAGGTAGTATTCTGGGTCCTTACTATTTTTATGTTATGTAATGATTGCCTACAGTGTCAAATGCAAATTTCCCCTGTATGCAGATGACAGTGCCT
Organism: Cherax quadricarinatus; assembly: GCF_026875155.1. Lineage (NCBI taxonomy): Eukaryota > Metazoa > Arthropoda > Malacostraca > Decapoda > Parastacidae > Cherax > Cherax quadricarinatus. The sequence goes on from NC_069472.1 coordinate 29,457,017, forward strand.
TTTTATGACTGGTAAAGCCCACAAGAATTCTAATGTTTTAACACTGGAACTGGAGTCCTGCACAAAAGGTTTTGTAGACAACAAACTATCATTACACCCAGGGAAAACTGAAGCCATTCCTTTTGGGAAAGAAACATAAACTGAGAAGGGTTTAAAAAATTTTAATGTTCAGTGTAAAGGGGAGTCCACACTTGGGTTTATCGTAAAAAATTTTGGGAATCCCCTTTTCCCCATGCATGTCAGGAGAAATTTTAGGGAACAGGTAGTAAAAAAAGCGAATGCCAGACTGAAGTTCCTGTATAGACAAACACGTTCACCTACTGAGGCTCGCAGGCCCTTGTCTGCCTTTACAATGCCATATGGGGTTACGTTGTCTTCTGGGACTCTGCCTTTACAAAAAAACTGAAAGATAGACTGCAAATCACCCCGAAAAAATGAAGATTCATCCTGGGGTGGGACCAAGAACATGTAGGCCAGGGGTGAATTTCAGCAGTTGGATATGCTGAAAATTTAAGACAGAGTAAAAAAACTGAAGCTAAATCATGTTTATAAAATTTCTCACAACAGTGTCCAGAATATTGGCTGTCAATTTTTTCAAGGTTGGGGAACCCAAAACAATCATAGTCTAGGGGGAGGGGACAACTTTGTATACCCACAGTCAGGGCAGGCGTCAAACACCTTTTAATTTTACAGCAATAAAAGGGAAAGGAACGCTACCCCCCACGCCAAAGCCATTTTTAGCGGAACCCGTTCAAAAGACTGCCAAAAAGTGTCTGATGAATGTAGCTACAGAAAGGGGGGGGAATGATTTTTCTATTTTTTGCTAAAATACGTGTAAATTTTTTACCCCCGAAACCCCTAGTAATGTTTTTTCCCCCGGGGGGTTTATTTTGGGGAGTAGTTTAATGACCCTCGTGTAGTAGATAGTCTTTTTAGTATGATAATAAAGAGTTATCTTCATTGTTGAATAATAAGAAAAAAAATTTAACCTTAATTAAATAATAAAGGTAAAAGGCCCCAATGGAAATAAGTCACTCTGTCTGGGCTTTTTTTTGGGGTTTTCCCGGGTTTTCTAACATTGTGCTAGTTGATAATTCTAGTAACTGTATTTGTGTAACCTGAATAAATTTAAAATTATTTTTTTACTTACTATCTGTTACTGAAGGGCAGTGGGATACCTGTGTGTAGGTCGTGGTAGTACCCGTTACTGTAGGTCAGTGGTGTACCTGTTTTTGTAGGTCAGTGGGAGTACCTGTTACTGTAGGTCGTGGTGTACCTTGTTTCTGTTTTTGTAGGTCAGTGGGAGTACCTTGTGTTGTTATTTTAGGTCAGTTGTATCCTTGTGTCTGTTATGTAGGTCGTGGTAACCCTTTTGTTTATTGAGGTCAGTGGTAGTACCTTGGTCTGTTATTGTAGGTCAGGGAAATACCTTGTATCGTTACGTAGGTCTGGTGTACCCCTTTTGTTGTTATTGTAGGTCTGGTAGTACCTTGTGTCTGTTTCTGTAGGCAGTGGTAGTACCTTGTGCTGTTAATTTTAGTCAGTGGTAGTACCTTTTTGTCTCTTATTGTAGGCAGTGGTAGACCTTGTGTTGTTATTGTAGGGCAGTGGTAGTTCCTTGTGTCTGTTTTGGTAGGACAGTGGTAGTACCCTTTTGTCTGTTATTGTAGGTCAGTGGTAGTACCTTGTGTCTGTTTCTTAGGCAGTGGTAGTACCTTGGGGTCTGTTATTGTAGGTCAGTGGTAGTACCTTGTGTCTGTTTCTGTTGGACAGTGGTAGTTTCCTTGTGTCTGTTACTGTAGGTCAGTGGTAGTACCTTGTGTTGTTATTGTAGGTCAGTGTAGTACCTTGTGTCTGTTACTGTAGGACAGTGGTAGTACTTGTGTCTGTTATTGTAGGTCAGTGGTAGTACCTTGTGTCTCTTACTGTAGGTCAGTGGTAGTACCTTGTGTCTCTTATTGTAGGTCAGTGGTAGTACCTTGTGTCTGTTTCTGTAGGACAGTGGTAGTACCTTGTGGGCTCTTATTGTAGGTCAGTGGTAGTTACCTTGTGTCTCTTATTGTAGGTCAGTGGTAGTACCTTGTGTCTCTTATTGTAGGTCCCGTGGTAGTACCTTGTTGTCTCTTATTGTAGGTCAGTGGTTGTACCTTGTTCTGTTATTGTAGGTCATGGTAGTACCTTGTGTCTGTTATTGTAGGTCAGTGGTTTGTACCTTGTGTCTCTTATTGTAGGTCAGTGGTAGTACCTTGTGTCTCTTATTGTAGGTCAGTGGTAGTACCTTGTGTCTGTTATTGTAGGTCAGTGGTAGTACCTTGTGTTGGTCTGTAGGTCAGTGGTTGCACCTGTTGTTACTGTAGGTCTGTGGTAGTTAACCTTGTGTTGTTACTGTAGGTCAGTGGTAGACCTTGTGTCTGTACTGTGGTCAGTGATAGTACCTTGTGTCTGTTACTGTAGATCAGTGGTAGTACCTTGTGTCTGTTACTGTAGGTCAGTGGTTGCACCTTGTCTGTTACTGTAGGTCAGTGGTAGTACCTGTTACTGTAGGTCAGTGGTAGTACCCTGTGTCTGTTACTGTAGGTCAGTGGTAGTGCCCTGTGTCTGTTGCTGTAGGTCAGTGGTAGTACCTTGTGTTTTACTGTAGGTCAGTGGTAGTACCTGTGTATCTGGTACTGTAGGTCAGTGGTAGTACCTTGTATCTGGTACTGTAGGTCAGTGGTAGTACCTGTTACTGTAGGTCAGTGGTAGTACCTGTTACTGTAGGTCAGTGGTAGTACCTGTTACTGTAGGTCAGTGGTAGTACCTTGTATCTGGTACTGTAGGTCAGTGGTAGTACCTTGTGTTTTACTGTAGGTCAGTGGTAGTACCTGTTGCTGTAGGTCAGTGGTAGTACCTTGTTCTGTTATGTTGGTTAGTGGAAATACCTTGTCTGTTATGTAGGTCAGTGGTAGCCCTGTTACTGTAGGTCAGGGGTTTGTACCTTTTTACTGTAGGTCAATGGTAGTACCTGTTACTGTAGGTCAGTGGTAGTACCTTGTCTGTTACTGTAGGTCAGTGGAATTACCTTGTGTCTGTTACTGTAGGTCAGTTGTAGCACTTGTCTGTTACTGTAGGTCATGGTAGTACCTTGTTCTGTTATTGTAGGTCAGTGGTATTACCTTGTGTCTTTTACTGTAGGTCAGTGGTAGCCCCTTGTCTGTTACTGTAGGTCAGTGGTAGACCTTGTGTTTATTACTGTAGGTCAGTGGTATTCCCTTTGTGTCTGTTACTGTAGGTCAGTGGTAGCACCTGTCTGTTATGTAGGTCAGTGGTAGTACCTGTTGCTGTAGGTCAGTGGTAGTACCTGTTATGTAGGTCAGTGGTAGTACCTTGTGTCTGTTACTGTAGGTCAGTGGTAGAAACCTTTTATCTGTTACTGTAGGTCAGTGGTAGTACCTTGTGTCTGTTATTGTAGGTTTCAGTGGTAGTAACCTTGTGTCTGTTATTGTAGGTCAGTGATAGTACTTGTGTCTGTTATTGTAGGTCAGTGGTAGTACCTTGTATCGGGTACTGTAGGTCAGTGGTAGTACCTTGTGTCTGTTACTCTAGGTCAGTGGTAGTACCTGTTTTTGTAGGTCGTGGTAGTACCTTTGTTCGTTACTGGGTAGTGGTAGTACTTGTGTTTGTTATTGTACTTCAATGGTAGTCCTTGTGTCTGGGGCCCAAACTTATCGCTCACAGTTTCTGTTGAGCTGAGCTATGGCATTATTAGGGGAGCGACACTGGTTTAAAAACCCGGGTGGGACTGACACCAAAGGGGTTAAGAATGATATAATCATTTTTTTGCCCTGTTATATGGAATGTTTTCATATAGTTTTAAATTATGTTTAGGAAGGCAGGTAATAATCTAATTATTTTTTTTAAAATCCATTGGATGTTGGGGATTTGTTAAAATTAATATATTTTATTGCTCAATAGGGGTGCCCCCAGACTTGAAGAGTGCTGGTGTAGGTGAGAGGGGTGCTGGGTGGGTGCGCCCTGTGGTGGTCAGCGCCTGGGTGGCTCAGCCCTGGCTCAAGTTACTTCAGCTGGGTTGTGAATGTCCTGACGTTGACCTCCATGAAATTTGCTTTTGTTGCAGCATTCCTGAAATTTCACAGCTCATTGATGGTCAGTAAAAAATGTTTATTTTAAATGATAAAGGTTTATTATGAGAGACCCCAGAAAATTTTTTTAAACAGAGTGAACTAAAATTTAAGTTTTTAAAGTTTTTTTAAACAAGCTTTTTTCCCAAATTGCATGAAATAATATTGTTCTTATTTTATTTAATATTTGTGGGGCTGGTGTGTTTGGGGGCTTGATCTAAAAGTTATTTGCCATTATTTTGTCTTTCCTTTTTCCCCAATTCGTCTTTCACCCCCTTTTTTCCCTTCCCCTTTTATTATTTTCCCTTCACCGTTTTATTTTGTTTTACCTCTGATGATAGTTTACTCATCTTACACAAAGGTTTTTAATGTCAAGAATGGCTTTGAGCAACACTCCAAAAACCCCCATTGACCTACCATTTTTTTTCATTGTCCGTGCTGGGATGTTTTAACTTAAAATTTGCATCTATAGTGGCACTGTTACTTTGGAAGGTAGTACCATACAAGATAGTTGCATGTTGCATCTATAGTGGCACTGTTACTCTAGTAGGTAGTACCATACAAGACACTTCTATATTACATCTACAGTGGCACTGTTACTCTGGAAGGTGGTACCATACAAGACAGTTTTATGCTGCATCTATAGTGGCACTGTTACTCTGGATAGTAGTACCATACAAGACAGTTGTATGTTACATTTATAGTGGCACTGTTACTCTGGAAGGTAGTACCATACAAGAAAGTTGTTTGTCACATTTATAGTGGCACTATTACTCTGGAAGGTAGTACTATACAAGACAGTTGTATGATGCCTCTAATTTCAGTGTTGTTACTCTGGAAGGTGGTACCATACAAGGCAGTTGCAGGTTGCATCTAGAGTAGCAGTGTTGCTACTCTGGAAGGTGGTACCAGAATAAAAAATAAGTGTTGGTAAGATAAAAATATGCCCTAGTGTAGTGAATGATTTTACAGGCTTTAGATCAGTGGAAAGTCAAGTTCAGGAAATTGTTGACTTTTCAAGGAGAGTGCCAGGTGAGGGATTTGAAAATATGCAGCCAGATGACATCAGTGATCTCTTGATAATGATAATGATGAATGAATTGTAGAGGAAAAGTTGCAGAAATTAAATTCATGGCTGCAGAAAACAGAATATGATGAAGATAAAGAAGTTGAGCCTGAAAGAGTAATGCTGACACTGCTAGAGATGCATGTCCCTCCATAATGTCAGTAAAGCTGCAGACTTGTTTATTGAAAAGAACCATGACTCACCTTGAAGCATTGCTGTAAAGCACGTTCTGGAGCAGGAACCTGGGACTTATTGTCTACTTTATAAAGAACTGCAGGATAAAACAAACCAGCAGTGCACGACTGAGTACCTGAGTACTCCACTGCAACCATCAACTGATGAAGCTGCATCACCATCACTAGAGTCCCAACCTTCAACATCACTAGAGTCCCAACCCTCAACATCGACCCAGTAGGGCCACAGCCATCCTCTCCACTCACTTTAAGATGCCTTGCATTCTATGGATTAAGTGTAGGAAACTACCCATTCATCTATTTCAACTCGTCTATAAAGTGATTAGTAATTGGTAATTTGACAGTTTCACACCAAATTAAAAATTGCCAATTTAAAAATAGTTCATAATAAACAATGTAGACATTGCTGGCACTAAAAAAATTCCACAGTTCAGTGGTCACATCCTCAGGCTTCTCCTATATTACACTTACTTTTCATTTTCAGTTCTTATTCATACACAGAAGATTTACTCCTTTTTTCAGATTATATATAATTATAGGGGGATAAGTCTGCTGAGTATACCTGGTAAAGTGTATGGTTGAGTTATTATTGAAAGAATTAAGAGTAAGACGGAGAATAGGATAGGAGATGAACAAGGAGGCTTTAGGAAAGGTAGGGGGTGTGTGGACCAGGTGTTTACAGTGAAACATATAAGTGAACAGTATTTAGATAAGGCTAAAGAGGTCTTTGTGGCATTTATGGATTTGGAAAAGGCATATGACAGGGTGGATAGGGGGAGCAATGTGGCAGATGTTGCAAGTGTATGGTGTAGGAGGTAGGTTACTGAAAGCAGTGAAGAGTTTTTACGAGGATAGTGAGGCTCAAGTTAGAGTATGTAGGAAAGAGGGAAATTATTTCCCAGTAAAAGTAGACCTTAGACAAGGATGTGTGATGTCACCGTGGTTGTTTAATATATTTATAGATGGGGTTGTAAGAGAAGTAAATGCGAGGGTCTTGGCAAGAGGCGTGGAGTTAAAAGATAAAGAATCACACACAAAGTGGGAGTTAAACCATACCCCCGGCCGGGATTGAACCCGCGGTCATAGAGTCTCAAAACTCCAGCCCGTCGCGTTAGCCACTAGACCAGCTAGCCACAATAAGATTCATCCAACTAGGTATATTTCTACACCATAGGAAAGTTAGCACAGGCACCTCTGTGACCACAAATGCAAGTTTTTACAGATGAATCTCCAGCTAGCGTGGCCGTGACGAACTCTAGCTCAAGTCCCTTCACTGCCGTCAACATGACTTAAGAAATCGTAATGACACGATTGCAAATAAACCATACCCCCGGCCGGGATTGAACCCGCGGTCATAGAGTCTCAAAACTCCAGCCCGTCGCGTTAGCCACTAGACAGCTAGCCACAATAAGATTCATCCAACTAGGTATATTTCTACACCATAGGAAAGTTACACAGGCACCTCTGTGACCACAATGCCAAGTTTTACAGACGAATCTCCAGCTAGCGTGGCCGTGACGAACTCTAGCTCAAGTCCCTTCACTGCCGTCAACATGACTTAAGAAATCGTAATGACACGATTGCAAATAAACCATACCCCCGGCCGGGATTGAACCCGCGGTCATAGAGTCTCAAAACTCCAGCCCGTCGCGTTAGCCACTAGACCAGCTAGCCACAATAAGATTCATCCAACTAGGTATATTTCTACACCATAGGAAAGTTAGCACAGGCACCTCTGTGACCACAAATGCAAGTTTTTACAGACGAATCTCCAGCTAGCGTGGCCGTGACGAACTCTAGCTCAAGTCCCTTCACTGCCGTCAACATGACTTAAGAAATCGTAATGACACGATTGCAAATAAACCATACCCCCGGCCAGGATTGAACCCGCGGTCATAGAGTCTCAAAACTCCAGCCCGGCCACGCTAGCTGGAGATTCGTCTGTAAAAACTTGCATTTGTGGTCACAGAGGTGCCTGTGCTAACTTTCCTATGGTGTAGAAATATACCTAGTTGGATGAATCTTATTGTGGCTAGCTGGTCTAGTGGCTAACGCGACGGGCTGGAGTTTTGAGACTCTATGACCGCGGGTTCAATCCCGGCCGGGGGTATGGTTTATTTGCAATCGTGTCATTACGATTTCTTAAGTCAAGTTAAAGTGGGAGTTGTCACAGCTGCTCTTTGCTGATGACACTGTGCTCTTGGGAGATTCTGAAGAGAAGTTGCAGAGATTGGTGGATGAATTTGGAAGGGTGTGCAAAAGAAGAAAATTAAAGGTGAATACAGGAAAGAGTAAGGTTATGAGGATAACAAAAAGATTAGGTGATGAAAGATTGAATATCAGATTGGAGGGAGAGAGTATGGAGGAGGTGAATGTATTCAGATATTTGGGAGTGGACGTGTCAGCGGATGGGTCTATGAAAGATGAGGTGAATCATAGAATTGATGAGGGGAAAAGTGTGAGTGGTGCACTTAGGAGTCTGTGGAGACAAAGAACTTTGTCCTTGGAGGCAAAGAGGGGAATGTATGAGAGTATAGTTTTACCAACGCTCTTATATGCTCTTATATGGGTGTGAAGCATGGGTGATGAATGTTGCAGCGAGGAGAAGGCTGGAGGCAGTGGAGATGTCATGTCTGAGGGCAATGTGTGGTGTGAATATAAGGCAGAGAATTCGTAGTTTGGAAGTTAGGAGGAGGTGCGGGATTACCAAAACTGTTGTCCAGAGGGCTGAGGAAGGGTTGTTGAGGTGGTTTGGACATGTAGAGAGAATGGAGTGAAACAGAATGACTTCAAGAGTGTATCAGTCTGTAGTGGAAGGAAGGCGGGGTAGGGGTCGGCCTAGGAAAGGTTGGAGAGAGGGGGTAAAGGAGGTTTTGTGTGCGAGGGCTTGGACTTCCAGCAGGCATGCGTGAGCGTGTTTGATAGGAGTGAATGGAGACAAATGGTTTTTAATACTTGACGTGCTGTTGGAGTGTGAGCAAAGTAACATTTATGAAGGGGTTCAGGGAAACCGGCAGGCCGGACTTGAGTCCTGGAGATGGGAAGTACAGTGCCTGCACTCTGAAGGAGGGGTGTTAATGTTGCAGTTTAAAAACTGTAGTGTAAAGCACCCTTCTGGCAAGACAGTGATGGAGTGAATGATGGTGAAAGTTTTTCTTTTTCGGGCCACCCTGCCTTGGTGGGAATTGGCCAGTGTGATAATAATAAAAAAAAAAAATATATAACCAGGAAAGATTTATCATACTTTACAGCATCCCAGTAATTGAATCAGACCTATTAAAAACCCATAAAACAGACTAAGGGTTGTAGGGGGGCCTTACCCATCCTCTGGAATATAGACAGCATTCAAATAATTCTTCTACTCTGAGCTCAAGTTCAAGCTACTTTCAGTCCTGAAACCAGTAATATGTCTTCCAGTCAATCAAATGATACCAAGAAACAGTCAATCAATCCATAAAAACCATTTGAGAAAATACTGCAAAGTCACTGTTTTAAACCATCCACAGTCAGTCTTGTTTATTCCATCATGCACTGCATGGGGCAGGATTTTCTTTTTATATGGTGCACACTCACTGCACAGACCCATTCTCTTATATCTAGACCAAAATATACAGTTCACAGCTTATCTGACTGAGCTGAGCTCTTGACATAGAACTATTTGAGGTACCCTGAGCTCAATGACATAGTTAATGTAGGAGGGTAGACAGTAAAAGTGTTAACTCATGAAGGGTTGTGTACATTTTAATGTACAGAACTTGATGCATTGTTTATACAGGAGTGACACTTGAATGCATGCAGAAAGCCCATCATCATTATGCAGAGCATTTCTGGCAAACACTGAATGACTTCTTTTGTCCAGCATTATGTAGATCCCACAACTCCTTACTTCTCCCCTTCCCTTTCCAACCCCTTTTCTTTTCTTCCCTTATCCCTGTGCTATATACATAACCACTGAATCATCCATCAGTCCCAGTATGTAATAACTGTTAAAATAAGAGCATTAAGACTGCTGTTAGTATAACATAAGTGAGTCTTGGCATGCACTTGTCACCAGAGGGTTTGGTGTTGGCCTTGCATGATGTGAGTGATGGAGGTTTGGTCACCTGCTTGCTGGAGATGGCTATTGCTGGCTGGGCCGGCTTCATGGTTGACCTTCCTCCACCACCAGCTCCACTACCCTCTGCTATGGATAGAGCTCCACCTCTTCTTGCTGCACTATTTAGTGAGGAAGTTGGGTGAGTTAAGAACTTCTATTGTTTGCACTACCACCTTTAACCCTTAAACTGTCCAAACATAGATCTACATCCATGTGCGGGGAAGCTCTGAACGTAGATCTATGTTTTTTTTTACATGCTTTCAAATGGGGAAAACCAAGGTCGGAGCGCTACGCACGTGAACATAGATTTACGTTTGGACAGTTTAAGGGTTAAACAAACAAATAAACTTTATTTCTATAAAGTGGAGTACACTGTGTACTACAATTAAGGTAATTGATATATACAGTTGATCCTTGAACAATGCAGGGGTTAGGGGCCCTGACCTACTTCTTAGTCGAAAATTCACGTATAACTTTTGACTCCCCAAAAACTTAACTACTAATAGCCTACTGTTATGTTATGTGTATTATATACTGTATTCTTAAAATAAACTAAGCTAGAAAAAAAATGTTAAGAAAATCATTAAGAAGAGAAAATTCATTTATACTACTGTACTGTATTTTTTGATATCATAAGTTTACATTGTCTGTTTACAAGATGAATCGTCTGTCAGTATCTACATCAGTATTGTCTTATATGATACAAAACACTCTGGATGTTATACATATTACTAACACTAGACATCAGAAATGAGAAGATTTATATTTACATGATTTATATTTTATATTTATATAATTTAATACTGCATCTTTGTTTACATTTCACTAGACTGCTATTGGCCTCGTGTACGACTGGTAAGTATTTGTGTGTGTAAGTTTAAATAAGTTTTAACTTGTAGGGATATATTAATAGATTTGTTTATGTTATGGTAGTAAATGATAAAATAAGACTAGAATATACATATATTTTATGCGTTCATGACATACCTAACTTTTTCTATTTTTTTTTTTTTTTATATTTCTAGGCCACGTGGTTTGTCTGCAAGTTTTTTCAAATTGTTGCAGATGTCCAAAAAATTTTCCAATATATTTATTGAAAAAATCCACATGTAAGCGCAGCTGTACAGTTCAAACCCGTGTTGTTCAAGGGTTGACTGTGTAAACTATAGAAAGGCCCCTTTTTATGTAAGGCATTTCAGAGAGCTTTAAAACTAAACTGAGATTACAAGTACAGTGGACCCCTGAGTTTTGTGATTAATCCGTTCCAGAGAGTCTGTTGAATGACGAAATTGCCGAATGGCGAAACCATTTTTCCCATAAGAAATAATGGAAATAAAATTAATCCGTTCCAGACACCCAAAAATATTAAAAAAAAAAAAGTTAAAATTAAATAAAGATTTACATACAGAAAACAATGAGAAATAAAGTACATACATATATAAAATAATAACATCATTACACTTGCCTTTATTGAAGACTTCTGGGTGGACGGAAGACGGGAGGAGGGGATAGGAGGAAGGTGTACACTATTGTTTGGAAGGGGAATCCCCTTCCATAAAGACTTCAGGTACCAAGTCCTTATCTGGGGTTACTTCCCTTCTTTGTTTTTTTAATGACACTGGGAACAACTTGAGAGTCACTGGACCCCTGTCGCACAGAATATCTGTCCAGAGAGCTCTGTTTCTGGCATTTCTTTAAGATTTGTCTGAAGTGGGACACAACACTGTCATTGTACATGTTGCCAACACGGCCTGCAACAACTCTGTCAGGGTGAAGTTCATCCATAAATAATTGCACTTCAGTCCACTTTGCACAAATGTCCTTAATCTTTGAAGAAGGCACCTTCCTCCATCTCTCTTCCTTCTCCTCTGCAGCAATTTCCTGAGCTGTGATCTCTTGCTGTTGCAGATGAAGCTCTTCCAGCTCTGCAGTGGTTAGCTCTTCATCGTGGTCCTCCACCAACTCTTCCACATCCTTGAAACTCGCATCCAACCCCATGGAATTCCTCAGTGACAATACTTTCCACAACTGGCATAGGCTTCTTAGGGTCAGCCCCAAACCCTTCAACCCTTGTACACACTGTGGCCACACTTTTCTCCAAGCAGAATTCAAAGTTCTACAATTCACTCCTTCCCAAGCTTTGCCTATAAGGTTTATGCAAGTGAGGATATTGAAGTGATCTTTCTAGAACTTTCTTAGGGTCAGTTCAGTATTTGAGGTCACTTCAAAGCACTTTTGAAACACTGCTTTGGTGTACAGTTTTTGGAAGTTTGAAATGACCTGCTGGTCCATGGGCTGGAGGAGAGGAGTTGTATTAGGGGGCAAGAACTTCACCGTGATGAAACTAAACTCCTCCACCATTTGCTCTTCCAAGTCTGGAGGATGAGCAGAAGTATTGTCCATTACCAGGAGGCACTTGAGTGGCAGTTTATTTTCCAGGAGGTATTTCTTCACACTGGGGCCAACCACTTCATTAAACCAGCCTAGGAAAATTTCCCTTGTGACCCATGCCTTACTGTTAGCCTTCCACATCACACACAAATTACTCTTGGCAACACTGTTTTTCTTGAACATTCTGGGATTTTCAGAGTGATACACCAGTAAAGGTTTCACTTTGCAATCCCCACTAGCATTACTACAAAACATGAGAGTTAGCCTGTCTTTCATAGGCTTGTGTCCTGGGAGTGCTGTTTCCCCCTGCGTGATGTAGGTCCTCTTTGGCATTTTCTTCCAAAAGAGGCCTGTTTCGTCACAATTGAACACTTGTTGGGGTTTGAATTCTTCAGTGTCTGTGTACTCCTTAAACTCCTGTACAAACTTCTCAGCAGCTTTTTTGTCAGAACTGGCAGCCTCACCATGCCTTACCACACTGTGTATGCCACTATGCTTCTTAAATCTCTCAAACCAACCTTTGCTGGCCTTAAAATAAGCATCACCACTCGTTGCAGGCATTTTCTTTACGAGATCGTCATGCAACTGCCTTGCCTTTTCGCATATTATCAACTGCATAATACTATCTCCTGCTAACTGTTTTTAAGTAATCCACACCAACAATAACCTTTCCACTTCTTCGAGGGTTTGCGATCTCTGTTTTGTCAGCATATCTACCCCTTTTGCAACAACAGCACACTTTATTCCCTTTCCCTTCGTCATGATCGAAGTGATGGTTGAATGGGGTTTGCCATACATCCTGGCAAGTTCTGTAATACGCACTCCATTCTTATATTTTTCAGTGATTTCCTTCTAGAATTCGCTCGTGTTCCTCACTTTCTTTACCAAAGAGCTGACACTAGCTTTCCTTGGGCCCATGGTGACTTATTTAGCAGTTGCAAGCACAAAAAAAATAGATTATTATGAAATGTATTGTATGAACCCATGAGGTGATGGTCACACACTGGTAAACACTGGCACACTGAGTGTGAATAGTGCGGGAGACTGGCTTTGTGTGCGTGCTGACAGGCGGACACGTACCAGACGGTCACCAAATCATGCCGAAAAAACTTGCCGAAAGTCGGATTTCATGAAAGTCGCAGCCGCTGAACGGCGGGGGTCCACTGTATATGAGAATAAGGATACTTAACCCTTCCAGGGTGGGTCCCATAGTACTACCCCATGAGCTCAGCTCACTTAGATAAATTGTGAGAGGTAAATTTGTGCCTAAATATGAAAGAATGGGTCTGTTTTAAGTATGCATCATATAAAAAAATCCTACAGCACGCAGTGCACAATGGGGGAAAAACTATGACCGTATTTTTGGTTTAAAATGGTGAATTTGCGGTGCTGTTTCGTATGGTTTTTATGGTTGTATTCTCGGTTTCTTGGTATTGTTTGATAGAATGGAGGATATAGATATAGATATCATTTTGATTGGTTTTAGGACTGAAAAAAAGTAGCTTAAAATTTAGTTCAAAGTACCAGAAATGTTCGATTTTTACCGATATTCCAGAGTGCAGAAATTACGTCACTAGTCTAATACATGTCCAACTTTTGGTCTGATATGCATTATTTATACAGTTATTATGATAATGCAATGTTCTTTAAAACAGTCACTCTTCTATTTTTAATATTAATAAAAATTCAAAATAGAAACTAAAGAATAATTATTTTACTTCTTTGCAAATGTTAGTGTGTAATTAAATTTTGGTTTGTTAAGTACAAAGAAAGTCACTATCGTGCAGGGGCATTTCGGGCAGACTAATCCTAGTACATAATAACCACTCTTTAATAAGAGTGGTTAACTTTTTAATAAGTTTTTATTTTATCTTATTACTAATATTAGATAGTCAAGGTGGAGGTATATAAGAATAATATTCCTGAAGTTGCACATAATAAAAGCAATATTATAATTAATGGTTCAAACAGTAATATTTCATGGATTGGCAGATGTTTAACCCTTTAACTGTCGGTGCCGTAATATTACGGCTTGCAAGCCAGTGTTGCTGCCATAATATGCCAAAATACTATTGGCTTCCAATCATGCAGAAGAATACTGGTAGGCCTACATATGAGAGAATGGGTCTGAGTAGTCAGTGTGCACAGTATAAAAAAAAATCTTGCAGCATGCAGTGCATAATGAGAACAAAAAACTCCGACTGAGTTTTTGGTTTAACCCTTTCAGGGTCCGTCCTGTAGATCAACAGCTTTACATTGAGTGTCCAAACTGTAGATCTACGCCAAAATTCTAGCGCCGTCAAATTTAGCACGAAAACGCTCATAGGCCTACATGTGAGAGAACGGGTCTGCATGGTGGGTGTGCGCCATAAACAAAAAATCTAGGCGCCCGCTTAGCATTGTGGGAACGCCGGCTCAGTTACCCTTGTTCACCATGCCTCGTCGCAAGTCAGCTCTCACTCCCCGGAAAATTGGGACTCTCCTCTTCCTATCTGATAGTTCTGACACTGATGGAAGTGGAAATGAAGACGAATTCTACGGCTTTGATCAGTTAGTGACCGAAAAGAATGACCAGGATATCGATAATAGTGCAGAAAACCCTGACGATCCTCAACCTTCTACCTCTGGTGTGGGCACTCGTGACTCACGGTCGGTTGTTCCTCATCGCAAGAGAAAACTAATATTTTCGCGTGGCCAGGCCTCTGACTTCAGTAATGATGATGGTAGTGACGTGGACTGTGATTTTATTGCGCTCGACGATCAATCGAGTAGTGATAGGAATCATATTCACCAGTGAAGCGTCGGTATGTTCGCCGCCACATGCGCTCGGGTAGTGTACCCTATGCTGTGCCCAGGGGACGGAGTACATCCCGGAGTACATCCCATGGCCCAACACCAGTTTTAGGTAGTGATAGTGAGGATGATGTGGCTACACTTGGCATGGATAGACCACAGGCATCAGTGGATGGTGTTAGTGGTGATGGTAGTGGCACTGCCATGCGTGACTCACCAGGCCACGCTGGGACCCATGCTGACTCGTCAGTTCAAGGACAAAGCGGAGCGCCAGCCACCAGCCCACCACAACCACCCGCACAACCAGCCTATGATGTCCAGTATCCACCAGCAAACCGTATGTGGGATTGGCAGCAAAATCCCAATTTTGTTCCCAAGCCTCACCACTTTGATGATTCTAAAAGTGGAATTCTACCTACTTGTCCCCTTGGAACCATGGCCAGTGAACTGGAATTCTTTGAATTATTCTTTGACCAGCCATTGATGGAAATTATTGTCAGGGAAAGTAATAAATATTTTGAGTACACCATGGCAAATACGATCTTATCACCACAGTCAAGACTACACAGGTGGAAAGAGACGACTGTTGCAGAAATGTATTTGCTTTTTGCAACAATAATGCTTATGCCTCACGTCTATAAGCATAATATAAAAGCATACTGGTCCACAGATCGGCTAATTTCTACCCCGGTCTTCAGTGAAATCATACCAGTGAACAGGTTTATCTTACTCTTATGTATGTTGCACTTCTCTGACAAAACCAGGCCTGACAGAAGTGACAGGTTATACAAGATTAGAAATGTTTTCATGTATCTCAAACAAAAGTTCAGCATATACTTTTATCCATTCAAGAATGTTGTAATTGATGAGTCTTTGATTTTGTTCAAAGGTAGACTGTCATTCAAGCAGTATATAACCGAGCAAGAGGAAACGCTTTGGTATAAAACTGTTTGTACTCTGTGATTGTGACAGTGGCCTGGTGTTGGATATTGTTGTATACACGGGTAGTAAAACATTGAAAGATACCAAGATGTTATTGGGTATCTCAGGTGACGTAGTGAGAAACATGATGGCACCTTATCTTGGTAAGGGGCATACATTATATACCGATAACTGGTACACAAGCCCATTACTCAGTGATTTCATGCGAGCGAACAAGACAGATGTGTGTGGCACAGTGCGTTCTAATCATAAACATATGCCCAGGCTCAACACAGGTGTTCGTGGTGATGACGTGCAGGTGTTTACTGCCAATGACATCATGGCATTACGGTATCATGACAAACGAGATGTCACATTGTTGACAACCATTCACCGTAATGAAATGCAAGACAGTGGCAAAGTTGATCGAGTGACTAATGAACATATTCGAAAACCAGTGTCAGTGATTGATTATACACAAAACATGTGCTTGGTTGACAAGTGTGACATGCAGATTGGTTTTGTTGACTGTGTTCGTAAGAGTTACAAGTGGTACATGAAACTTTTCTTCCATCTCATGGACATTTCAATGCTCAATGCATATAATATGTACCAAATAAAGACTGGCAACAGACCACCGTATGGTGAATTTTGTTTGTCTGTTGTCAGACAACTCATAATGAAGTACCAGGTAACAACACCTGCTATACAACATGGTCCTCGAATTCCTCAGGATATACCCAAGCGTTTGAGGAGAGAAGGTGATCATTTCATAATACAGCTTCCTTCAACTCAGAAGAAATTTGCTCAGAAGAGATGCATTGTCTGTGCACAAACAAAACGACGGCAACAAAGACGCAAAGACACTCGGTTTATGTGTGAGGAATGTAAGGTGCCTCTGTGCATGGTGCCTTGTTTCAAGGAGTTCCACAAGCTCCAGCAGTTTTAAAACCGTGTCCAGTGATTGTAAATATGTAAATATATGATAGAACATTAGTATTATACAATATTTGTGCATGTTTATTGTAATAAACAACAGTGGTAAACAATAATATGATAATAACTTTAGTGCGGTTATTGTGTTCAATACAGTGAGTTTATATATATACATTATATACAGTATTGGTCTCTCAGGCCCCAAGTGTTAGTAGGAATAGAAAAAAATTGGAAAAGAAAAGAAAAAACAACTAAAACCACAAAATAATGTAATGCGCGTATGTGGAATTCGTCGATGTTGCCGCCACCACATCATTTTTGACAAACTTCTTGGCACTGTGTCTCGGTAAGTACTGATCAGATTTTTTTTTTTGTCTTATTACCTTCACAAAAATATGCTCTTTAATTCTGTAAGAATTTTTTTTTTTTTTTTTTTTTTTTTTTCAAAATTTCTTGGACACTGGAGCACCACTTCAGATTTTGGCCTTGGACCCTGAAAGGGTTAAAACACAGATTTTCGGTATGTTTTCGTATGGTATTTATGGTTGTATTCTCATTTTCTTGGTCTTTTTTGATAAATTAGATGATATATTACAGAAATAAAGATGATTTTGAATGGTTTACAGACTAAAAGCACCTTGAAATTGAGCTCAAAGTATCAGAAATGTTTGATTTTTGCTGATGTTCAAGAGTAAACAAATGAGGTCATGCATCCAATATGCATCAGCTGATGGGTCTAATATGCTTTCACAAATGTGCTGATATTATTTATATAATTTTTACAGTAATGCAGTAGTCTGCATAGAAGTAAATTTTATGTTTTTTGTGTATATAAAAATTCAAAATGGAAAGCAAGCGTAATATAAGAGGGTCCTAGAGACATGACTAATGAACAGAGAAAATGTTATTTTAGTGCTACGAATGTTTGTATTGTTATTTCTGGACTGTATTTTGAAATTGGTCTTCTTTGAATTGTGTATGAAATTGGCCAAATTATCAATTTCTGATCACTTTACTGGGTAGGTGAAATCGGTAAATGGGCGGTTTCTTGTACTCAGTCGATAGAACAAATGGAGTTCTAGCGAAATATCTATGAGTTTGGTAGACTGGAACAATGAAATTGACCAAAAATAGGGCTCAAATTGGGCAAAATTGCTGATGCATAACCCTTTCACTGTCACAACCCCTGCTCACAAACTTGCTCTCAGTGTTAAAGAATTTAAAAAAAAAAAAATTTTTCTTATGAAATGATAGAGAATCTAATCTCGATGGTAATGACACCAAAAGTTCGAAATTTGATGGAAAACTTATGGAATTATGCTCTTGCAAACTTAGCAGTCTTGGCGATGTATGCACATTGGCAATTTTGCCCAATTTGAGCCCTATTTTCTGCCAATTCCATTGTTCTAGTCAGCCAAACTCATAGCTATTTCACTAGAACTCCATTTGTTCTATCGATTGAGTACAAGAAACCGCCCATATACTGATTTCAACTACCCAATAAAATGGTCAGAAATTGGCAATTTGGCCAATTTCACACAAATTTCAAAAGATGCCAATTTCAAAATAGGGTCCAGAATAAACAATGCAGATATTCATGGCACTAAAATAATATTTTCTCTGTTCATTAGTCATGTCTCCAGACCTCTCTTATATTACTCTTGCTTTCCATTTTCAATTTTTATTCACACAAAGAATAGAAGATTTACTGTTATGCAGACTACTGCATTATTGTAATAATTGTATAAATAATGTCAACCCATTCATGACTGCATATTAGACTGGCCAGTTGGACATGTAGCGTTTACTCTTAAACATTGGAAAGGCTGGTGGCGGTATCGAGTTACCGTCTGCCAAACCTCAGCCTGGCCCCTCCAATAAGACATTTGTTCGTACCTTTGCTGTGTTAAAGAAGCAGCTATAGAGTAACTGCTTCTTTAACACAGTTAAGGTACGAGCAGATGTCTTCCTCGAGGGGCCAGGCCGAGGTTCAGCAGACGGTAACTCGACACCGCCACCAGCCTTGAAACGCTGCACCCAGTTCCTCACTGAATGCTCACACACACTAACATTCTCCACTATTCCTTTCGTCTTGTGCCCATCTTTGTGAAGCCCTATGATTTGACATATAGTTTCAGGTATTAAAGACTTCCTTTTACCCACAATCAAACATGTATAACTCCAAAACCAAAGGAACACTGGACAAAAGATGGGGCAGACGAGAGACAAAAGTGCAGCACTTCCTCTCACCACAGCAGCCATGTGAGCAATGAGAAGTCACTGTGAAGTGTGGAAGCAGGCTGTGACATCATGCTAACGGCTGCTACCCAGCAGAATGCACTGACGAAAAAAGACCCCCCCTGTATGGTAGGCCTTTGATTTTCATCACTGCATTATGCCGGAGCACTCACCTGGCATAATGCCGTGACGAGCACTGTAGAGCAAACAGCATGGCAAACACCAGGGATTCACTGATGTCATGTCATACTAACACTCCCCTTTTAAAAGGAAAGTGATGCTGACCTTGAGTTTAGTGGCTTTGAGATGGATGTGGGCACAAGTTTTCGAGGAAATATTAAAAACCTCGATAATAACCCATGTGCAGCATCCTTTCAGTTTTGATGCCACTAGTAGTGCCATTCTCCTAGAATGTCCTATAACCTATGCCCTAAGTAAGGAGTAACGATTCTGGAACTTTGCAAATACAAAAGGAGCACTGGTCACAGAAATAGCAAATATTGAACTTAAGCTTAAGGAATCATACAAGTGACAAACATAGGAAGAACTTAAAGCCATAAATGAAATTGAAAAAATTAAATACTTTCTTTCTTAAGCCAAATCTAGGGTAAAAACAATGTCCAGTACTGGACCCCTGCTGCTTAAATGAGTTGGGACTTAAATAGATAGTCCCAATACAACTCAGTGTTTAGTGAGCCATTAATCAGACTTAGGGTCGACAGACTCAAAATTTGGCTAATTCAAAAATTTATGATATTATCCTAACACTGCAAGACTTTGAAAAAGCAATAAATGACATGCCCAAGTCTCTGCCTCAGGATCAGACTCGTGGAACTCGGTGCTCATCAAGAACTGCAAGAAAATCCTTTCACATACCTTAAGTAGAGCATGGACAGGGGATCATCCCACTGTCACTATAAACAACAAACATAGCCCCACTTTACAAAGGTGTCAGTAAAACATTTGCTAAGAATTACAGAAAGATAGCACTAACGTCTCGCATCATAAAAATTTATGAAAGGGTTCTAACAAGCAAGATCGTGACCCACTTAGATACCCATCAGTTGCACAACCCAGGGCAGCATGGTTTAGAGCAGGTTACTCCTGCCTGTACCAACTACTGTACTACTATGACATGGTCTTGGATGCTTTGGAGGTCAAACAAAATGCAGATGTAGTATACACAGACTTTGCAAAAGCCTTCAACAAGTGCAATCATGGTGTAATAGCACACAAAATGTGTGATAAAATAATAACAGGTAAATTTGGTAGATGGATTTATAAATTAATAAATAGAATACAAGGAGCAATAGTAAACAAGAATAAAGTCAGAGGCAGCTACAGTGAAAAGCTCTTTTCTGCAAGGTATAGTACTCAATCCCATCCTGTTCCTCATCCTCATATCTGACATACAGAAATGTAAGCCACAGCACCATGCCATCCTTTGTGGAAGACCCCTGAATTTGCATGACAGTGTTATCCATCGAGGACACTGCAGGTCTCCAAGCTGACATCAACCACATCTTTAATTGGGCTGCAGAAAAATGATAAGAAGTTCAGTGAAGACAAATTTCAATTACTCTCTAATGGGAAACTCAAAGAAATTAAAACTGTATTGGAGTATAAAACAAACTGTACTGTTGGTATGGAACACTACTATGAACTGTACTGTTGGTATGGAACACTACTATGATCTGTACTGTTGGTATGGAACACTACTATGAACTCTACTGTTGGTATGGACCACTACTATGAACTCTACTGTTGGTATGGACCACTACTATGAACTCTACTGTTGGTATGGAACAATACTATGAACTGTACTGTTGGTATAGAACAATACTGTGGACTGTCCTGGTGGCAATAAAATACCTTGACACCTTAGTAATTTTTATGTTGAAATAAGAGAATTAGTGTTCCTACAGGTGGGTGCTGGAGGTAAAGAGTGCAAATGTTCCTACAGGTGGGTGCTGGAGGTAAAAAGTGCAAATGTTCCTACAGGTGGGTGCTGGAGGTAAAAAGTGCAAATGTTCCTACAGGTGGGTGCTGGAGGTAAAGAGTGCAAATGTTCCTACAGGTGGGTGCTGGAGGTAAAAAGTGCAAATGTTCCTACAGGTGGGTGCTGGAGGTAAAAAGTGCAAATGTTCCTACAGGTGGGTGCTGGAGGTAAAGAGTGCAAATGTTCCTACAGGTGGGTGCTGGAGGTAAAGAGTGCAAATGTTCCTACATGTGGGTGCTGGAGGTAAAGAGTGCAAATGTTCCTACATGTGGGTGCTGGAGGTAAAGAGTGCATATGTTCCTACAGGTGGGTGCTGGAGGTAAAGAATGAGCAAAGCAGCACAGTGCTGGAAAGGTTTCTTAGTGCTGGAGTTCCTGGCACTTGTGTTATAGGCACCACTACAGAAACTGGCCCTCATGCTCAGGTAGTATGACCATTTGTGTTAAATATGAAGCAGTGGAATATTAACTATATATATGGTGTACTTACCACCTTTTATTCAACATCATAACTCAAAAATTTGTCATTGACTGCTTTAAGCATTTTCAAACTTTTTTTTTATTTTGACAGTCTTGTCTTGCATTCTTATCTTATTTTTTTGGCTCTCATCATCATGCCCCAATATATACTGTATACTCATCTGTTTACGCTAGTCCTCAGACTTCTAAAACGTTTTCCTTTGCAAAGTCATAGATTACTGAGCCTAGTAGTAAAGTGTAAAATGTTTTATTAAGGATCTTCAGACTGAATTTCATAAATTCATTAATGATTTAATTTTTTTCATGTTAAGACATGAAAAGAATAAGAATTAGAAATGTTATAAGTGATGATACTGTCAGGTGAGAATCAGTGTAGGTGGCCAGGAAGCCACTTGCCTGAGTGTGCTGGAAGCTGCAAGACTATGGGAGGAGACCAGCTACCAGCTGGAGCAGCGTCAAGCCAACCCAGAGTGTGCTGAGGATGAGTACCGCAGCCTGGACAACCGTCTCTATACTACCTACACTGTCCCCTTCTCTTACCGTGACTTTGTCTTAGGTGGGTCTCTCTCCCAGTGTATACCATATCTATATGTATCAGTAATCCTGGGTCTTTTTGCCAGGGGTAAGTACCATGACTTAGTCTTGGCTTGTTGCTGCTCATTATAAAGTTGACCGACAGACTGTCACACGGGTAAGTCAGTAGTAAAATAAAATTTACATAGTTTTGCATCATATGTTTTCTGTGGCATCATACCTGGAAACATTTCTAGTTATACAGTGGACCCCCGGTTAACGATTTTAATCCGTGCAAGAGGGGTAATTGTTATGCGAAATAATCGCTATGTGAATGAATTTTCCCCATAAGAAATAATGGAAATCAAATTAATCCGTGCAAGACACCCAAAAGTATGAAAAAAAAAAATTTTACCACATGAAATATACATTTTCCCACACACAAAGAGAAGGATACATGCACAATAGTAGAGTAGTACATGCACAGTATATATTGTGCATGTACTAGTCTACTAAATGAAGAATAAATGACACTTACCTTTATTGAAGATGCAGCAATGACTGATGAGACACCGTGTCCTGGGAGTGCCTTTTCCTCCTGAGTACTGTAGGTCCTGTTTGGCATTTTCTTCCAGAACAGGCCTTATCACACTGTGTATGCCACTACGATTCTTAAATCTCTCAAACCAACCTTTGCTGGCTTTAAATTCACCAATATGAGCACTAGTTCCAGGCATTTTTCCCTGTTCACCTGGGTGTTAGTCGACTTGTGTGGGTTGCATCCTGGGAGACAAGATTAAGGACCCCAATGGAAATAAGTTAGACAGTCTTCGATGACACTGACTTTTTTGGGTTATCCTGGGTGGCAAATCCTCTGGGGTTAATTGTTTCTTGGTATTCTCAATAAGCCACACCAACAACGGTGCTACAGCAGCGCAGCCAGTGCAGAGCTGACAGTGCAGCAGCAGCAGCAGCTGTACCACCAATAGTAGCGATACTTATCAATGATCTTTTTCTTCATCTCTATTGTAATTCTCACCCTTATTGCTGTAGGGTTGGCACTAGAAGCTTTCTTGGGGCCCATGGTCACTTATTTTCCAGAAAAAGCACCGAAAACACTGTAATAATACGAAATATTCCGATTGTATGCTTGGATGTTACCGCGGAGGCTGGCTGGTAAACAATGCCACCGGCAGAACATGTGAGCGTGGTTCAGGCCGCGTCTCGGAGGAAAATCGGTAAGCGGGTTTTTAAGCGGTATGTGAGGCAAAATTTTTGCGATTAAAGTAAGCGGTATGCGAAATAATCGCTATGTGATGCCATCGTTATGCGGGGGTCCACTGTACAATGCATTTTGGGCAGACTTAATATAAACTAGTTATGGAATTGGAATATTACCTAAATGTTCATCAGAATTGAATGTATAGAGTTAGGAGACTGAAGTACAGGTTGACCATCACTAATCTGGCATCATCAGGACCTGTAGTGTGCAAGATTACAGAGTGATTAGGTTAGGATACACTTAACACAACTGCGATATTTATGCATCGGCGATTTCACCCACTTTATGCCCTATTTTTGGCCCATTCCACTGTTCCAGTCTACCAAACTCATAGCTATTTTGCTAGTATTCCTTCTATTCTGTTGACTGAGCACAAGAAACTGCCCATTGCCTGATTTCAACTACCCAATAAAGTGGTCAGAAATCGGTAATTTGGCCAATTTCACACAAATTTCAAGAGATGCCAATTTCAAAATAGGGTCCAGAATAAACAATGCAGACATTCCTGGCACTAAAATAACATTTTCTCTCTTCATTAGTCATTTCTCAAGGCCTCTCTTATATTACGCTCACTTTCTATTTTGAATTTTGATTCACACAAAAAATAGAAGATTTACTGTTATGCAAACTACTGTATTATTGTAATAATTGTATAAATAATATCATCCTATTCATGACTGTGTATTAGACCAACCAGTTGGACACGTATTGGATGGTGATGTCATTTTGTTTACTCTTGAACATCGGCAAAACTCGAACATTTCCGCTACTTTGAGCTCAATATGAAGGCACTTTCTTTTGTGAAACCAGTCAAAATCATATCTATTTCTGTAATATATCTTCAAACAGAAAATACAACCAGACAGAAAATACAACCATAAAACTATACGAAAATATACCGCAAAGTTGCTGTTTTACACCAAAAACATGGTCGCAGTTTTTTCTCATTATGCACTGTGTTCTGCAGGATTTTTTTTTATGTAGTGCACACTTACTACACAGACCTATTCTCTCATATGTAGGCCCAAATTTATTGGTCACATCTTATCTGAGTGAGCTGAGCTCATGGCGACCGGCAGTGGCTTCAAAGCCACCTTATTTTTTATGGACAATGTACAGTGTACATGCTTTACACAAGAGACATTTCTTTTATTCGTTGGAACCATGGCTAGTGCTAAAAGCGAGCAGGTTATAACAAATGGAGAAAAAGAAATTAGAATGGATTATGCAGCAAGTAGCACCACCAAACAGTAGTGGCAGGTTGGTGTTGCAACCCCGGAAATTTGAAATTATGCTGTCCGAAATTAGTACTGGATTACTGATTGCTAGATTGGTGATGGCCGACCTGTAATTTGATTATCCTAAGTAATAACTCCTTAGTATGGTAGATGTAGAGAAAAGAAATTTAAATACAATAGCAATTTAAGTAATAACTCTTGTTATAACTTTTGTTAAAACAGCAATGGATATTATAAGAATGAAATGGAATGATCACTCCTTGTAAAACTCTAGATTGTTATATCTGGTATATCAGAATGAAGGGATTGTAACACATGAGAAAAGTAATAGGTGTAGAAGGATAATGAGGAAAAGATGTACAGGAGGATGAATAATTGAAGAAAACTCAATTAACAGGTTTTAAAGATATGCTTGACATAGTATATTGTTAATAAAGAGGGGCTTTTTAACAGTAACTTTGATATGGTTGGCAGATAGGAAGCCCATGCAACCTGCAGTTAGTGTTACAAATTTTATGGCCTTTAATGGGCATTGAATTTTTTACTAAAGTTGAGTCAAACTGGGGGAAGAGAAATATCAGAGAGATATTTGTTTTTTATTATGCCTATGGGTTCTGTTACAGCTGTCTAGGAAAAACTTCAAAGATGGATTTATATCTGCATTGATTGTCTTGTACGTGTCATATGTTCAACAGCATGAGCGAATGTTGTATATGTTGACTTAAGTTTCAGATTTTTAACCCTTTTGGGGTCAACAGGCCCTCTCCCAAACTTGTTCTCAGGGTCAAAAAATATTCGGAAAAAAAATTATTTTTTCTTGTGAAATGATAGCTTTTTTTTTTTGTGAGTATTATAGGCCAAAAAAAAAACATTTTTGTGATCAATACTTACCGAGATACGGAGGCGTAAAGTTGACAGAAATTGAACCGCTTACGACAACATCGCCGACTGCCGGTCACCCGGTAATAGTTTATTTTGTTTTTTCTTGAATTTTTTAGTATTTTATTTTTTCAAGTAACTTGTATGGCCTCTGAGACCAATATAAAGACTATTTGGTATATATTCACTCAATGTATACTGCACAATAACAGCACAAACTTTGCTGTCATTATATTGTTTACAAAATATGTTTACACAAACCAACAATAAAAAATGTTGTTTATTACTGTTTTTCTACCATATATATATATATATATATATAAATTCTAGGTAGTAGGTTGGTGGACAGCAACCACCCAGGGAGGTACTACCATCCTGCCAAGTGATTGTAAAACAAAAGCCTGTAATTATTTTACATGATGGTAGGATTGCTGGTGTCTTTTTTCTGTCTCATAAACATGCAAGATTTCAGGTACGTCTTGCTACTTCTACTTACACTTAGGTCACACTACACATACATGTACAAGTATATATATACACACCCCTCTGGGTTTCCTTCTATTTTCTTTCTAGCTCTTGTTCTTGTTTATTTCCTCTTATCTCCATGGGGAAGTGGAACAGAATTCTTCCTCCGTAAGCCATGAGCGGAGAAGCAGCTTATAAACCGTAGGCAGGAGAGGTGCAGCAGTCGTAGGTGTTGTCACATTTGTCCAATGTGGAAGTAGATCATGCCCAAGGGTTAGGCAAGCGAAGAATTCCCAAGTATTAAGAGCCCAAGAAGTTGCAGTGTCTGACAGGATTGTAGATGAATGGTTCAGAGAACCGACATGTTGTTGAATTAGACACATGTGCAACTCTTGGGTATCTTTATTGAGGAAACATTTTGCCACACAGTGGCTTCATCAGTCCATACAAAGGACTGATGTGGACTGACCACATCGACTCAAGGTTGAGGGACTGATTATTACCTCATTCTCCTCCTGTTCTTCAAGTTTCTCCTTTGTATGGACTGATGAAGCCACTGTGTGGCAAAAAGTTTCCTCAATAAAGATACCCAAGAGTTGCACATGTGTCTAATTTATCAACATGTTAGTTCTCTGAGCCATTCATCTACAATCCTGTCAGACACTGCAACTTCTTGGGTTCTTAATACTTGGGAATTCTTCACTTGCCTAACCCTTGGGCACGACCTACTTCCACATTGGACAAATGTGACAACACCTACGACTGCTGCACCTCTCCTGCCTAGGGTTTATAAGCTGTTTCTCCGCTCATATGCCGTATTCTATTCAAGATTGATGGACTGACCACATCGACTCAAGATTGAGGGACTGATTACCTCATTCTCCTCCTGTTCTTCAAGTTTCTCCTTTGTATGGACTGATGAAGCCACTGTGTGGCGAAACGTTTCCTCAATAAAGATACCCAAGAGTTGCACATGTGTCTAGTGTATCTTAGAGAGGTTGCTTACTGTTATGGAGACCTTCTGGGTTATGTGCTGGATGTGAGTGTTGAATTTTAAATTGCTTGCAAGGTACAGACCTAAGAATTTTCACCTGTCTTATAATGACCGAATCATTTGTCACTGAATTGAGTTGTACATATGTAGCTGTTCCCAAATGTCATGTAGAAGGTCTTGTCAATATTAAGAGTTTATTGGTATTCATCCAGGTAAATACCTAGCCGGTGGGAGAATTGGACCTACCTTACATGGGCCAGCAGGCCTGTTGCAGTGTTCCTTCTTTCTTATGTTCTTATGAAACCAGATTTATCATATGTAAACAGAATCAGTTTAAGTTCATAAAATACATGAGGAAGGTCATAGATACAAATGAGGGAAAACTAGAGTACCAAGGTCACTGTCCTGAGGCACCCCTGTGTTAATAGGTCAAATTGACAAGGTTGTATCATTCATGGGAGATGTGTTGGTTTCTGCCTTTAAGATAGGACTTCAAGTATGCAAAAGCATGACCTCTGATGCCATAATGTTCTAATTTAAGAAGCAGGATGTTGTGCTCTGCTGTATTGAAAGCTCTCCTAAGGTCTATGAAGAGGCCCAGTGGCTCTTTGCTGGCAGTAGTGGCTTGCGATGCCAGCAATACCTATACTGTCGTACTGCATCAAACATCTATTTTTAATAATTTTTTATCTTGTTTCGACAAAATAAAAAATTCGCTTATAAATACATTGAAAACTACGTACAACAGATTTTTCCTGTAATTGTCAGTTGCAAATTATTTTAGCGTAAGGTTGGTGAAGTCAAACATCTGGCAGTGAGCATCTGGGGGACTCTGTAGCTCCTATGAACAAGCTGCAACTGATTGTTGGGAAAATTTTGGTTTTTAACGATTTGTTGAACAATGTTGCCATGGTGGGTGAGAGCAAATGAGGTGCTTTCTTATATATTAATAGTGGTAATATTAGGTTTCCTGCCATGTTTTTCAGTGAATTTACTATCAAAGTAACCTGAGTGGGGTTAGTTTGGGATAGATATAAAGAGCCTGTGACATAGTTGCTAGCTGGGGCATTTTAATTTGGCATTTTGCTGGCCAGGCTTGATCCTACACTAGAGAAGAAATAATTGAGAATATTAGCCATGTCAGCAAGTTGGATGGAAGGTTCAGTTGGTTTAGTCTGAATTTATAAGTTCTTTTTCCAGGTCTTGTTCATATTCCCTTTTATTTCATCAACTCTGCTGGCATAATACACATTTTCAGTATGGTGAGTATTGATGTGTAATAGTTTGACTTCTTTGGGTATTAATCCCAGTCTATTTTATTTTTTATAGAGATGTTTTTTGTTAATAGGCAGTAAGTTGGTAGACAGCAACTACCCAGGGAGGCACTACTGTCCTGCCAAGTGAGTGTAAAATGGTAGGATTGCTGGTATCTTTTTTCTGTCTCATAAACATGCAAGATTTCAGGTACATTTTGCTACTTCTCCTTAGACTTAGGTCAGACTACACTTGCATGTACAAGCATATATATGCACACCCCTCTGGGTTTTCTTCTATTTTCTTAGTAGTTCTTGTTTATTTCCTCTTATCTCCATGGGGAAGTGGAACAATTCTTCCTCCGTAAGCCATGCGTGTTGTAAGAGGCGACTAAAATGCTGGGACCAAGGAGCTAGTAACCCCTTCTGTATACATTACTAAAGTTAAAAAGATGAACTTTTGTTTTTCTTTTTGGGCCACCCTACCTTGGTGGGATACTGCCAGTTTGTTGAAAGAAGAAAGAATGTGTTTTGTCAATGGATCTGAGGTTGGTGTTTATTAGCCATGGGTTATTTAGTTTTTTCATCATTATCTGCTTGGTATTTATAGGACATTGTTATTGTAGATTCTTTGTTGTTTTGTAGGATAGCAATAATGTATGTCAGTGTCCTTATTGTCAGTAAACTCACTATGTAATGAAGATATTTACTCATGTCTCTTCTTACTAGCTACAAGTGGTAATTTATATATGTTAGTCATGAGGAAGGTACAGTAGTGATCAGTAGTATTGTCTGTGATTATCCCTGCTGTGTGAGGAGCTAATATGTTGATCCAGATATGGTCAAGTGAGGATGCCATTGACTCACAAATTCTTGTTGGCTTAATTATAGATAGTATTAGTGAACAGTTGTTTATGTTAAGGAAGGTGGCTACTTGCTGATCCTCTAATTAGATGAGGTTAATGTTGAAGTTATTAACACATTCACACATTGAAGTCTATTTTTAGTTTATTGTTTATGATTAACCCAGGCTTTTGTTGGTAGGCGTATGTGTTGTTAAGTTAACATTATGTTAGGCCATACAGTAATAGTTTCATCAAAATTTTTTATTGTTTTAGAAACTGTCATGTCAGAACAAGGGTTGACAGTAATAAATATTTAATCAAAATCAGTAACCTGAATCAGAATTTCCAAAGAGTCTTCTCAGATTCAAATACAAATTTTTATTTCTTTTTGTAGTATAAAAATAATAGTTTACATGTAATTAAACTTTGGTAAGCACAAAAGGAAGCTACTAGTATGTAATGCATTGCAGACAAAGTAATCCTAATACTTAAAGACGTAGACTATTAAGTAGGATTTCTTATGTGGCTCACTACAATTATATGTACGATAAGAAAGGTAGCTAATGAACAAATGGTACAGTTTTGAAAGTATGAGTTATTATTTAAACCGAGTCAGTGATCTTCATATTCGTGGAGTCATTGAATAGAGATGAAAATACAGCAAGTTACTCTTACAACTCATAAACACTTCGGCAATGGTGAAAATATTTTTAAAACTGCTGAATTTGTTTTACAGTTAGTTGACAGAGTATTGTGTGTGGCAGGTCCAGAGAAAGGTGGAGTGAGGGTGCCACAAGTGGCTGTCATACGCGAGGAAGGAACTAATGGTGACAGAGAGATGGCAGCGGCACTCCTGCAAGCTGGGTTTTGTGTTCATGATGTCACCATGACTGACCTCCTGGCTGGTGGTATCGTGCTGGAGGGTTTCCAGGGAGTGATCTTCCCTGGAGGCTTCAGTTATGCTGGTAAGGCAATAGTAACTTTCACACTTACGTTAACTTTCTCAAGTGAATTTTTCTTCAGTAAGATTTTTATATCTTAAATGTCTTCCTTGAATGTTACTTTATACATTGTTTCCTTGTATAAGTAACTGAAGCAGGTCTTGGTTTGCATGTGTTATATATTGCTTCTTGTGTTTTTCATTATTCCCTGTGTTATACATTGTTCCCTATGTTACTCATTGTAGATGCGTAATTTTTTTTTTTTTTCAACAAGTCGACCGTCTCCCACCGAGGCAGGGTGACCCAAAAAAGAAAGAAAATCCCCAAAAAGAAAATACTTTCATCATCATTCAACACTTTCACCACATTCACACATTATCACTGTTTTTGCAGAGGTGCTCAGAATACAACAGTCTAGAAGCATACACATATAAAGATACACAACATATCCCTCCAAACTGCCAATATCCCAAACCCCTCCTTTAAAGTGCAGGCATTGTACTTCCCATTTCCAGGACTCAAGTCCGACTATATGAAAATAACCGGTTTCCCTGAATCCCTTCACTAAATATTACCCTGCTCACACTCCAACAGATCGTCAGGTCCCAAGTACCATTCGTCTCCATTCACTCCTATCTAACATGCTCACGCACGCTTGCTGGAAGTCCAAGCCCCTTGCCCACAAAACCTCCTTTACCCCCTCTCTCCAACCCTTTCGAGGATGACCCCTACCCCGCCTTCCTTCCCCTATAGATTTATATGCTTTCCATGTCATTCTACTTTGATCCATTCTCTCTAAATGACCAAACCACCTCAACAACCCCTCTTCTTCCCTCTGACTAATACTTTTATTAACTCCACACCTTTTCCTAATTTCCACACTCCGAATTTTCTGCATAATATTTACACCAGACATTGCCCTTAACCCTTTCAGGGTCCGTCCCGTAGATCTACGGCTTTACGTTCAGGGTCCAAACCGTAGATCTACGCCATGAGCTCAGCTCACTCTGATAAACTGTGAGTGGTACATTTGGGCCTAGATATGAGAGAATACATCTATGTGGTATGTGTGCACCACATAAAACAGATCCTGCAGCACACTGTGTATAATGAGAGAAAAAAACTTAAATCATGATTTTTCGATTAAAACAGCAACTTTGCAGTGTTTTTTCGTATGTTTTTTATAGTTCTATTTGCGATTTCTTGGTCTCATTTGATAGAATGGAAGACATATTACAGAAATAGAGATGATTTTGATTGGTTTTAGCACTGGAAATGGCTTGAAACTGAGTTCAAAGTAGCGGAAATGTTAAATTTTTGCCGATATTCAAGAGTAAACAAACGACCTCACACGTCTAATACACGTCAGCTGGTGGGTCTAATATACATTCAGAAATATGTTGATGATATTTATACAATTATTACAGTATTGCATAACAGTAAATCTTCTATTTTTTGGTGTGAATAAAAATTCATTATGTGAATAAAAAATCAAAATGGAATTTATTTGTAAAGCCTCAAAACGTAACTAATGAACAGAGGAAACGTTAGTTTAGTGCCAGGAATGCCTACATTGTTTATTCTGGACCCTATTTTGAAATTGGAATATTTTGAACTTTGTGTTAAATTGGCCAAATTAACAATTTCCGATCACTTTATTTTGTAGTTGAAACAGTTGACTTGGCAATTTCTTGTGCTCAATCGATAGAATAGAAGTAATACTAGTGAAATAGCTAAGAATTTGGTTGATTGGAATAATGTAATTGGTCTAAAATGGGAGTCAAAGTCAGCAAAATCGCCGATTCGTAAATGTCGCTGACACATCAAAATTCGCGAGAGCATAATTTCGTCAATTTTCCACCAAATTTCGTACTTTTTGTTTTATTACCTTCACAAAAAGATTCTCTACGATTTCATAAGAAAAAATAATTTTTTTTTTTAAATTCTTGGACACTGGTGCGTGACTCCAGATTTGGGCCTTGGACCCTGAAAGGGTTAACCCTTTCAGGGTCCGTCCCGTAGATCTACGGCTTTATGGTGAGTGTCCAAACCGTAGATCTACGCCATGAGCTCAGCTCACTCTGATAAACTGTGAGTGGTACATTTGGGCCTAGATATGAGAGAATACATCTATGTGGTATGTGTGCACCACATAAAACAGATCCTGCAGCACGCTGTGTATAATGAGAGAAAAAAACTGAAATCATGATTTTTCGATTAAAACAGCAACTTTGCAGTGTTTTTTCGTATGTTTTTTATAGGTGTATTTGCGATTTCTTGGTCTCATTTGATAGAATGGAAGACATATTACAGAAATAGAAATGATTTTGATTGGTTTTAGCAATGGAAATGGCTTGAAACTGAGCTCAAAGTAGCGGAAATGTTAAATTTTTGCCGATATTCAAGAGTAAACAAACGACCTCACACGTCTAATACACGTCAGCTGGTGGTCTAATATACATTCACAAATATGGTGATGATATTTATACAATTATTACAGTATTGCATAACAGTAAATCTTCTATTTTTTGGTGTGAATAAAAATTCATTATGTGAATAAAAAATCAAAATGGACTTTATTTGTAAAGCCTCAAAACATAACTAATGAACAGAGGAAATGTTAGTTTAGTGCCTGGAATGCCTACATTGTTTATTCTGGACCCTATTTTGAAATTGGAATATTTTGAACTTTGTGTTAAATTGGCCAAATTAACAATTTCGATCACTTTATTTTGAGTTGAAACAGTTGACTTGGCGATTTCTTGTGCTCAATCGATAGAATAGAAGTAATACTAGTGAAATAGCTAAGAATTTGGTTGATTGGAATAATGTAATTGGCCTAAAATGGGAGTCAAAGTCAGCAAAATCGCCGATTCGTAAATATCGCTGACACATCAAAATTCGCGAGAGATAATTTCGTCAATTTTCCACCAAATTTCGTACTTTTTGTTTTATTACCTTCACAAAAAGATTCTCTACGATTTCATAAGAAAAAAATAACAATTTTTTTTTTGAAATTCTTGGACACTGGTGCGTGACTCCAGATTGGGCCTTGGACCCTGAAAGGGTTAAACAGGACATCTCCACTGCCTCCAACCGTCTCCTCGCTGCTGCATTTACCACCCAAGCTTCACACCCATATAAGAGTGTTGGTACTACTATACTTTCATACATTCCCTTCTTTGCTCCATAGATAACGTTTTTTGACTCCACATATACCTCAATGCACCACTCACCTTTTTTTTCCCTCATCAATTTTATGATTAACCTCTCCTTCATAAATCCATTCCCGACACGTCAACTCCCAAGTATCTGAAAACATTCACTTCTTCCATACTCCTCCTCCCCAATTTGATATCCAATTTTTCTTTATCTAAATCATTTGACACACCTCATCACCTTACTCTTTTCTATGTTCACTTTCAACTTTCTACCTTTACACACATTCCCAAACTCATCCACTAACCTTTGCAATTTTTCTTTAGAATCTCCCCTAAGCACAGTATCATCAGCAAAAAGTAACTGTGTCAATTCCCCTTTTGAATTTGATTCCCCAAAATTTAATCCCACCCCTCTCCCGAACACCCTAGCATTACTTCCTTTACAACCCCATCTATAAATATATTAAACAACCATGGTGACATTACACCATCCCTGTCTAAGACCTACTTTACCGGGAAGTAGTCTCCCTCTCTTCTACACACCCTAACCTGAGCCTCACTATCCTCATAAAAACTCTTTACAACATTTAATAACTTACCACCTATTCCATATACTTGCAACATCTGCCACATTGCTCTCTATCCACTCTATCATATGCCTTTTCTAATCCATAAATGCAATAAGAACTTCCCTACCTTTATCTAAATACTGTTCACATATATGCTTCAATGTAAACACTTGATCTACACATCCCCTACCCACTCTGAAACCTCCTTGCTCATCCACAATCCTACATTCTGTCTTACCTCTAATTCTTTCAATTATAACCCTACCGTACACTTTTCCTGGTGTACTCAGTAAACTTATTCCTCTATAATTTTTACAGTCTCTTTTGTCCCCTTTCCCTTTATATAAAGGGACTATACATGCTCTCTGCCAATCCCTAGGTACCTTCCCCTCTTTCATACATTTATTAAACAAAAGTACCAACCACTCCAACACTATATCCCCCCCTGGTTTTAACATTTCTGTCATGATCCCATCAGTTCCAGCTGCTTTACCCCCTTTCATTTTACGTAATGCCTCATGTACCTCCCCCACACTTACATTCTGCTCTTCTTCACTCCTAAAAGATGGTATACCTCCCTGACCAGTGCATGAAATTACCGCCTCTCTTTCTTCCTTAACATTTAAAAGTTCCTCAAAATATTCTTGCCATCTACCTAATACCTCCATCTCCCCATCTACTAAACTCCCCTACTCTGTTTTTAACTGACAAAATCCATACTTTCCCTAGGCTTTCTTAACTTGTTTAACTCACTCCAAATTTTTTTCTTATTTTCATTAAAATTTCTTGACAGTGCCTCTCCCACTCTATCATCTGCTCTCCTTTTGCACTCTCTCACCACTCTCTTTACCTTTCTTTTACTCTCCATATACTCTGCTCTTCTTATAACACTTCTGCTTTGTAAAAACCTCTCATAAGCTAACTTTTTCTCTTTTATCACTCCCTTTACTTCATCATTCCACCAATCACTCCTCTTTCCTCCTGCCCCCACCCTCCTATAACCACAAACTTTTACTCTCCATATACTCTGCTCTTCTTATAACACTTCTGCTTTGTAAAAACCTCTCATAAGCTAACTTTTTCTCTTTTATCACTCCCTTTACTTCATCATTCCACCAATCACTCCTCTTTCCTCCTGCCCCCACCCTCCTATAACCACAAACTTTTACTCTCCATATACTCTGCCAGTTCATATAATGCCAGTTCATAATTGAATTGCCATTATGCATCTACTCTGACTCAACAATTGTTAGTCACTGTAATTCATTTTAATTATATAAATAAGTGTCTTTTGTAGTTAGTAGGTTGGTAGAGAGCAACCACCCAGGGAGATACTACCATCCTGCCAAGTGAGTGTAAAACAGAAGCCTGTAATTGTTTTACATGATGGTAGAATTGCTGGTGTCTTTTTTCTGTCTCATAAACATGCAAGATATCAGGTACGTCTTGCTACTTCTACTTACACTTAGGTCACACTACACATACATGTTATTATTTTTATTTTATTAACACACTGGCCGATTCCCACCAAGGCAGGGTGGCCCGAAAAAGAAAAACTTTCACCATCATTCACTCCATCACTGTCTTGCCAGAAGTGTGCTTTACACTACAGTTTTTAAACTGCAACATTAACACCCCTCCTTCAGAGTGCAGGCACTGTACTTCCCATCTCCAGGACTCAAGTCCGGCCTGCCGGTTTCCTTGAATCCCTTCATAAATGTTACTTTGCTCACACTCCAACAGCACGTCAAGTATTAAAAACCATTTGTCTCCATTCACTCCTATCAAACACGCTCATGCATGCCCGCTGGAAGTCCAAGCCCCTCGCACACAAAACCTCCTTTACCCCCTCCCTCCAACCCTTCCTAGGCCGACCCCTACCCCGCCTTCCTTCCACTACAGACTGATACACTCTTGAAGTCATTCTGTTTTGCTCCATTCTCTCTACATGTTCGAACCACCTCCACAACCCTTCCTCAACCCTCTGAACAACAGTTTTGGTAATCCTGCACCTCCTCCTAACTTCCAAACTACGAATTCTCTGCATTATATTCACACCACACATTGCCCTCAGACATGACATCTCCACTTCCTCCAGTACAGTGGACCCCCGGTATTCGATATTAATCCGTTCCTGAGAGCTCATCGAATACCAATAATTTCGAAAACCTAATCAATTTTCCTCATGAGAGAGAGAGAGAGAGAGGGGGGGGGAGGGGGGCAGGCCACTGCTGCTCATTTAAAGACGCTAAACTCAAATTAATCCGTGCAAGACACCCAAAAGTATTAAAAAAAAAATTTTACTACATGAAATATTAAGTTTAATGCAATAGAATAATTACAATAACAATAAAATAATTGACACTTACCTTTAATGAAGATCTGGTGATGATTGATGGGATGGGAGGAGGGGAGAGGTGTTAGTGTTTAGAAGGGGAATCCCCTTCCATTAGGATTTGAGGTAGCAAGTCCTTTTCCGGGGTTACTTCCCTTCTTCTTTTAATGCCACTAGGACCAGCTTCAGAGTCACTGGATTTCTGTCGCACAACATATCTGTCCATAGTGGCCTGTACCTCCCTTTCCTTTATGACATTCCTAAAGTGTTTCACAACATTGTTAGTGTAATAGTCACCAGCACGGCTTGCAATAGCTGTGTTAGGGTGATTGTCATCAAAAAAGGTTTGCACTTTAAGCCACATTGCACACATTTCCTTAATCTTTGAAGTAGGCAACTTCTTCAATTTCTCTATCCCCTCCTCCGAAGCAGTTTCCTCAAGTGTGGCCTCTTCCTGTTGAAGATGATCTATCAGCTCGTCAGTGGTTAGTTCTTCACTGTCCTCCTCTACCAACTCTTCCACATCCTCCCCACTAACCTCCAACCCCAAGGACTTCCCCAGTGCCACAATGGATTCCTCAACTGGCATAGGATAATCAGGGTTAGCCTCAAATCCTTCAAAATCCCTTTTGTCTACACATTCTGGCCACAGTTTTTTCCAAGCAGAGTTCAAGGTCCTCTTAGTCACTTCCTCCCAAGCCTTACCTATAAGGTTTACACAACTGAGGATATTAAAGTGATCCTTCCAAATTTCTTTTAGAGTCAGTTGATTTTCTGTGGTCACTATAAAGCACTTTTGAAACATAGCTTTTGTGTACAGTTTCTTGAAGTTGGAAATGACCTGCTGGTCCATGGGCTGCAGGAGAGGAGTGATATTAGGAGGCAAAAACGTGACCTTAATGAAGCTCATGTCCCCAGAAAGTCGCTCTGCCAAGTCTGTAGGATGACCAGGGGCATTGTCTAATACCAGGAGGCACTTAAGGTCTAATTTCTTTTCAGTTAAGTAATTTTTCACAGTGGGGGGCAAATGCTTGGTGTAACCAGTCATAGAAAAAGTCCCTAGTGACCCATGCCTTACTGTTTGCCCTCCACAGCACACAGAAATTAGCCTTGAGGACATTGTTTTTCCTGAACACTCTGGGAGTTTCAGAGTGATACACCAATAAAGGCTTCATTTTACAATCACCACTAGCATTGGCACACATGAGAAGAGTAAGCCTGTCTTTTATAGGCTTATGTCCTGGGAGTGCCTTTTCCTCCTGAGTAATGTAGGTCCTGCTTGGTATTTTCTTCCAAAACAGGCCTGTTTTGTCGCAATTAAACACTTGTTCAGGTTTCAGTCCTTCACTGTCTATGTACTCCTTGAATTCCTTCACATATTTTTCAGCTGCTTTTTGGTCCGAACTGGCAGCCTCACCATGCCTAATCACACTATGTATGCCACTACGATTCTTAAATCTTTCAAACCAACTTCTGCTGGCCTTAAATTCACTCACATCACCACTAGTTGCAGGCAATTTCCTTACCAAATCGTCATGCAACTGCCTAGCCTTTTCACAAATGATCGCTTGAGAGATGCTATCTCCTGCTATCTGTTTTTCATTTATCCACACCAATAACAATCTCTCAGCATTTTCTAATACTTGCGGTTGCTGTTTCGTAATCACAGTTGCACCTTTTGCAAGAACAGCTTCCTTGATTACCGTTTTCCTGGCCACTATAGTAGAGATGGTTGATTGGGGTTTATTATACAACCTAACCAGCTCCGACACACGCACTCCACTTTCGTACTTTGCAATTATCTCTTTCTTCATTTCATAAGTCATTAGCGACTTTTTTCTCAAAGGGTTGGTACTAGAAGCTTTCTTGGGGCCCATGGTGACTTATTTTGCAGAAACAAGCACCAAACGCAGCGATAATATGGATAATATGGAATATACCGAGTGTATCCTTAGATGCGCACACACTGGCTGGCTTGTAAACACTGGCACACACAGGGCAGTTCAGGCCACACTTGGACACACCTTGTACGAATCGCATCGAATACCGGGTTTTCAATTGAATACCGAGGAAAATTTTTTGCGATATAATGCATCAAATACCGGATTTATAGAATACCGATGCCATCAAATACCGGGGGTCCACTGTATATATATATACACACCCCTCTGGGTTTTCTTCTATTTTCTTTCTAGTTCTTGTTCTTGTTTATTTCCTCTTATCTCCATGGGGAAGTGGAACAGAATTCTTCCTCCGTAAGCCGTGCGTGTTGTAAGAGGCGACTAAAATGCCAGGAGCAAGGTGCTAGTAACCTCTTCTCTTGTATAAATTACTAAATTTAAAAAGAGAAACTTTCGTTTTTCCTTTTGGGCCACCCTGGCTTGGTGGGCCACCCTGCCTTGGTGGGCCACCCTGCCTTGGTGGGCCACCCTGCCTTGGTGGGCCACCCTGCCTTGGTGGGCCACCCTGCCATGGTGGGCCACCCTGCCATGGTGGGCCACCCTGGCTTGGTGGGCCACCCTGCCATGGTGGGCCACCCTGCCATGGTGGGCCACCCTGCCATGGTGGGCCACCATGGCAGGGTGGGCCACCCTGCCATGGTGGGCCACCCTGCCATGGTGGGCCACCCTGCCTTGGTGGGCCACACTGCCATGGTGGGCCACCCTGCCATGGTGGGCCACCCTGCCATGGTGGGCCACCCTGCCATGGTGGGCCACCCTGCCATGGTGGGCCACCCTGCCATGATGGGCCACCCTGCCTTGGTGGGCCACCCTGCCATGGTGGGCCACCCTGCCATGGTGGGCCACCCTGCCATGGTGGGCCACCCTGCCATGGTGGGCCACCATGGCAGGGTGGGCCACCCTGCCATGGTGGGCCACCCTGCCTTGGTGGGCCACCCTGCCATGGTGGGCCACCCTGCCATGGTGGGCCACCCTGCCATGGTGGGCCACCCTGCCATGGTGGGCCACCCTGCCTGGTTTGCCACCCTGCCATGGTGGGCCACCCTGCCATGGTGGGCCACCCTGCCATGTGGGCCACCCTGCCATGGTGGGCCACCCTGCCATGGTGGGCCACCCTGCCATGGTGGGCCACCATGGCAGGGTGGGCCACCCTGCCATGGTGGGCCACCCTGCCTTGGTGGGCCACCCTGCCATGGTGGGCCACCCTGCCATGGTGGGCCACCCTGCCATGGTGGGCCACCCTGCCTTGGTGGGCCACCCTGCCATGGTGGGCCACCCTGCCATGGTGGGCCACCCTGCCATGGTGGGCCACCCTGCCTTGGTGGGCCACCCTGCCATGGTGGGCCACCCTGCCATGGTGGGCCACCCTGCCATGGTGGGCCACCCTGCCATGGTGGGCCACCCTGCCTTGGTGGGCCACCCTGCCATGGTGGTCCACCCTGCCATGGTGGGCCACCCTGCCATGGTGGGCCACCCTGCCATGGTGGGCCACCATGGCAGGGTGGGATATAGCCGGTTTATTGAAAAAAAAAAATGTCTTTATTAGATATTGGTACAGTCTAATGAATAACTTTTAATTCTTTTTTTTTCAAATATGCAACACAATTGTTGTTTTGGATAGGGGCGGAGGATGTGAGATCCGAGTTGATGTTTAACCTGGGGATGTGAGACTCCAGTATTTGATGTTTTTAACACATGGAGGAGTGAGATCCAGATTTGATGTTGTAACACACGGGGGATGTGAGACTCCTATTTGTTTTATAACACAGGAGGATTAGACCTAGTTGATGTTGGAACACAGGGAGGTGTGAGGCTCCATTAGTTGATGTTATAACACTGGAGGATGTGAGACTCCGTAGTTGATGTTAAAACACATGGAGGATGGGGGCCCCATATTTGATGTTTAACCAGGGGATGTGAGACTCCAGTAGTTGATGTTATAACACAGGAGGATGTGAGACCCGTAGTTGTGTTAAAAACCAAGGGAGGATGTGGACCCATTAGTTGATGTTATAACCATGGAGGATTGAGACTCCAGTATTGATTTAAACACATGGAGGATTGAGATCCAGTTTTGTGTTATAACACATGGAGGATGTAGACTCAGTAGTTGTGTTATAAACAATAGAGGATGGGACCCATATTTGATTTTATAACAAATGGAGGATGGAACTCCAGTAGTTGAGTTAAAACACATGGGGAGGGGAGACTCCTTTATTTGTGGAAAACACATGGGGGGATGTGAGACTCCTTTAGTTGATTTTTTAACCATGGAATAGTGAGACTCCAGTATTTGTTGTTATAAACAGGGAGGATGTGAGACCCTTTGTTATTTTAAAACACATGGAGGATGTGAGACCCAGTAGTTGATGTTATAAACAGGGAGGATGTGCCCCTTAGTTGATGTTATAACACAGGGAGGAAGGGGGCCCCAGTAGTTTATGTTATAAACGGGGGATGTAAAGCTCCGATTTTGTTTAAGCCCCAGGTCAACCCCAAAAATTTCAAGGGCATTTAACATTTTTTTTAAATCTTTAACCCGCCTCATACATCTTATTACGGGGGATTTAAGTTTCAAACATTAAAAGGAGAATTTTTTTTTTTTTTTTTTTTCATCCACACTGGCCGATTCCCCCAAGGCAGGGGGGCCGGGAAAAAAAAAAACTTTCACCATCATTCACTCCATCACTGTCTTGCCAGAAGGGTGCTTTATACTACAGTTTTTAAACTGCAACATTAACACCCCTCCTTCAGAGTGCAGGCACTGTACTTCCCATCTCCAGGACTCAAGTCCGGCCTGCCGGTTTCCCTGAATCCCTTCATAAATGTTACTTTGCTCACACTCCAACAGCACGTCAAGTATTAAAAACCATATGTCTCCATTCACTCCTATCAAACACGCTCACGCATGCTTGCTGGAAGTCCAAGCCCCTCGCACACAAAACCTCCTTTACCCCCTCCCTCCAACCCCTTTCCTAGGCCGACCCCTACCCCGCCTTCCTTCCACTACAGACTGATACACTCTTGAAGTCACTCTGTTTCGCTCCATTCTCTCTACCTGTCCGAACCACCTCAACAACCCTTCCTCAGCCCTCTGGACAGCAGTTTTGGTAATCCCGCACCTCCTCCTAACTTCCAAACTACGAATTCTCTGCATTATATTCACACCACACATTGCACTCAGACATGACATCTCCACTGCCTCCAGCCTTCTCCTCGCTGCAACATTCATCACCCATGCTTCACACCCATATAAGAGCATATAAGAGCATTGGTAAAACTATACTCTCATACATTCCCCTCTTTGCCTCCAAGGACAAAGTTCTTTGTCTCCACAGACTCCTAAGTGCACCGCTCACCCTTTTCCCCACATCAATTCTATGATTCACTTCATCTTTCATAAACCCATCCGCTGACACGTCCACTCCCAAATATCTGAATACGTTCACCTCCCCCATACTCTCTACCTCCAATCTGATATCCAATCTTTCATCACCTAATCTTTTTGTTATCCTCATAACCTTACTCTTTCCTGTATTCACTTTTAATTTTCTTCTTTTGCACACCCTACCAAATTCATCCACCAATCTCTGCAACTTCTCTTCAGAATCTCCCAAGAGCACAGTGTCATCAGCAAAGAGCAACTGTGACAGCTCCCACTTTATGTGTGATTCTTTATCTTTTAACTCCACGCCCCTTGCCAAGACCCTCGCATTTACTTCTCTTACAACCCCATCTATAAATATATTAAACAACCACGGTGACATCACACATCCTTGTCTAAGGCCTACTTTTACTGGGAAATAATTTCCCTCTTTCCTACATACTCTAACTGGAGCCTCACTATCCTCGTAAAAACTCTTCACTGCTTTCAATAACCTACCTCCTACACCATACACCTGCAACATCTGCCACATTGCGCCCCTATCCACCCTGTCATACGCCTTTTCCAAATCCATAAATGCCACAAAGACCTCTTTAGCCTTATCTAAATACTGTTCATTTATATGTTTCACTGTAAACACCTGGTCCACACACCCCTTACCTTTCCTAAAGCCTCCTTGTTCATCTGCTATCCTATTCTCCATCTTACTCTTAATTCTTTCAATAATAACTCTACCATACACTTTACCAGGTATACTCAACAGACTTATCCCCCTATAATTTTTGCACTCTCTTTTGTCCCCTTTGCCTTTATACAAAGGAACTATGCATGCTTTCTGCCAATCCCTAGGTACCTTACCCTCTTCCATGCATTTATTAAATAATTGCACCAACCACTCAAAACGATATCCCCACATGCTTTTAACATTTCTATCTTTATCCCATCAATCCTGGCTGCCTTACCCCTTTCATTTTACCTACTGCCTCACGAACTTCCCCCACACTCACAACTGCTCTTCCTCACTCCTACAAGATGTTATTCCTCCTTGCCCTATACACGAAATCACAGCTTCCCTATCTTCATCAACATTTAACAATTCCTCAGAATATTCCCTCCATCTTCCCAATACTCTAACTCTCCATTTAATAACTCTCCTCTCCTATTTTTAACTGACAAATCCATTTGTTCTCTAGGCTTCCTTAACTTGTTAATCTCACTCCAAAACTTTTTCTATTTTCAACAAAATTTGTTGATAACATCTCACCCACTCTCTCATTTGCTCTCTTTTTACATTGCTTCACCACTCTCTTAACCTCTCTTTTTCTCCATATCTTCCCTCCTTGCATCACTTCTACTTTGTAAAAACTTCTCATATGCTAACTTTTTCTCCCTTACTACTCTCTTTACATCATCATTCCACCAATCGCTCCTCTTCCCTCCCGCACCCACTTTTCTGTAACCACAAACTTCTGCTGAACACTCTAATACTACATTTTTAAACCTACCCCATACCTCTTTGACCCCATTGCCTATGCTCTCATTAGCCCATCTATCCTCCAATAGCTGTTTATATCTTACCCTAACTGCCTCCTCTTTTAGTTTATAAACCTTCACCTCTCTCTTCCCTGATGCTTTTATTCTCCTTGTATCCCATCTACCTTTTACTGTCAGTGTAGCTACAACTAGAAAGTGATCTGATATATCTGTGGCCCCTCTATAAACATGTACATCCTGAAGTCTACTC
This sequence comes from Cherax quadricarinatus, assembly GCF_026875155.1. NCBI lineage: Eukaryota > Metazoa > Arthropoda > Malacostraca > Decapoda > Parastacidae > Cherax > Cherax quadricarinatus. Next base: position 29,499,816 of record NC_069472.1, read on the forward strand.
AACAGTCTTTTATCTACCAATACATAATCCAACAAATTACTGTCATTTCGCCCTACATCATATCTTGTATACTTATTTATCCTCTTTTTCTTAAAATATGTATTACCTATAACTAAACCCCTTTCTATACAAAGTTCAATCAAAGGGCTCCCATTATCATTTACACCTGGCACCCCAAACTTACCTACCACACCCTCTCTAAAAGTTTCTCCTACTTTAGCATTCAGGTCCCCTACCACAATTACTCTCTCATTGGGTTCAAAGGCTCCTATACATTCGCTTAACATCTCCCAAAATCTCTCTCTCTCCTCTGCATTCCTCTCTTCTCCAGGTGCATACACGCTTATTATGACCCACTTTTCGCAGCCAACCTTTACTTTAATCCACATAATTCTTGAATTTACACATTCATATTCTCTTTTCTCCTTCCATAACTGATCCTTCAACATTACTGCTACCCCTTCCTTTGCTCTAACTCTCTCAGATACTCCAGATTTAATGCCATTTATTTCCCCCCACCGAAACTCTTCTACCTTCTCCCCTGGAGAAATGAAGTAAATAATGTTAGAGCAGAGATAACCTCAGGAGGCACCTCAAACACCATTCTCTACAATGTTAGAGCAGAGATAACCTCAGGAGGCACCTCAAACACCATTCTCTACTATGTTAGAGCAGAGATAACCCCAGGAGGCACCTCAAACACCATTCTCTACTATGTTAGAGCAGAGATAACCTCAGGAGGCACCTCAAACACCATTCTCTACTATGTTAGAGCAGAGATAACCCCAGGAGGCAGCTCAAACACCATTCTCGACTATGTTAGAGCAGAGATAACCTCAGGAGGCACCTCAAACACCATTCTCTACTATGTTAGAGCAGAGATAACCCCAGGAGGCACCTCAAACACCATTCTCTACTATGTTAGAGCAGAGATAACCCCAGGAGGCACCTCAAACACCATTCTCTACTATGTTAGAGCAGAGATAACCTCAGGAGGCACCTCAAACACCATTCTCTACTATGTTAGAGTAGAGATAACCTCAGGAGGCAGCTCAAACACCATTCTCTACTATGTTAGAGTAGAGATAACCTCAGGAGGCAGCTCAAACACCATTCTCTACTATGTTAGAGCAGAGATAACCCCAGGAGGCACCTCAAATGCCATTCTCTACTATGTTAGAGCAGAGATAACCCCAGGAGGCACCTCAAACACCATTCTTTACTTATTGCATGAGAAAAATTGATATGAAGTCATAAAATTAAGAAATATCGACTCAGAGTATATACCAAACATTCTCTCGGTAAATCCCATTATTTTTGAAAGTTTGAAATTAATCAGAAAAAATGTCTTGTTATTGCTCAGAAAGCAGCCATTTCATTGTTTTGACTGTTAGTAAATTGTGAATTTTGCATCTAGGAGACTAAACTTACTAGTTACTCTGCTGTATGTAAGATACATCTACCAGACTAAACTACTAGTTGCTATCGTGTATGTAAGATATATCTAGTAGACTAAGCTTAACCCTTTGAGGGTCAACAGGCCCTCTCCGAGACTTGTTCTCAGGGTCGGCCAATTTTCAAAAAAAAAAAAAAAATTATTTCCAATGAAAAGATAGAGAATCTTTTCCTGATCATAATCACACCAAAAGTATGAAATTTGGTGGAAAACTTAGGGAATTATGCTCTCGCGAAGTTAGCAGTCTCGACGATGTTTATGCATCGGCGATTTTGCTCACTTTGAGCTTTATTTTTGGCCAATTCCAATGTACTAGTCGACAAAAATCATAACTAGAACTCTTTTTTGTATCGAATGAGTACAAGAAACCACCCATTTACCGATTTGAACTATCCAGTAAAGTGGTCAGAATTTAGCAATTTTGCCAATTTCATACAAATTTCAAAAGATGCCAATTTCCAAATAGGGTCCAGAATAAACAAGAAAGACATTCCTGGCACTAAAATGACATTTCCTCTGTTCATTAGTCACATCCCAGCTTCCCTCTTACATTCTTTTGCTTTCCACTTTGAATTTTTATTCTTACAAAAAAAATAAGATTTACTGTTATGCAGACTACTGCATTAGTGTAGAAATGGTATAAATAATATCAGCGCACTTGTGAAAGAATATTAGACTCACCAGTTGACGTGTATTGGACGCTTGGCATGATTTGCTTACTTTTGAACTTTGGTAAAAATCGAACATTTCTGCTACTTTGAGCTCAATTTCAAGGTACTTTTAATTGTAAAACCACTCAAAATCATCTCAATTTCTGTAATATGTCTTTCATTCTATAAAATGAGACCAGGAAAACTAGAATACAACAATAAATACCATACGAAAATACAGTGCAAAGTCGCTGTTTCATTCCAAAAACACGGTCAATTTTTTGTTTTTTTCTCATTATGCACTGTGTGCTGCAGGATTTTTTTTATACTGTGCACACTGACCACATAGACCCATTCTTTCGTATGTAGGCCTACCAGCTTTCTCCCACTAGATTTGAGGGCGCTAGAATTTAGGCGTTCTAGTACATCAAAAATCCTGGGTCGTAAGCCGTACTAGTACGGCCGAAACCCTCAAAGGGTTAATAGTTACTATCTTGCATGTAAGATACCACTAGCAACCTCCACCAAATGCCCCTAACACCACCATTAGCAACCTCCACCAAATGCCCTTAACATCAACACTAGCACCCACCACTACCACTAGCACCTTCACACTACCACTAGCACCCACCACCACCAGCACCTTCATACTACCACTAGCACCACACCACCACTAGCACCACACCACCACTAGCACCTTCACAACACCACTAGCACCTTCACAACACCACTAGCACCTTCACAACACCACTAGCACCCACCACCATCACCACTAGCACTTTCCACCATCACCAAATCAAAAAATCTAATTAAATCAATGTAAACACACATTGTAACCTTTGCAAAGAAATGAACTTTTGATTTGATTTGATTCTGATACATCTAGCAGATTAAGCTTAATAGTTACTATCTTGTATGTAATAGTTACTATCCTGTATGTAATAGTTACTATCCTGTATGTAATAGTTACTATCCTGTATGTAATAGTTACTATCCTGTATGAATAGTTACTATCCTGTATGTAATAGTTACTATCCTGTATGTAAAGTAAAAGGACACAAGTGCAACTAATGTGACATTTATTGTGGCAAGGTTTCGCTCTCCAGGAGCTTTATCAAGCCATTACAAACAATACATGGACACAGAGGGTATATAAAGGCTCAGAGTGAGGTGCAATACTAGTGAGGTACCATTTCGATGTTCACTAGAGGTAGTAGTAATAGTAGTGGTGGTAGTGACAAAAGTAATACAATATGGTAGAGCAATTAATTCGTACTTGAGTAAAAGGATATAAAAGCTATTACTTGGGTAACATAAAAAATAGGTTGGACAAATATAGACTGGAAAGAGGCAGCTTGTTTCAGTGTTCATTCTCTGTAATGTGCATTTTTGTAGTATAACAGGAGAGACTATGTGGTGGCAGGGTTTACTGTTTTCAGGAGGATTCTTGCTAAGACTTCGGAGATGGTGAAGCTGCCGTTGTTTTGTTTAATTGTATTCGAAACAGCGATCAGTGCTGATTCGAGGCACTTGCATCTGCGGAAATTAGTTTCTTTGATCACTAATTGGGCGTCTCTGAATTTCATGAGATGATTGGTGGAATTTCGGTGTTGTACACAGGCGTTGTTCAAGTTATTGTTCCTACATGCGTAAATGTGTTCATTGAGGCGGGTGTCAAGGTTTCTTGCTGTTTCACCTACATAAATCTTGTCACAGCCTCCACAGGGTATAGTGTAAACTCCTGCATTGACTAGTTCGTGGTGCTTGGATTTTGTCCTTGTTAGATCCTTTATTGAAGTGCTAGAAGCGATGGCGACTCTGGTGTTAGCTTGTGAAAGTACTTTTGAGACGTTCAGTGCAACCTGGCTGTTGGGAAGAATTATAACTTTGTTGGGAGTGGTGTTTGAGTGCGTGGAGAATTAATGATCTGAAGAGCTCTTTTCTTGCAGTCTTTGATGAAAAAAGAAGGAAAATGTAACTCAGTGAATGTTTGGTGAATGTATGTACATTCCTCGTCAAGAAACTCAGGACTACAAATTCGGTATGCTCTTAAGAAAAACCCGATGATGATGCCTCTTTTGGTCTTGGTATCTTGACTGGAATAGAAGTGTGTGAGATCATTTTTATTGGTGGGTTTCCGATAAACTTGAAATCTTAGGTTGTTGTCTACTTTGTGAATGAGGACGTCGAGGAAAGGTAGCTTGTCATTGGACTCTTCTTCTAGTGTAAACTGGATCGCCGGTTCAACTGCGTTGAGCCTTGCCTGAAGATCCCGTACATCAAAACATTTTGGATTTTACGAGGACATCGTCCACATAACGTAACCAAGTGACGCTTGAAGGGATGATGTTGGCAAAGTGTTCGGACTCTAGGTGTTCCATGTATAAGATGGCTAGGACGGCACTCCTAGTTGCACTTGTGTCCTTTTACTTTACATATTGTCGGTAATTCTACCAACTTTATTACAGTTACTATCCTGTATGTAATAGTTACTATCCTGTATGTAATAGTTACTATCCTGTATGTAATAGTTACTATCCTGTATGTAATAGTTACTATCCTGTATGTAATAGTTACTATTCTGTATGTAATAGTTACTATCCTGTATGTAATAGTTACTATCCTATATGTAATAGTTACTATATTGTATATAATAGTTACTATCCTGTATGTAATAGTTACTATATTGTATGTAATAGTTACTATCCTGTATGTAATAGTTACTATCCTATATGTAATAGTTACTATATTGTATGTAATAGTTACTATCCTGTATGTAATAGTTACTATATTGTATGTAATAGTTACTATCCTGTATGTAATAGTTACTATCCTATATGTAATAGTTACTATCCTGTATGTAAGATAAACCACAATTAAAGGACTGATACCGTGAATATTAAAATGGTATAAAATACCAACAGGTTGTTAGGTAAGACACATATGCAACAGTTAGGTATCTTTATTTCGAAACGTTTCGCCTACACAGTAGGCTTCTTCAGTCGAGTACAGAAAAGTTGGTAGAATCAGAAGAGATGTGAAGACGATGTAATCAGTCCATCACCCTTGAAGATCTAGTTTTGAGGTGGTCAGTCCCTCAGTCTGGAGAAGAGTATTTGTTCCATAGTCTGAAACAATGGCCTACATCTCACCTCCTGACAGTATATAAGACTCCATACTCTCACTTCAACTTCACATTGTTTCAGACTGGAGCAAATATTCTTCTCCAGGCTGTGGGACTGACCACCTCAAAACTAGATCTTCAAGGGTGGTGGACTGATTACATTGTCTTCATATCTCTTCTGCTTTTTCCAACTTTTCTGTACTTGACTGAAGAAGCCTACTGTGTAGGCGAAACGTTTTGAAATAAAGATACCTAAATGTTGCATACGTGTCTTACCTAACAACAAGGACTGATACTGTTCAAGAGATATTCTCAAATATATCTCAAATTATTTAAAGGGTGAAAAAATACACGTGATTTATACTCAGATTTGGTAAATGTTCACCAACATTCTTCAGTAACACTTGTCTAAGACACAACAGTGTTGAATGTTTGAAGTCTTTTAAGAGTTACTGGAGCAGTTCCAGGACACTTAATAATATATATCTATTTTTACAAGTACATGTACAAGGTATACAGACCATAACTGACATCAATGACATAGTACTATATAGAAAGCCGCTTGTTATGTGGAGCATTTCGGCAAATTAGGTCAGTTTTCTCCCAGGATGCGACCCACACCAGTCGACTAACACCCAAGTATCCATTTTACTGATGGGGAACATAGACAACCGGTGTAAGGAAACACGCCCAATGTTTCTACCCTCGCCAGGAATCAAACCCGGACATTCGCCGTGTGAAGCAAGAGCTTTAGCCATCAGGCCACAGGGCCATTCTAATATGGAACATATAAGATTAATCATTGAGTACCTCTGTGTATGCACACATGCATGTGGCAGGGCCAGGAGCTATGAATTGACCCCTGCAAAAATAAATAGGTGAGTACGCACACACACATACTTGCATGTGCACATGTACACATACATATCAGATGGAACATTCTCAAGTTATAACTGAAACAAAGGGGAAAGAAAGCAAGGCTGCCACTTGAAGGTGCTGGTTCAAGGACACTTGATAATTATCACACTTGGTACAAACTGCACATGTAATGCAAACTAATTGTAGTGAAGTTTTTTATTGTTGCAGTGAACAGTCAAAAAATTAGACTTGTAAATGAAAATTTGTACCAATTAAGTACTTGAGACAATGTTGTAATCCTCATCACAGTTCAGTTTTTTTAATTCAAAATACTTTTCTGATTCAATAAGATACAATTTAGGTTGAATGTCTTGTAATGTTTTGTAATTATTGCATGTTGCTGATTGTCAGCATGTTAGTTCTGGCCTTGTGTGGAAGTGCAACTGCTGGTCACTGCTCTCTCATGTTGCTGCAAATATTCTTAAACATCGAAGTAGTCATTATATATTTTTATGACTTTCCATATGATTTTTTTTCCAATGTATGAAATATGTGGCAAACTGACAACTTGTCAAATAAACAACCATAACTGCCAGTGTATAAGTCAACTTTTTTTTA
>NC_069472.1:29507021-29562021 GCF_026875155.1 Cherax quadricarinatus
GGTTGAGGATGATTCCTCATCTTCTGTACTGGTTCACTGTCTTAAGTTATGTCCTAGAATTTGTTTTGATAAAGCCCTGGATGGCGAAACGTCTACAATAAGATCCCCAGATTTTGCACTGTGCCCTCCAAAATTTGCACCAGTCAACTTAGTGATAATTGCTTTTATTGGGGTGGGAGGGAAAAAAAAAAAGAAAAAGCCAGAAAAAACGATTGATAAACAAGGGTTGATCGACCGTTCGTCATTGTAGGAGCTCCCGATATCCCCGGCTCTTCAACACGCAATTTAACTTTTGTATAGTAAAAACACATATTACTCGGAGAAAATTTCCAGTAGACCCTTCATGTGTTAGCCAATCACCGCCCATATTTTTTAAAAATAATGACCCTCGATCAGGCAGATCGACTGGTCCAAACCCCTTGAAATGGTCCAAACCCCTTGATGGTCCAAACCCTTGACTGGTAAACCCGGACGGGTTTAAAAACAGTTTTTTGGGACAATAAAGCAGACTGTAAACAGGGGGTTGTGCCCCTTATAAACAAAAACATTAAAAAATCAGGAATGTAAAGTAAGCTGTACAATATACAAAAAGATTAGAAAAAGAAAATACAAAAGCTGAGCTTCATTTAAGGTTTTAAATAAAATATTAAGGGGTTGCTATAGAATTGCAGTAAATCAACCATTCAAACATTTGAGCTGTGTATAGTCTGTGGTCAGTCAAACAAACGGGCTTCCACAAGGAAAAATTTGTCTTTTTTTTGTGGAAATTGGTGTCATGCTCCTTGTGCAGATATCCCAAACAGCTAAAAAGCAGTTTTAAAACGGTTAGTTTTTTTGGGGGTACCCCAAATGAGAAAATTTTGGGGACAAAAATCACAAGGGTTTTTAAAAAAGGGAAAACATAAAAGCTGCTTTCATAGAAAACCTGGAAGCTTTCCACAAAGATGGGAACATAAAAATCTGGGCTGAATGGGACTGCCCTTGAACGGCCTGTAGTCACAAAATGTAAGGCGGAGGTGATGTCCGGTAGTCAGTAAATGTGGGGCGATGTGCTGTCCGGGGAGACAGTAATATAAGTGGAGTGCTGTCCGGGGAGACAAAAATGGTGAACTGGAGTACTGTCCTGGGAGACAAAAAATTGGTGAAGCTGGAGATTTTTTTCCAGGTATGGGGAAATTATCGCGGGAAGGAAATCTATAAATGACTCATGGGGGCAGGAGCCAACTGGGAAACAATGTAGTCAAAATAATAAACCCCAAATATTGCAAACTAGAAATACCGCGGAAAATAGAAAAAAAGAGGACCCCAATAGCAATGTGAGGATAAATTACCAAAAACATGGGGGGGAGCTCCATTTTTGGGTGCTGGGGAGGATAGAAGTAAGACGGGAAACATGCACCAACGGTTACAGTCACGAAACCCAAGGCAAGCGGAACCAAGCCTGTGCACATACTAGCACTTGGATCTGCTGGCAGGGGAAAATCTGGAAAAACAAGGGGACACGCAACTTGCCACCCTAGAAAATGCCTGCCCTATGACAACAGGAAAATGCAAACTCCCTTCCCTGTAAGCTTTTTCACCCTGAAATTTGTACCTCTTCTCAGGAAAGACTGTGCTATAACTTAAATTGCCAGGCATCCATTAAAGGGGAAAAAGTTTAAAAAACACCAGGCCATGGAAAACCTGGGTAGCCCACCACTAAAGGGGAGAGGTTTTTTGGGCCAAAAAGGAAAAAAAACTGGCAAAATGGCAAAAGGGGTACACCAAAATCCAGTCTTCCGGGAGTGGAACCACAGTCGATGGCCTCCACCCCAAACCCAACAGAACAGATACTAAGGGGCCGGGAAAAAAAACCCCCCCCCAGTACAACAATACCACCAGCCCGTAACTTCTTCTTTGCAAATTACAGGGTCTAAACCAGCAACAAACAACAAAATACCTTTCATCCGTGGCTGCTTGCAGAGGCAAAGGGAATTTCGGGCTTTTACTGAGACCCCCATAAAGGATCACTTGGAAACGAAATATGGACCCCGGGTTTCAAACCTAACAATGTGACAGAGTGAACAGGCAAAAGGGGGGGGGGTTGGCCCCGAAAATTGCAGAGTAATTTTGCACAGAACGCTTAAATTTCCTCAAATATGTAGTGGAATTTTAGAGTAAAGGCGAACCAAAAACCCAGTCATTTTGGTATCCAAGCCCCCGGGTGCAACTCCCGCAATTCCCGGAACACGTTAAAAATTGACCACTGTCTGGAAAATCTTTCCCGCTCCCGCACCCAAAAATTTGCCCTGGGGGACTTCAACTTTAAGGCACCTAAAATGGAGGAATATAGCAAATAAATTTTGCAGAATAACACCAGGGGCAGCTCTGATGAAAACTCACACTACACGAGCTTTTTAAACTCTGCACAAAATTCAATTTAAAAACCCCAAAAAAGAGCTACTGACTGGAGAATACACTAACCCATCTTCACTAACAATGATATTTATGAAATGTCACCATATCAAAAACAATAACCAACAAACATAATTGAGGTTCAGACATGTATGCGTGGACCCCAAACCGCAAAATAGACTAGTCACGAGGGAGCATTCACCCAAATTCAACTTCAATAACAAAAACATAAAGGGGGACCAAGTAAACCAAGTCCTAACCGATATAAGCTGGGAAGATACACTAAGCAACACAGACCCAAACTTATCCTAGAAGAGATTAACTCGGTGGCACTCGATGTATGCACAAGGCTTTTTCCTCTAAGAAAAAGGAGGAGTAGATGTAAAATAGAAAGAGACGGGCGCTCCCTTTACAGGCGACGGAAAAGAATAACAGAGTGGCTAAAAGAGGTCAATATATCTGAAATGCGCAGGGAGACACTGGTCAGGAAATAGCAAGCATCGAACTTAAGCTAAAAGAATCCTTAGGAGTCAGGAATCGCGGGAAGAACTAAAAGCCATAAATGAAATCGAAAGAAACCAAAGTATTTCTTCTCCTATGCCAAATCAAAATCGAGAACAACGTCCAGTATTGGGCCCCTACTTAAACAAGATGGGTCCTACACAGATGACAGCAAGGAAATGAGTGAGCTACTCAAGTCCCAATATGACTCAGTTTTTAGCAAGCCGCAAACCCAAGACTGAGAGTCGAAGATCAAAACGAATTTTTTATGAGAGACCACAAAATTTGATTAACACAAGCCTATCCGATGTTATCCTGACGCCAAATGACTTCGAACAGGCGATAAATGACATGCCCAGCACTCTGCCCCAGGGCCAGACCATGGAACTCTGTGTTCATCAAGAACTGCAAGAAGCCCCTATCACGACCCTTTTTTCCATCCTATGGAGAGGGAGCATGGACACGGGGGTCGCCCCTCATTTTACTAAAAACAACAGACATAGCCCCACTCCACAAAGGGGGCAGTAAAGCAACAGCAAAGAACTACAGACCAATAGCACTAAAAATCCTATCATAAAAATCTTTGAAAGGGTCCTAAGAAGCAAGATCACCACCCATCTAGAAACCCATCATTTTACACAACCCAGGGCAACATGGGTTTAGAACAGGTCGCTCCTGTCTGTCTCAACTACTGGATCACTACGACAAGGTCATAAATGCCTAGAAGACAAAAAAAAATGCAGATGTAATATATACAGACTTTGCAAAACCCTTTCGACAATTGTGACCATGGCGTAATAGCGCACAAAATGCGCGCTAAAGGAATAACAGGAAAAGTCGGTCGATGGATCTATAATTTCCTCACTAAAAGAACACAGAGAGTAGTCGTCAACAGAGTAAAGTCCGAGGCAGCTACGGTGAAAAGCTCTGTTCCACAAGGCACAGTACTAGCTCCCATCTTGTTCCTCATCCTCAATCCGACATAGACAAGGTGTCAGCCACAGCACCATGCCCTTCCTTTGCAGATGACACCCGAATCTGCATGACAGTGTCTTCCATTACAGACACTGCAAGGCTCCAGGCGACATCAACCAAATCTTTCAGTGGGCTGCCAGAAAACAATATGAAGTTCAACGAGAGAAATTTCAATTACACAGATATGGTAAACATGACGAAATTAAATCTTCATCAGAGTACAAAACAAATTCTGGCCACAAAATAGAGCGAAACACCAACGCCCAAAGCCCTGGGAGTGATTATGTCCGGAGGATCTCACCTTCAAGGACCATAACATTGTATCAATCGCATCTGCTAAAAAATGACAGGTGGATAATGAGAACCTTCAAAACTAGGGAGGCCAAGCCCATGATGACATTCTTCAGTCACTTGTTCTATCTAGGCGGGAATATTGCTGCACTCTAACAGCACCTTTCAAGCAGGTGAAATTGCCGACTTAGAAAATGTACAGAGAACTTTCACGGCGCGCATAACGGATAAAAACCTCAATTACTGGGGGCACTTGAGGTTCTAAACCTGTATTCCCTGGAATGCAGGAGGGAGAGATACATGATTATATACACCTGGAAAATCCTAGAGGGACTAGTACCGAACTTGCACACGAAAATCACTCATTTACGAAAGAAAAAGACTTGGCAGACGTGCACCATCCCCCAATGAAAAGCGGGGGTGTCACAGCACGTTAAGAGACCATACAATAAGTGTCAGGGCCCGTGACTGTTCAACTGCCTCCCAGCCACATAAGGGGGATTACCAACAGACCCCTGGCAGTCTTCAAGCTGGCACTGGACAAGCACCTAAAGTCATTTTCCTGATCAGCCGGGCTGTGGCTCGTACGTTGGTTTGCAGGGCAGCCAGCAGCAACAGCCTGGTTGATCAGGCGCTGATCCACCAGGAGGCCTGGTCACAGACCGGGCTGCGGGGGCGTTAACCCCCGAAACTCTCTCCAGGTAAACTCCCCGGTAATCTCATTTTGTCAGTATGTATACCATTCGTACACAGATAAGTAGAGAGGGTATATATATATATATATATATATAAAATATATATATATATAAATATATATATATATAATATATATATATTTTATATATTATATAATATATAAAATATATTTAACAATAAATTTCATTGCCCGGGTACCGTTAAGGTAGGGTCAGTCAAGTCCCGTTTTTCCCGCCTTTTCCCCCCCCTCCCTGAAAGTGATAGTTTGACTGCCGCTGCTTGTTAAGGTAGGGTTAGTCTAGCTCCCACTATCCCTTCCCCTCCCTCTTCTACCCCCCCGGAAGGTGACGTGTGGGGCTCTGGTCAAACAGTAAATCACTAGACTCACAGCTCCCAACTCTACTGTAAGTACATGCCTGCCTTGTATTCTAGTGGATTTATTGGTTGAAAGCTTCACTTTTGATCAATAATAAACTTAGTCTTTTCAGCCTTGCTCTATGTTGACTGTTGTAATAATCACCACATCTTTTAAGTATCATACTTGCCATGGAGAGTGATTATTTAAGCAGTGGGTAACCTGTCTATCTTTCCAGCTTCGATGTCAGAGAGGGTCACCTGGCAATCAACGAGCAGAAATTATGGAGAAGGACTAACGTCCAGAGACTTCGCCAATTTGATCTCACTACCTGTGCACCTGTATGAAATTGCAGGACGTAACTCCACAGCATTGCAGCGGTAAAGAACCTGCTTTCCCTGTCATCGGAATATTATACTCACTGGGATACCTGTGAAGAACAGCCAGTGGATGGTCACCAACACCTGTGAACCCCCCCCCCCACATCAGCAACGGCTACGATTTTTAACAAGCAGTGTCACCAACCAGGGACACCCCAAATTTAAAATTTGGTTGAATTCAGTTATCATTTATATTTTTCATTTTTTCAATTTTCTTTAATGTAGAATTAATATTTCATATTTAAGTGTTTTACATTTTATATTTTCTGTATAATAAAGTTTTTGTTTGTCTGTTATTTCTGTTTCTATTCACTAATTTTCCTGAGGAGGAGCCAGCCTGGGGTAATTTCTGACTGAAGTTGTTACAGGGCTGAGTAAGCCTTCACAGTCAAGCACTTCAAGAAATTAGAGAGTGCAAAGGTTTGCAACAAGACTAGTCCCAGAGCTACGGGGATTGTCCTACGAAGAAAGGTTGAGGGAAATCTGCCTGATGACACTGGAGGACAGGAGGGTCAGGGAAGACATGATAACGACATATAAAATACTGTGCGGAATAGACAAGGTGGACAAAGACCGGATTTCCAGAGAAGGGACACAGACACAAGAGGTCACAATTGGAAGTTGAAGCTCAGATGAATCAAAGGGATGTTAGGAAGTATTTCTTCAGTCATAGAGTAGTCAGGCCGTGGAATAGCCTAAAAAGCGATGTAGTGGTGGTGGGAACCATACATAGTTTTAAGGCGAGGTATGATAGAGCTAATGGGGCAGGGAGAGAGAGGACATAGTAGCAATCAGCGAAGAGGTGGGGCCAGGAGCTGTGACTCGACCCCTGCAACAACAAATAGGTGAGTACAAATAGGTGAGCACACACACACACACACACACACACACACATGGTAATGCATTATTTACAGAGAGCAAAGTCAGGGTATTTCTCCAGAATGGTCTGTAATATACCACTGTGGATAAAATACTTTGCCATTTCTTGAACATTTCTGAGTGAGTTGTTTCTAAATTCATTAATTTGATCACAGTCCAGTACATAATGATGCAAGGTGTGACAATAGTCCATCTGGCAAAGTTTACATTTCGTTTGGTCTACATCTGGTGGTGATTTAACCTGCCATAGATACTTGTAACCCAGCTGGAGCCGGGCAGTATTGACATCCAAGAGTCTGCTTATCTTGTTGGATGCACCATAGACATGTGGCTCCTCCTGCATGATAGAATGATAGATGCACTGACTTGTGTCAATCTCCCTAAGTCTTAAGTCAATAAAGTTCATTTGAAGTTCTTTTCTTATTATTGTCCTCTTCAAGGGGGGCTCCATGGCGTGGTGAAGAGGCTCTTTGTCTGAGGAATTAGACCTGTCGGTCTTCTTCCTCAGACCGAACCTAATTACCCCCCAATCTCCCCTCCCCTATCCCATCCTCCCCTTTTTCATTTCTTCCTCCTCCTCCTCCCCACCCCTCCCTTTTGCCCTTCCTCTTTTTGTCCTTTGGGATTTCTCAAACAGGCGCACTAGTTCCTAGGTAGGGGAAAGGATACCGGGGTCCATCCCATTCCGTTGAGGTTCTTAGCGGTGGCGTAGTTTGCCGTGGAATCTGGATCGCCTGGGGATGTCCCGATCCCTCTCCGGTATCCCGGAGTAGCTTTGGGTGTCTTTCGGGCGACGAGTGTATCTCTGGAAGCCACCTTTCGGATTCCGGGGGTGGTGGCTGAAGGAGGTATGCTTTGTGGCGGATATCCGGCCGCCTCTCTTTTGCCCACCGAGGTAGCTCGGCAGATGTGAGGTTGCTAACCCCCGATTTTTAGTTTACTAGATGAGGGGGTAGGGTATGGCACGGGTTTCCCCTTTGCTCCCTCGCGCTACTTGCGGTGCTGGGGTCCTCTTGGGATTTGGGGGGGAGTTTTCTGGCCCCTTTTCATTCCTCCTAGGAAAAAATCCCCCCCGGCCCCCCCCTTTTTTGGGTTCTTTTTTTTTATTTTTTTTTTCTTTTTTTTTTTAAAAAAACAAAAAAAAAGAAGTAACCAACCATGGCGCTCAGCCCATGAACCTGGTCCCCCCCCCGGGCCCCTTCCTGATCCCGCACCCCTTTCCTGACCCCCCCCTCGCCCTTTGGACCATCTTTCCAGCCCTTTCCCCTCATGCCTCTGTACCTAATCCCGGGTGTGTTTCCTCCCCCGTTTTCAGGTACTGATCTAAAAATTTCCCACTAACGGAACACAGAGAGTAGTCGTCAACAAGTAAAGTCCGGGGCCCAGCAAACGGTGAAAAGCCTTTTTCCAAAAGGGCCCACAGTACTAGCTCCCAATCTTTTCCTCTTCCTCATACCCGACATAGAAAAGGAAAGGTCACCCCAAGCACCGTGTTTTTCCCTTTGCAGATGACCCCCCGAATCTCCCATGACAGTGCCCTTCCATTGCGACATTGAAAAAGCTCCGGGGGCGGCCCAAAACCCAAATTTTTCAGGGGGGCTGCAGAAAAAAATATGAAGTTCAAAAAAGAAAAATTTTTTAAAAATTACTCAAAAATAGGGTTAAAAAAATGGGGGAAATTTAAAATCTTAAACAGGTACAAAAAAATTTCTGGACCAAAAAAAAAGAGCGAAAAAACCAACGTCAAAGACCGGGGGAGGATTTTTGGTCGGGGGTTTCTCAATTCCCAAGGACCATAACATTTTTATCAATCGCATCTGCTAGAAAAATGACAGGATGGAAAAGGGGAAAAACCTTTAAAAAAATAGGGGGGGCCCAACCCCATGATGAATCTTCGGGTTCACTTTTTTTCCCTGGGCTGGAATATTGCTGCCTCTAACAGCCCCTTTAAAGGGCAGGTGAAATTCCCGACCTGGGAAAATTTTAAAAACAGGAATTTTCCCCGGCGCGCATAAGGAGATAAAAAACCTCAATTACTGGGAGCGCTTGAGGTTTCAAAACCTGTTTTCCCCGGGAACGCAGGGGGGAGAGATACATGATATTACCCCGGGAAAAACCCTAGAGGACAGTACCAAAACTTGCAAACGAAAATCACTCACTCAAAAAGAAAAAAGATTTTGGCAGACGATGCCCCCTTTCCCCCCAATGAAAAGCAGGGGTGCACTAGCACGTTAAGAAAAACCAACAGTAAGTGTCGGGGGCCCCAAACTGTTCAACTGCCTCCCAGCACACAAAAGGGGGGAAAACCAAAAAGCCCCCTGGCAGCCCTTCAAGCGGGCCACTGGACAACCCCTTTAAAGTCATTTCCCCCTGATCACCCGGGCTGTGGCTCGTACTTTGGGTTTTGCCGGCACCAGCAGCAAAAACCCGGGTTTGATCGGGCGTGTTTCCAAACCGGGACCGGGTCACAGCCCGGGCCGCGGGGGCTTTTGACCCCCGAAACTCTTTTCCGGGTAAACTCCAATAAACTGAGGCCTCGACTGACTCCTTCGATTTATCGGACCTTCGCTCCCCTTGACGTTTCCCGGCCCTTCTCCCTTACGGTGGGGGGAATTTTTTCAAATGGGCCGCCCCTTTCCCAAAACCGTGGGAAACCAATCTGGTCCCACGCCTAAACGCCAAGGAAAAATTTACCTGCTGATGAAAATTTTCTCCCCCCTTCTCTTTCCCTTCTCAGAAACGATCGCCCACGTCCTTCACTACCTTTCCACGCTCATTTTCCCGGGACTATCAATGGACTAAATTTTTTAAATTTTTACGACCAACTTCCTCTACTGCCTATTTTTTTCTGACCATAGAAAATTGGCAAGGCACTCCAAACGCCATTTTGGTAAAGATATTTTTTTTTCCATGCTCTTAAAGGGGGTTTACCCCACATCATTACCATACAGAATGCCCCCAAAGGCTCATGAGCTCTCTCGTTTTTTCCCATATCGAAAAACATTTTCCTGTCACCCCTTGAAAAACATCTTTTCCCCTCAATTCTTGTGTGGTACCTTTCATTCTGCCCCATACCATAGTTCAAAAAAATTTTCCGGACATGGGCCCTTTGACATTTAAAACAGCGGGAACTCCAAATCCCCCCAACCTTTAAAAGGTTGACACTTACTTTTGCCTCCCCTGGGGGGAAAACCGAAACCCTAAAAAGGGGGGCTCGAAAAAACTTTTGACAGCCGAAACTCCACCTCGTTTTTTAAAGCAGGACATCGGTTCAAGTTCGAAAGGTGACCCCTACACCCAACAAAGTGTAAAAATTGCGGGGCGATTTGGCCATCCAGCGAAATTATTGCAGATCAATCGCCGAATGCCCGGGTCTGGGGTTTGCCGTTGACCATTCTAATACGTCTTGCAATGGGATCTCCCTCTTGCCTTCCTGTCATGGGGCCCTCACCCTTCTTACTCTCCCCGTTTTTCGGCCCTTTTTTAAAACGAGGGGGAAAAACCTTTTCCTAAAAAGAGACAAAAGGTCCCCCTTTAGCCATGGCATTTTCTCATCTCCCCCTTTAAGGGAGACCCCCACGGGGTTTCTTATTCCCTTTTTCCCAAAATGCCCCCCCCCATTCTGGTATCCCATCTTCTATACCCACCTTTTGTGTTCCCCTTTTCCCATTATCACTCCTGTTCAAAAACCCTTTTTTTTGCTGTCCTCGGTTCAGACACCCCAAATTTAAAACCCCTTTCAGTTAACCCTTCGCTTCTTCGATTTTCTCTCTCAAAAAAGCCTCAGTATCGACGGGGCCCTCGTACAAACACCTCCCCCCCCCCCCATCTTTCCCCACTCTAAAAAGTAAAAAAAAAGGTCCGTTAAAAAACCTCCAAACCCATCTTCCCCCTCCTCATTTTACCCTCCCTGTCTCTGTCCCTAGTTCTTCCCCCCTCTCTTTGGGGCTCATTTACAAGTGAAAGGGGTTTCCCCCTTTCCTCCTGTACTGTCCCTTTCCTCCCCTGTTCCCCCCCAAATTTTCTTTTTTCTTGCCACCCCCCGGGTTCATGCCCCCTTCTGCCCCCGGGCCCACGCTTCCCTCCAGTTCCCCCACCCTTTGGGCCCCCCCCTACCTTGGTACAGCCCAATACATTTCCCAATCTTTCCCTCTTTCCCCCTCCTTCCCAATTTTTGTCTCCCAAAAGACATCTCTAAATTTCCCGAAACACTTAAAGGGAAATTTCTCTGAATATTTTCCCAGAGAAAAAACCTCAATGGACACTGCCCCCCCTTTCCCGCCCCATTCTCTCCCCCTTTTTTGGCCTCCCTTTGCGAAAACTCCCTTTTCATCACAGCTCACCTTTTCCTTCGCTGCTTGAACTTTTTCCACTCCCTTTCCGCATGTGGCCCTTTTCAAAACCCTTTTCTAGTCCGTGGGAAAACCCTTCCTGCGGGTTTCAAGTATCTTTATCATTGCCTTTTATGGCCTTTTTTACAGTGGGGAAAATACCGGGGCCCCCAGGGGGAAATTTGGGGGGAGCTTAAATGTTACTTTTCCCAGTTTTCCCCTGGGTTTTTTTTTTGCTTACAGGAACCAAAATTAAAACTCTGCTTTTTATTTCCCCACATCTCAGGGTATAAATTTTATTGTATTTTCAGATCCCTTTTTCCCGATGGGAACCCTTTTTTGAAAGTGCCCCTTTTTCTCCGACTGATATTCTGTACCATCAGCTTAAATTTTTTATATTCGCTGGGTTTTCACAGCAGCCCGTATCCAAATTAACCCTAGGTGGTATATGCCTGTTCTTTATAATTTTCTCTCCCTTTTCGGGCATTAAACTATTCCGGTTTTTCCTTACTTGTTTTGTCATTACCGCCACCCAAATTTTGTTTTCTTTGGGGATTTTAATGCCCACCATTTCCTCTGGGGGGGCTCAAATGTGATTTCCCCTTTTAAATTTGGGTTTTTTTTGAGGCTTTTCCCTTTCCACCCCCCCCCTCCATGTTTTAAATACAGGTACTCACACCCATTTTTAAACCCTCGGACTCCTTTCTTTTCTCTTGCAAACGATCCCCTCAGTCCCCTCTTCCCCCACTGCATTAGACTTCCCCTTGCTCTGGTTTTTTCCCGGACTTTTTCATGACATGGAAACATTTCCCCCTTTATTCTTACTTTCCCCTTTATATTTTGCCCCCTCTTCGCACCCCACGCTGGAAATTTTATTCGGGCAAAATTTGGGAAACCTTTTTCTCAAAACCTAACTGTTTTTTAAAGGATTTTCCCTTTTTCGTCCTCCATTGGGGAGCCCTTTTTCAAACCCCCTTCCCCGTCCCCCGTTTTCACCACAGCTTTCATTTTTATACCCCAAATTGGGGGAGGGATTCTCAGAAATGCGTGCCTTGGTGGTTTTCCTGCTTGTGCTCGTGCAGTAAAATTTTTAAACGGGCCCGCATGGGGGAGGTACCCGGGACAATTTGGAAAACCCCAGAAACGACCCCCCTTTTATTTAAACAAAAAAGCGTGGGGATTTGCTTGCCGTGTCATCCGTGACCGCTAAAAAGCCCCTTTGCTGGCGTGATTATGTCCCACCATCACCTTGCTTTTCCCCTATGAGTGCAGTCTGGGAAAAAAATAGAAAAATGAAATGGAAATTTTTCTCCTGACCCCGGGTCCTGTTCCGCGAGTTGCCGGGGGTTGATATTTGCAAACCACCTTAAAAAGTTTCCAAAAGGGAAATTTGGGAAAATCTGGCCATATTTTTTTCAGGGACTCCATCATGGGCCCCCCATTTCTTTCCTCCCAAAAAATGCCCCGAAGTTAGCACCTTGGATTTTTCTTCCCCTCAGAGAAAACGTATAATGTCCTTTTTTCCTTCAAGAACTGGAGGCCCCCCACTCTCAGCTTGTCCCATTTATTTGGCACTGGGGCCCCACGACATTCATATTCGTAGCTACAACATTTTCATCAGTCAGCCCCTTTCAGTCCTATTACACCTTTACAATCTATTTGGTCACAAGGAGTTTTTCCACACGTGGAAATCCGGGCCCTTTTTTCTCCCTTTTTTTCAAACCAGGCACTAACAGGGCATGAAACCCCCCCTATCGTCCCTTGGGTCTTTCCATGCAGTTTGCCCAAAATAATGGAACGCCTAGTTTTAAAAAGCCCTTTTTGGTTTGGGATTTAAAAGACACACAACAGGGCTCTCGGGCTCGTCAATATGGCTTTCGTAAGGGGCGTTTTACCATAGACCCCTTTTCTACACTTTGGGTACGTATGTTTGTAATGCCTTTTTCGAATAACCACTCCCGTTTTTTGCCATATTTTTTGACCTTGAGAAGGCTTTTGACCCCAACCCTTGGAAAGGGATAATATTTTAGCCCCAAGGGCCCCTCCCTTTGGCCTTCCCAAGGGAATCTACCAAACCCTTTCCTTAAGAACTTTTTTTTCTGACAGGGGATTTCCGTGTTCGGGTTGAAAAGTTTCTCTCCCCGGGCTTTATCCAAGCTGAAGGGGGTCCCCCCGGGATTGTTCTGAGCACAAAAACTTTTTCTCCTTTCTATTAATGAATTTTGGGCCCCTAGTTTCCCTCAAATATTTGGTCATCACTCTAATTTTATTATTGCTATTGCCTGTGCAGGGCGCCCGACTTTCCCCTCCCTTACAGTTCTCTCCCAAAATTTCAGTCCCCCCGTTTTCCAAATTTGGGGCCCCCAACGTGGGTTTAAAAATTTTTTTTTTTCCCAGCAACTAAAAAACCCCCCAAATCACTTTCCCCTAGGAAAGCTTTTTTCTCTCGATCATCCCTTTTTTACCTTATGGCTCCGTATCCCTGAACGTGATAAAAGTCCCAAATTTTTCTGGGGCCCCCTCTTTGATCGTTGGTTACCTGGAAACCTCACATTAAACCCCCTGAAGGCAAATTGGGCACAGCCAGTGAACCTTCTTAAAAACCCTTGCTCACCCTTTTATGGGGAGCGATGTTTGAAACCCCCCTTCGCCTACATTCCACCCTTTTTTTATCGAAAACTTTTATTATGGTACCCGATCTATTTAGCGGGAAACTCCTGCTACTTTTCTCTAGGGCCTTTAAACCCCATTCATCACCCAAAGGGTTACGTTTATGCCTTTGGGCTTTTTTTTTGCTCTTCCCCCCGTCGAGAGCCTCTATGAGAAGCGAAAGTTCCATCCTTATCCGATCGCCCCTGGGTGCCCATTTCCTTCGCCCACTATGTTTCGCTCCCCATGATCTCCGCAAACCCCTTCCCTTTATAGAATGGTCACTGATATTAGTAGACATTCTTTATTTGTTTGCCACCCCTGTTTTTTCCCCTCCCTTCTCTCTTTTGCCTTCATTCGCTCTTTTCCTTTTTCTTCAACTACCCCCTTTTTAAAGTACATGTAGCATCTCACTTTTTTCCCCACCCCCCCTGGGAAGTTCCCGCTGTTCGAGGTTTTTTTTTTCCCCTTTTTTTCCCCCCCTTGCTCGAAGCCCAAAAGTCTTCGGGCGCTTCCCGCTCTCTTTTTCCCTTTAACCCCTTTCAAATCCCATTTTTCATGCCATTGCTGTGTAACCCAAAGGCCAAAATCTTCTGCCCGGGGTAGGATTCGCAAACGGTTTCCGGGGCAGCGTCGTTTCAAGGGCATTTTCTATCTTCGGGGTAGTTTTTTTTCTGCTGAAATTTTATTTCCATCCTTACAGGACTTTTCCCCTATTGCATTTTATGCCCGTGTCATCATTTGTGGGTTTTCTCAAATCCCTTAGTGCTTTACAGGCTATACAAAAATTGATAAAACCAAGGGGGCCCGGGGGCCTGGTGGCTAAAAACTCCCGCTTCACACATGGGGGGGGGCCCGGGTTCGAAACCCGGCGGGTGGAAAAAATTTCGACACGTTTTCCCTTAAACCCGTTTTTCCCCGTTCACCTAGCAGCAAAAAGGTACCCGGGTTTAGTCGGGTGGTGTGGGTCCCCATCCCCCGGGGGGCAAGATTAAAAGGGCCCCAATGGAAAAAATTTCCCTCGGAAGACCCCGGGCCTTGCCCTCCGGGGAAAAATCCAAGCCCTTATCTTTACTTTTTCTTTTCCCTTGCCCCTACCCCAACGGCACCCCGATTTTACCGCGGTTTTTTTTTTGTTGTCCTCTTTATTTCGGGCTAAACGGCCCCTTTTCCCGGTCCTCATGCCCTTTTTCAAAGTATTTTTTCTTTCAAATTTTTCTGAATATTTTCCCCATTCACCCCCTTCAACAAATTTTCCTCTCTCCAAAACCTTTCCTTTTAAAAATTTTTCTGCCGCTTTTTCACCGGGGCGGGGGGAACATCCCCCCTCTTTCGTTTCCTTTCCCGCTTTCTTATACCAGGCTTTGCCCTTTGGGTTTGGCCCTTAGCCCCCTTCTTTTTATTTATAAAAAAAATTTATTTGTCCCGTTTGCTTTCCCAACCCCCCCGTTGGGGAATTTACCGCCCCTTTTTTTTGAAAAAAATACACTTCCAAAATTTACCCCAGTTTTATAAATCTTTTGCCCCCCTCTAATAATCCCCCGGTTTTTCAACCGGGACCCCCCCTTTTCCCCCAAACCAATTTCCCTGCTTTTTCCCCACCCTGCACTTATTTGGTTAGGTTTTTTTTAAAAATAAAAAAATCTTAATTGTTAAAACCAAAACCCCCCAAGATGAATTTATTTGAAAGATAAGGCCCCAAACAGTTTTTTCTGTGAAGGGAGAGGCCAGAATGTGCCCCTTTTTTTGACTCCACTGTACAACCCAACCAGCGGGGCCTGAAAAAAACCCACAATTTAATTTTTAATGGTTAAAGGGTTTTTGTACAAGAATCATTACAAAAAAAAGTTAAATCTTAAACGAGCTTTGGTGGGATTAAAGGTTTGGGGGAAACCCAGTTATTGTGCTCTAAATTTCTTTAAAAACCATCACCTTGGAAAAAAAATAAAGGGAAAGGGAAAAAAAAAAAAAAATTTTTTTTTAAAAGAAAAAAAAAAAAAAAAAAAAGAAAAAAAAAAAAAAAAGGAAATTAAATCCCTTTAAAAAAACGTTTTCTTGAAGTTGTACAAAACCCACGGGCAAAACACCAGACACAAACACTCTACACATTCCCCGTGCCGACTAAACCTTTAAAAAAATTCAATGTATGTAAAAGGCCCTAAAAGCTGGAAAACCCCTACCTGAAACTCTAGAACACAACACTTCATCACCTAAAAAACTACCATTAAAAAACATTTTACCCCCTGATCACCCGTCAAACAAAAACGAAACACCTGGGGTTTCACATTTACACTCACTCCTCATTTGACCAAAACAGAATTTTAATCCAATCTTAAAAAAATGAATCCGTGATACTCCAATACGAACTATGACGTGCCAAAACAAAACATTCACATTGCAAAAACTCAAAAACTAGTATTTATCACTTAGCCAAAAAACCCAAAACCCCTCCATAATTTTAATATTTTACAATTAAGAATAAAACTAAGCTGCCCAAATGCCTAGCCATGCTAAGCTTTCTAGGGGTACACTCTTAACACAATTTACTACTTGAAAAACCACACAATCCCAAAATTTCGTAAACTCAGCAGAATCCTTAAGAGAATAAACTTTGAATTTAAATTTAATTTTGAAAAAAACACCTAAATTAGGGGGAGCGTTTGATTTTCCTGAACCTTATTCCCTGAATGCGGGCGGAGAATACATGATTATATACACCTGGAAAATCCAAGGGACTATACCGTACTTGCAAACGAAAATCACCCTTTTACAAAGCAAAAAACATGGCAGAACATGCAACATCCCCCAATAAAAAGCGGGGGTGTCACTAGCACTTAAAGACCAACAAAATGTCGGGGGCCCGGACTTTTCAACTACCCCCCCAGCAAACAAAAAGGGGATTACCAACAGCCCCCCTGGAGTCTTCAAGACGCACGGACAAGCACCTAAAGTCTTTCCTGCCCGGGGCCGGCTGGGGCTCGACGTTGGTTTGCGAGCCACAGTAGCAGCCTGGTTGATCGGGCTCTGATCCCCCCGGGGCCGGGTCCAGACCGGCCGGGGGGGCTTTCCCCCCCCCGGGAACTCTCACCAGTAAACCGAGTCTTTTTTGCTATTACTCCAAGTATCTACAGCTATTAAAGTAAAGTCCGCCCATTGAGGCTCCCCCACATTTCCTTGAAAAAGGAACAAAGCCATTTCCCATACCTAAAACGGGACTTTGAAAACTCAGTATTAAAGCCACGAAAGTCCCACCATTCAATTTGGGAAAATGGATGCACTGACATTGCCATTGCTGCAGTCTTATCTCGGGCGGGACGACCAGTACCTTTCTTTCGAGAGTTTTTTCAAGGATCAGAGAATGTTATGCTGCTGTAAAAAAGGAAGCCCAGGCCATCAAGAGGCAGTTCGCCACTGGAGGCATTTTCGGGTAACATTTCACCAAAGCTAACCAATATCCAATTTTTGTTCGTAAAAGAACCCCAAAAAAAGTAGGATAAAGAATACAAAAAATTTACGCGGGGGATGGAACAAACTGTTGACTTGATATTCTGACCCTCTGGAGAGCATGTCATGATTTGAAACACTCCCAAAGCGCTCACAAGGCTTTGGGTTCACCCAGGATTATGCGCCTGTAAAATTTGTCAATCAAAGAACATGCCCTACTCATGGAAGAGGGCGGAAATTATCGAGCAGCAGGTATGTCAGATGCAAGCCAACTTTCACAGCCAGAAAAGACCGTCTCATAAAATCGACCCACCTTTTCGAGAGACGAATATAGATTTAAAAGGGACTCTACCAATCATAAATCAAGTAGATATTTCCTTAACATAGTAGATGAATATTCAAGGTTTCCCTTTGTTTCCCCTTGAAAATAGACTGTTTCAACTGTTATTTTGCTTTCACAGTTGTTCTCTTTTTTTGGTAAACCACTTATTCCATACAGACAGGGGATCCTCTTCAGAGTAACGAACTTCGGGGATTTTTTTGGCTACAAAGGAATGCCGCAGCAGAACAACAAACTACAACCCTCGGGCAATGTCGTGAGCGGTTCAATGGTACTATTGGAAGGCATTACAAAACATTGAAGTTGCAACTACCTGTTCAACCGGGCAAACTGTCCTACCACGCTCTTCACTCTTTAGATCATTGCTGTCACAACTACTAATGCAACCCCTCTGAAAGACTCCCAACTATTCCTCTTTTCTCTACAGGACCCCGTCCCTGACCAGTTCTCCTGAAGAGCCCCGGGGATAAACAAGACGGACCTTTAGTGGAAGGGGTAGAGTTCCTGCAACTAATCCAATTACGACCAATTCGCTACCATTATTATTATAATCAAAAAAAGGCGCCTAAGCCACGGGGGCTACACAGTGCGCGGAAGGGGAAAGGGAACGAGGGTATTGGATGGCAGAAGGGGGGAGGGATACAAGGGTTCAGAAAACGCGGGGGAGGGGGTAGTAAAAGGGGGTAGAGGTTAAAAAAGATTGAAATAGAAAGGGGGAAGTACAGAATTTGTGAAGTATTCGTTGTTGCAAAAAGTCAATGAGAGGTTGGGGTGAAAGGTGAGTCCCTCAGCGAAAGGAAGGGAAAAAGAGCACGGAGCGAAACGACGAGGGGGTAAATTCTGTGGCTCTTGATAAATGGGGATCCAACAAATGTGGCGAAAAGATAAGGAGCTTGGCAATTCCACAGAGAGGGGGAAGACCCCTCTCCATGAGATATCCCGAGTAAACGAGTATGGCCAATGTAAAAGGGAGAGAGTAGTCTCCCAACCCCGACACGGGTATAAGAAAGGCCATAACCTATACTCGGTTAATAGATTGAAGTTTGTTGCCGACATAGTAACCAACGTTGTTGCCAACGGTGTGAAGGGGGAAGATTTTGCAGCAAAATAGTCCCAAATGAAAAACCCTATATGAAACTGAAGGGCATTTCTGCTGACCGCACAGCAAGTCTGCCTTTCATTGCCCTGTACGTCAAATACCCCGGGGCCCAGCAAAAAACAAAATTTTATCTTTGGGAAAATGCAGCACCAAAATGGATCGGGGACAGGGGGGAGGGGATCAAATTTCGTATAGTCTGTAAAAGCACTACGGGAGGGTGAGACAACCACAAAAGATGGCACGGGAAGATCAATCGGATAAGTGCTGTAAGAATGGCATACAATTCAGCAGTAAAAAATACTACCGAAGATAGTAAATGCCGTTTTTCAAAGCTGTCCGGAAACACTGCTGCGAATCCTAAAAGCTGTCGAAAAACTTTGAGCCCTCTGTTAAAAACAATGGCATGAGAATGAGAGTGAAAGTGGGCAAGAAAAAGAGAGCGGGAAGCGACCAAGAAGTTGGCTTTCGAGCAAGGGAGAGAGAAAGAACAGCTTTAACAGCTGGAACTTCCCAGGGGGAGGGGAAAAGAGATGCACATGTACATAAAAGGGGGGTAGTTGAAAGAAACAAGAGCGAAAAAGGCAAGAGAGAAGGGAGGGGGTAAACAGGGGGAGCGAACAAAAAAACAATGTCTACTAATATCATGACCATTTCATAAAGGGAAGGATTGCGGAGATCATGAAGCTACATAGTACAAAGGCAATGGGCATCACGCGATCGGATAAGGATGGAACGTTCGCTTCGCTAAGGCTCTCAAGGGGGAAAAGCGAAAAGCACCAAAGGGATAAACGTAATCCTTGGGGATGAATGGGGGTTTAAAGGGTAAAAGAGTAGCAGGAGATGCCCCGAAAAGATCGGGCACCATAACAATTTCGATAAAAAAGGGTGGAATGTAGCGAAAGGGGGGTTCGACGATCACTCCCCATGAAAGATGACAAGGGTTTTTGAAGGTCAGCCGGGTGTGACAAGTTGCCTTTAGAAGGGAAGCGAGGTTTTCCAGGATAAACCTACATCAAAAAGAGGGCCCCGAAACTTTACTGTATCACGTTCAGGATACGGGAGCCATAGAGGACAAAGGAGATCGAGATGACAGGCGTCATGAAAGAAAATTTGGGGGGTTTTAGGCTGGGAAAAATTTTAAACCCCCCATGTGGGGGCCCCTTGGGAAAAACGGGCGACGCATGCTGGAGAGAAAACGTAATGAGGTGACAGTCCGTCTGCACACAATAGCGAAGTCATCAACAAAAGTGATGACTAAATATTGATGGGAAAACTAGAGGGCCCAAAACATTTAAAACAAGGGGAAAAAAATGTTGTGCTCAGAACCATCCCGGGGACCCTTCCTTGGGTAAAGCCGGGAGGCACATTATTTTAAACCCAAACACGGGAAAGCCTGCAGTTAAAAAGTTCTTTAAGGGAAGGGTTAATTGACTCGAAAGGGTTAAGGAGTGGGCTTGGGAAAAAAATTTTTAAACCCCCAAGTTGTGTCATATCCTTCTCAAGGTCAAAAAATGGCAAGAACTGAGTGGTTATTCGCAAAAACATTTCGAACAACGTATCCAAGTGATAAGGGGTCTATGGTAAAAACGTTTTTCCCTTTCGAAAACCATACGACTGGGAAGACGTTGGTTTTTCTCTAAATACCACACAAACGCTATTTACTACGTTCCATCACTTTTCAAACTGCACTGAAAGCGATGGGGGCGATAGTGGGGGGTTCATTCCCGTAGTCCTGGGTTTTGGAAAGGGAGAACAAAGGCGGGTTTCCACAGCGGGCAAAACTCCTTGTACCAAATAAGATTTTAAAGGCTAATAGGACTGCAAGGGGTGACGATTAAATTTTAGCATACGAATATGAAAGTCGCGGGCCCAACTGCCGATACGGCAACTAATGTTGCCCTTCCAGTTTTTTTGAAGTGTAAAAGGCACATTATACTGTTCTTCCTGAGAGAAGAAAAGCCCCAAGGGGGCTAACTCTCTGGCAGACTTTGAGGAAAAAAAGAGGCATGAGATCCCTTAGAAAAACGGGCCAGAGATTTTCCAGTTTTTATTGGCAACATCTAGTGGGTTTTTTTATATCAAAACCGGCAACCCGCAGAACCAGAGCCGGGGCAGGAAATATTTACCACTCATTTTCGTACTTTTTTTCCCGACGCACTCATAGAGGGAACGAGGTATGGTGGAACATAATCTCGCCAGCAAGTACATTTGCATCACGGGTGACACAGCGAGCTATTGCACCTTCTGCTTAAAATCAAAATCTCTCTGGTTTTTATTGTACCCTACCTGTCCCAGCAGCCATTTAAAAAGCTGCCGAGCACAAGCAGGGGAAACCCCCAAGGCCGCTTTATGAAATGCCTGCCCGAAGTTTGGGTATAGAATAAAGCGCGGGTTTAAAAAGGAGGAAGAGAAATGTAAAAGCTCATTGATGGAGGACGAAGAAAGAACCCTCTAAAAAATTTAGGGTGAGTAAAAGGTTTCCCAATTTTCCTATCAAATTGGGCCCGCGGGGATGCAAAAGGTGGTGAAAAAGAAGGGAAGTAAAAATTGGGAAAGATCGCTGTCATTAAGTCTGGGGGAACAACCAAGAATCAATGCGGTGGAGGAAGACAACTGGAGATCGATCAAGAAGAGTGTGAGTCCGAGGGTCAAAAAGGGGGGAGGCCTGTATTTAAAACAGGAGGGGGGGGTGGCAAGAAAAGCCTCTAACTGTATGCCACGGGAATCACAGGAAGCCCCCCCGAGGAAAGGGGGGCATTAAAATCACCAAGAAAATGAAACGGGGGCGGGAATGACGAAACAAGAAAGGCAAAATCCGGAAAAAAAATGCCCAGAAGGAAGAGATATAAAGAACAGAGCGTATTCCCACCTATGCAAGTGGGTAGGGCTGCTGTGTAAAACGCAAGTATGAACAAAAACGATGGACGGAATTCATGCATAGAAGAAGGCACTTCTTGAAGGTCCCACAGGAAAAGGATCTAAGAATACAATAAATTGTAGCCTGGATGGGGGAATGCGCAAGTGTAATTTTGGTTCCTGTAAGCAAACACCAACAGGGGGAAACTGGGAGAGTAACATCTGAAGCTCACCCCGATTACCCCTGAGGCCGCGTTATTCCACTGTAAATAGGCCATGTTTGGGGCAATGATAAAGATACCTGAAACCCGCATAAAAGGGTTCCCACGGACTAGAGGGGTTAGAAAAGTCCACATGCGGAGGCGTGGAAAATGTTCAAGCAGCGAAGGAATGGTGCGCTGTGAAGAAAGAAGTTGCGCAGATGGAGCAGAGGGAGAGAGAAGGAGTGGAGGGAGGATCAAGTCATTGATGGTTTGGTCTCTGCAATATATTCAGAGATTGCTTCAGTTTTTTCAGAATTCAGATACGTCGTATGGGGAGACAATATTGGGAAATGGTAGGGCGAGGATGAGTAAAGTTTTGGAAAACTGTATTGGGGACTGTACCAAAGTAGGGGGGGGGCAAAAGGGTGGAGGGAACTGGAGAAGCGTGAAGGGAACAGAAGAGCAGAAACCTGGGGAGGTTGCAAAAGAGGAAGAAACCTGGGAGGGAACAGGGGGGAAGGTACAGTACTAGGAGGAGGGTGAACCTCTACACTTGTAACAGAACCAGTGAGAGGGGGAGACAAGGTCCCAGAGACAGAGAAGGTAAAATGGGAGTGGGAAGATGGGTAGGAGGTGTTAACGGACCTTTTTTATGATTTTTGAGAAGTAGAGGGACGATTGGGAGGAGTGTCATACGAGATCTCGTCGTACTGAGGCTTGTGAGAGAGAACACAAAGAAGCGAGATCAGACTGAGGCGTTTGAAGTAGGGACGTCTGAGCCGAGGACAGCAAAAGAATTAGATACAGGAGTGACTATGGGAGAGGTAACCACAGAGGTGGATGCAGAATATTGGATACAGAAGTGGGGGGACTTTTTGAAACTTGGGAATAAGAAACACGAGGGAGTCTCCCTTGGAGGCGGAGATGAGAAACTGCCATGGCATAAGGGAGACCTTCTGCCTCTTTGAAGTAACGGATTTCCCGCTCGTCTAAGTAGACTTGACAATGGCTAGAGTACGAAGGGTGAGCCTCATGACAATTAAGGGAAGAGGGAGGTCGATTGCAAGACGTATTAGAATGGTCATTGGCACCACAGACTGGGCATTCGGCGATAGATCTGCAATATTTCACTGGCTGGCCAAATCGCCAGCAATTTCTACACTGTTGTGGTGTAGGGATCACCTTTCAAACTTGTAACCGATGTCCTGCTACATAAACCGAGGATGGAAGTTCATGGCTGTCAAAAGTTAAATGAGCCACATTGCTTGGGTATCGTCTCTGCCCGTGGGCAGGAAGAACATAAGTGTCTACCTTGAGGATTGGGAGATCTTGGAGTTCCAGCTGTTCAAGAATGTCAGTGCCACATGTCTGGAAATTTTGTTGAACTATGGTATGGGGCAGAATGACGGTACCACTACAAGAATTGAGGGAATGATGTTTTTCAATAGTGACAGGAACAGTATCGATATGGGAAAGACGAGAAAGCTCATGAGCCTGGGTAGCATTCTGTACAGTGATGATGCGCATACTGCTCTTAAGAGCATGAAAAGAAATATCTTTACCAACATGGCGTAGGAGTGCCTTGCCAATACTGTGGTCAGAAAGATAGGCAGTAGAGGAAGTCGGTCGTAAAGTGAAGAATTTAATCCATTGTTCAGTCTGAAACTGAGGGGAAAGGTAGTGAAGGACGTGTCGATCGTTTCTGAGAAGAACGAGAAGGTAGAGAAGTATCATCAGCAGGTAATTGTCATTGGCGTTTAGGCATGGGACCAGAGTTGGTCCAACGTGGAACGGGTCGGGGATTCAAAAATTGCCGCACCATAGAGGGAGAGGCCGGAAGCATAGTCAGAGGAGAGCGAAGGTCAGATAAATCAAAGGTGTCAGTCGAGGCCCCCCAGTACCTGAAACGGGTGAGGAAACAGCTCCGGCAAGAGGTACAGAGGCATGAGGAGTGTCTAAAGAGTGGTCCAAAATGAGGTAGGGTCAGAACGGGGTGCCCGGGGGTAGTAGGTTCATGGACTAGGGCTGCCATGGTTAGGTTACGTCTTTCTTTTTGTTTTTAAGAAAAAAAAGAAAGAAAAGAAAAAAAAAATAAAAAAAAAGAATAAAAAAGGGGGGGGGAACCGGGGAGGGATATTCCTAGGAGGAATGAAAGGGCCAGAAATCTCCCTCCGCGCCCAAGAGGACCTCAGCACCGTAAGTAGCGCAGATGCAGCATGGAACCCATTCCATACCCTACCCATCATGCCAGTAAACTAACAATCCGGAATAGCAACCACAAAATCTGCGAGCTACCTCGGTGGACAAAAGGAGGACGGCTGGAAATCCGCCACAAAGAAATACCTCCTTCGGCCACCACCCCGGAATCCGAAAGGTGGCTTCCAGAGTACACCCGTCGCCCGAGAGACACCAAAGCCCCCCTCCAGGAGACTGGAGAGGGTCGGGACATCCCAGGAAATCCAGATTCCAGGCAAACTACGCCACTGCCAAGAACCTCAAGGGAAATTTGGGATGGACCCCGGTACCCTTTCCCCTACCTAGGAACTAGCGTGCCTGTGTGGAGAGAGAAAAAAAAAAAAAAAGGCCAAAAATAAAGGGGCAAAAGGGAGGGGTGGGGAGGGGGAGGAGGGAAGGAAAAAGAGGAGGATGGGACAGGGAATGGGGATTGGGGGGTAATTAGGCTCGGTCTGAGGAAGGAGACCGACAGGCTAATTCCTCAGACCTCTTCACCACGCCAAGGAGCCCCCCTTGAAGAGGACTTTCGCTACCAAAAGGGGTAAAGAGACTACAGTATCTACAAGAAATTTAGCCCCAGTTGAAACCCCCATTAGAGTGTGGAATCTCAAGATTTACCAATAGATGTGAAAGATGGTTCGTTTTCTTCTTTAGAAAGCCCCTTGAGACTACCCCTATGTAAATAGAGGATTCTGCTCCAGCAGTTAGTCAAACCCCAATTGGAAAAATATTGAACCTGGTGAAAAAAGGCACTAGGGCTATGAAGGTCGGGACGTATACGTCACTCCCCTAACAGTTTGGAAGATTACTGTCTCTGATATTTTAGAAGGGGAGATTGTAGTGATACTGCTCCTGTGGGGGAGCAGCAGCGGATAATACTGCACCACCTCTGGGGGCCCTTAACAACAACAACAGCTTGGTGCGTGTCATGGGCCCCAAAACCATGGTGTGTGATTCTCTTCTCTTTTTTCCATATATTAGTGATGCAGATTAATGGCGAGTTTAAATATGTGGCCGTAGTTATAACTTTTCTCTTGACATATGCAAGACATCACACTCCTGTAGAAGCAGTTATTAGATGTAATAGTCTTTATATTTTGTTGTTGCAGAAGTACTATGAAGATTCTATGTTCAATAAAGCCTAGAGATAAGGCCTGTGTTTCTATCACAACAACTCGCAAACTAGTATTTAGTCACTTAGCCATATACCAACTTACCTCATAATTTGTAATATTTAAAGTTAAGAATTATCTAAGTCTGCCCAAAAAGACCTAGCCATGCTAGGTGTTCTAGTGGCCCCCTCTGTAATTAGTATTTTACTCTGTAAACACACAATACAAACAATACATGTAAACCCACAATAACCAAATCCTGTAAATTTCAGATTGTAATCTTATAGAGAATAAAACTCTAAATTGAATTTGAAACAGAGCTACAGATGTCCCTCTTAACATAATGATAAATGGATCTCCTATCACAAAGCTCACAGAGGGAAAATTCTTAGGAATCCCATTGATAATTAGACTCAAGTTTCAAACACATGTACAACAAATTCTAAGAAAATTTTCAAGACCGCAGGCATACTATCGAAGGATAGGGTACTATGTTCCACAGTCAGCCCTCCTGGCCCTAAAATCACTCACTTATTTACCCGTATCTCCCTATGGAATTTGTGCATGGGGCTCAAACAACAATAAACCATCTAAAGATCAATAATTACCCAACAAAAAGCTCCCAGTCGAAAAATGATAACAAATTCCCACTACAGGCAGCACACTCCACCAATATTCAAAACACTAAACCTACTCACCGTACAAAATATCCATACTTATTACTGTACCTACTACATACATAGAACATTTAGTTCTGATATAAACCCTCCCGTCAAATGTCTCCTTACCAGCCTCAACAGAACACATGACCATAACACAAGGCACAGATCACTCTTTGATGTTCCTTGTGTCCATCTCACACTATGCAAAAACTCAGTGCACATAAAAGGCCCAAAAATCTGGAATTCATTACCTGGGAATATAAAAGAAACACTGTTTATAAATTAAAGTCTCTTCATAAAAATCACATACTCACCCTCAACTAAATAAATACTGTGACCCTATCAATTTTTTTTAATTACATTACCTAACAGAATTCTCTATTCTACTGAATGCACAGCAACTCAGTAAATGACCATATGACCTGTCTTTGAAATATCATTTGTGCTTAATTGTTATTTTTACAATTTTTTTACCACTGAATTTTATCATTGCTTAGTTAATCTTAAGTTAATTTTAGCCTGCCCATAATGCTCTGCATATAAGTGGCTCTTGGCATGTTACACTTAACCACTGTATTTCTTTGCACTTCTATGTATCATGTCCAAATTAATAATAAATAAATAATATAAAAAAATACCATGTTTCAGTTAATGCAATGACATCAAAGTTCCCAACACATGCTACTAAACGTAGTTCATTAATCTTATTTCTTACACTTCGACTGTTAACATAAAATATAGTCATATGTTTTTTCTACTGCACATTTTTCCTATTCATCTTTGTTATTGCAAAAGTATCATTAGATCACTGTAGTTGACACTTTCATAGCACTTGCTCAGATAATGCCCACATAATCAAGAACAATTCCAAGAGTGTGGATTGAGTTGGCAACTCTTTTGTCTCACACAATAAGTATCTGTGGTTCAATCCACGGCAAGGGTAGAAAAATTTGGCATATTTTCCTTACTGATGTATTTGGCTGAGACGGTGGAACACTTCCTACTGTGGTGCCCACGTTATCACTCTGTACGGACTATTCTCCGTGAGGCCTCGCGCACGTTAGGGGTGCAATATTTAGCACTACCTGACTTAAGAAATCGTAATGACACGATTGCAAATAAACCATACCCCCGGCCGGGATTGAACCCGCGGTCATAGAGTCTCAAAACTCCAGCCCGTCGCGCTAGCCACTAGACCAGCTAGCCACAATAAGATTCATCCAACTAGGTATATTTCTACACCATAGGAAAGTTAGCACAGGCACCTCTGTGACCACAAATGCAAGTTTTTACAGACGAATCTCCAGCTAGCGTGGCCGTGACGTACTCTAGCTCAAGTCCCTTCACTGCCGTCAACATGACTTAAGAAATCGTAATGACACGATTGCAAATAAACCATACTTGCATTTGTGGTCACAGAGGTGCCTGTGCTAACTTTCCTATGGTGTAGAAATATACCTAGTTGGATGAATCTTACTGTGGCTAGCTGGTCTAGTGGCTAGCGCGACGGGCTGGAGTTTTGAGACTCTATGACCGCGGGTTCAATCCCGGCCGGGGGTATGGTTTAGCACTACCTCTCCTTAATGGTGAGGGTTTGACCCTCCAGACCGTCAGGAGATCTTGGTCTGTACCTGCACATTCTTGGTGGCTTCAAGGCACATTAGGAACATTATAGTACGCAGTTATTTGTGCTTCTCTGTATCATGTTCAAATAAATAAATAAATAAAAAAACATGCTTGCACTTTAGTCAAGATTGGTTTCCTGGCGCCGGAAGTCAGGGTTCAATACGACGTACACTGTCAGTGGCCCTATTAAAACAACACAACAACAACTTGTGTTGTTGGTGGGTGGCGTGATAAAGTCAACAATAAACAGTGTTTGTGGTGTCTAACACAGGTAAGTAAACACCTGCCTTTATTACAATACAACATTCATGTGCTAGATTTATACATAGAGAGAGTTTGCCAGGAAATTAGTGTATTAAGGTGCCAGACATGATTATATCTGTGTCTTGTTGACTGTGTTAGTTCTCAGTGTTACTGTGTTAGTTGCTCAGGTGTTGACTGTGGTAGTGCTAGGTGTTGACTGTGTTAGTTGCTCAGGTGTTGACTGTGTTAGTTGCTCAGGTGTTGACTGTGTTAGTGCTCACGTGTTGACTGTGTTAGTTGCTCAGGTGTTGGGCTGTGTTAGTTGCTCAGGGGTTGACTGTGTTAGCTGCTCAGGGGTTGACTGTGTTAGCTGCTCAGGTTTGACTGTGTTAGTTGCTCACGTGTTGACTGTGTTAGTTGCTCAGGTGTTGACTGTGTTAGTTGCTCAGGTGTTGACTGTGTTAGCTGCTCACGGGGTTGACTGTGTTAGCTGCTCAGGGTTGACTGTGTTAGCTGCTCAGTGTTGACTGTGTTGTGCCCCCAGGTGTTGTGTGTTAGCTGCTCAGGTGTTGACTGTGTTAGCTGCTCAAAGGTGTTGACTGTGTTAGCTGCTCAGCTGTTGACTGTGCTAGCTGCTCAGGTGTTTACTAAGTTAGCTGCTCAGGTGTTGCTATGTTAGCTGCTCAGCTGTTGACTGTGCTAGGGTGCTCAGGTGTTTTACTGTGTTAGCTGCTCAGGTGTTGACTATGTTAGCTGCTCAGGTTGTTGACTATGTTAGCTGCTCAGCTGTTGACTGTGCTAGCTGCTCAGGTGTTGACGTGTTAGCTGCCTCAGGTGTTTTACTATGTTAGCTGCTCAGGTGTTGACTATGTTAGCTGCTCAGGTGTTGACTATGTTATTTTGCTCAGGTGTTGACATGTTTGTTTGTGAATAAAAAATTTTATAAGAACTTCGAATGTTTATCTGTTTCTATTTTCTTCTTATGCAACAAATTTGGATCAGGTTTGTTA
The DNA here is from genome assembly GCF_026875155.1 of Cherax quadricarinatus. Taxonomy (NCBI): domain Eukaryota; kingdom Metazoa; phylum Arthropoda; class Malacostraca; order Decapoda; family Parastacidae; genus Cherax; species Cherax quadricarinatus. Next base: position 29,535,303 of record NC_069472.1, read on the forward strand.
AAGGTATTTGATAAGGGGAAATAATTTCAATGGGAAATCCATAGAATAATATTCAATTTATTGAAGTAATTTTAAAAAACAATACTTTACTTTCTCTGTACCCATATTAGCCTTAATCTTTGTACAATAAATTTTACAATATATATATTTAGTTCAAAATCATGGAATTACACATTAATAAGATTAATTTTTTTCCGGAATTAAGTCTTCACTAACTTTACGTCTTTGTCTTAACAGACTGTGTAAACTCAAGCTACAAAATGTTTCAAATTCAACAAGACCTTTGAAACCGGCCGTAAAGGAAGTAGGGAAAGCAAGAGTTTGTTGAGATTTACGTTTCTTTGGATACTGAAATGTCAGATATAAATATAAAACAATCTTCAGAGCATGGGAACAAATGATCAGCTCTAGACTAATTCTCAAACCATTCAAAAATGTACACCCCTAAGAGAGAGCCAATATATGATCAGTGTCAAGGCTAGAACAGGAAGACTGACTAAACCCGCCAGTCGTTGACCGTCATAGGTTGGATCAATTGACCCAAACGTCAGTCAGCCGGACATAAACAATTGACAATTACGATGGTTCGAGATTGTATGCTTATATATAACATAAGAAATCGTAACTAATCATAATAATAATAATAATAATAATAATAGTAATAAATAATAATAATAAATAATAGTGGAAAATACCATGTATTTTTTTTTTCAAATTAACAATAATAATATAACAACTGAAAGTCCTATTTTATCTATAATGGGTACTTTCGCGCTATAATTTAAGTGATGATCATATTCTCTTACAATAGTTTAAATATCCATGAGGACCATTTCCTCCAAGATATACACCCCCCCCATAAGACAATAGGCGTAGATCAGTAGGGATTTCAAGTGTTCCGCGTAATATCTCTGTAAGTAAAACGTCCTCTTGGTAAATAAGGCTTGAGACGACGGAAGAATGGCCGATGAAAACTCGATCAGCATGGTGATTTGCCAGAGGAGGAGCTTCTGAGCAATGGCCGAAGGAATATCTGGAGTGGCATCCTCAGAATTCCAGAATAGAGTCTCAGGACATAATCTACGATCTGTCAGGTCATCCATGTGAACTTAATACTTTGTCCCATCAACGAAACGGTTTTCATAATCATAATGTCAAAATAAAAGAAAAATCATTAACAATATATATATATATATATATATATAATATATATAATATTCTGTAGTATATATATATTTATATATATAAATATATATATATAAATATATATATACAATGTATATATATATATACATTATATATATATATACATGTATATTAATATATATATATATATATATATATATCATATATATAAATATATATTATAGATATATATATATATATATATATATATATTTTGTTTACAGTGAAACATATAATGAACGTATTTTAGATAAGGCTAAAGAGGTCTTTGTGGCATTTAGGATTGGAAAAGGCGTAGACAGGTGGATAGGGGGGGCAAATGTGGCAGATGTTGCAAGTGTATGGTGTAGGAGAAGGTTACTGAAAGCAGTGGAAGAGTTTTTACGGGATAGTGAGGCCTCAAGTTAGAGTATGTAGGAAAGAGGGAAATTTTTTCCCAGTAAAAGTAGCCTTAACAAGGATGTGTGATGTCACCCGTGGTTGTTTAATAGTATTAGATAGATGGGGTTCAAGAAAGTAAATGCGAGGGGCTTGGCAAAGGGCCGTGGAGTTAAAAGAAAGAAAGAATCACACACAAAGTGGAGTTGTCACAGCTGCTCTTTGCTGATACACTGTGCTTTTGGGAGATTCTTGAAGAGAAGCGCCGAGATTGGTGGATAATTTGGTATTGTGTGCAAAAGAAGAAAAAATAAAGGTGAATAACAGGAAAGAGTAGGTTATGAGGATAACAAAAAGATTAGTGAATGAAAGATGAATATAAGATGGAGGAGAAGTATGGCAGAGGTTGACCGTATTCAGATATTTGGAGTGGATGGACGTGTCAAGCCGGATGGGTCTACGATAGAATGAGGTGAATCATCGAATTGATGAGGGACAGAAGTGAGTGGTGCACTTTAGGAGTCTTGTGAGACCAGAACTTTGTCCTTGGAGGCAAAGAGGGAATGGATGAGAGTATAGTTTTAACCAACGCTCTTATAGGGGTGTGAAGTCTGGGTGATGAATGTTGCAGCGAGGAGAAGCTGAGGCAGTGGAATGTCATGTCTGAGGGCAATGTGTGGTGGAATCTAATACAGAGAATTCGTAGTTTGGAAGTGAGGAGAGGTGCGGGATTACCAAAACTGTTGTCCAGAGGCCGAGGAAGGGTTTGTTTTGAGGTGTTTCGGACATTTAGAGAGACTGGAGCGAAACAGAATGACTCAAGAGTGTATCAGTTCTGTAGTGGGAAGGAATGGCGTAATACAAAACAATGTTTATTATGTTTATAATAGTAGATACCATTATACACCTCTTCAAGGGGGGCTCTTGCGTGGTAAGAAGCCTTGGTCTGAGAATTAGACCTATCGGTCTTCTTCCCTCAAACCGAACCAATTACCCCCCAATCTCCCCCCCCCCTCCCCTATCCATCCTCCCCATCCTCCCTTTTTCCTTTCTCCTCCCCCTCCCCCACCCCTCCCTTACCCTTCTCTTTTGTCCTTTGGATTTCTCCCACAGGCGCGCTAGTTCCTAGGAGAGGAAAAGGCTACCCGTCCATCCAATCCTGTTGAGGTTCTTACGGGCGTAGTTTGCCGTGATTCTGGATCGCCTGGGGGATGTCCCCGATCCCCTCTCGCCGGTATCCCGGAGTAGCTTTGGGTGTTTCTTTCGGGCGACGAGTGTTCTCTGGAAGCCACCTTTCGGATTCTGGGGGGGTGGTGCCGAAGGAGGATAGGCTTTGTGCGGATATCCGGCCGCCCTCTCTTTTGTCCCCGAGGTATCCAGATGTGAGGTTGCTATCCCGATTGTAGTTTGACTAGCATGATGGGTAGGTATGGCACAGGTTCCATGCTGCCATCTGCGCTACTTGCGGTGCTGGGGTCCTCTTGGGCGCGGAGGGAGATTTCTGGGCCCTTTCATTCCTCCTAGGACCTATCCCTCCCCGGTCCCCCCTTTTTTTTTCTTTTTTTTTTTTTTTTATTTTCTTTTCTTTCTTTTTTTTTCTTAAAAACAAAAAGAAGAAGTAACCTAACCATGGCAGCCCTAGTCCATGAACCGGGTACCCCCGGCCCTTTTTGATACCGCCCCCGTTCTGACCCCGCCTCTCTTTGGACCACTCTTCAGACATTCCTCATGCCTCTGTACCTAATTGCCGGTGCTGTCTCCTCACCCGCTTCAGGAAACTGAGGCCTCGACTGACTCCTTCGATTTATCGACCTTCGCTCTCCTCTGACTATGCTTCCGGCCTCTCCCTCCACGGTGCGGCAATTTTCAAATCGCCGACCCGTTCCACGTCGGACCAACTCTGGCCCACGCCTAAACGCCAACGACAATTACCTGCTGATGATACTTCTCCACCTTCTCGTTTTTCTCAAAACGATCGACACGTCCTTCACTACCTTTCCACGCTCATTTCAGACTGAACAGTGGACCAAATTCTTCACTTTACGACCAACTTTTTCTACTGCCTATCTTTCTGACCATAGTATTGGCAAGGCACTCCTACGCCATGTTGGAAAGATATTTCTTTTCATGCTCTTAAGAGCGGTACGCGCATCATTACCATACAAAATTTGCTACCCAGGCTCATGAGCTTCTCTTCGCTTTCCCATATCGATACTGTTCCTGTCACTCTTGAAAAACATCATTCCCTCAATTCTTGAAAGTGGTACCATCATTCGCCCCCATACCATCGTTCAACAAAATTTCCCAGACAGTGGCACCGACATTCTAGAACAGCTGAAACTCCAAGATCTCCTAACCTCAAGGTAGACACTTACTTTCTTCCTGCCCGTGGGCGGAGACGATACCCTAGCATTGTGGCTCGTTTAACTTTTGACAGCCGAGAACTCCCATCCTCAGTTTATATAGCAGGACATCGTTAAAAGTTCGAAAGGTGACCCCTACACCACAACAGTGTAGAAATTGCTGGCGATTTGGCCATCCAGCGAAATATTGCAGATCTATGGGCCGAATGCCCAGTCTGTGGTGCCGATGACCATTCTAATACGTCTTGCAATCGATCTCCCCTTGCCTTAACTGTCATAGGCTCACCCTTCGACTCTCGCCGTTGTCAGGTCTATTTAAACGAGCGGGAAAAAAAAATCCCGTTACCTCAAAGAGACAGAAGGTCTCCCTTATGCCATGGCAGTTTCTCATCTCCGCCTCCAAGGGAGACTCCCACGTGTTTTTAAATTCCCGTGTTTCAAAACGTCCCCCCCACTTCTAGTATCCCATCTCTACACCCACCTCTGGGGTTACCTCTCCCATAATTACTCCTGTATCTAATCCTTTTGCTGTCCTCAGCTCAGATGTCCCTACTTCAATGCCTCAGTCTAATCTCCTCTCGAGTTCTTTTCCCCAAAGCCTCAGAAATCGACGAGACCTCTACACCCCTCCCCCCAATCGTCCCTCTACTTCTCAAAAGTCAAAAAAAGGTCCGGTAACACCTCCTACTATCTTCCACCTCCTCATTTTACCCCCCCTGTCTCTGTCCCTAGTTTTTTTCCCCTTTTCACTGGCTCAGTTACAAGTGCAGAGGTTCACCCTCCTCCTCGTAATGCCCTTTCCTCCCCTGTTCCCTCCCAAGTTTCTTCCTCTTCTGCCACCTCCCAGGTTCCTGCCTCTTCTGTCCCCTGCCTCCCCCCTTCTCCAGTTCCCTCCACCCTTTCGCCCCCCCCCCCTCCCTTTTGGTACAGTCCAATAAAGTTTAAATCTTTACTAAATCCTCCCCCTTAATTCCAAATTATTGTCTCCAAAAGACATCTCTGATTCCGAAACACTTGAAGCAATCTCTGAATATATTGAAAGAGCCCAAAACCCATCAATGGACCACTGATCCACCTTCCGCTCTTTCTCTCTCCTCTGCTCCATCTGCGCAACTCCTTTCTTCACAGCGCACCGTTCCTTCGCTGCTTGAACATTTTCCACTGCCTCCGCATGTGGACTTTTCTAACCCTTCTAGTCCGTAGGGAAACCCTTACCTGCGGATTTCAAGTATCTTTATCATTGCCAATCATGGCCTATTTACAGTGAATATACGCGGCCCAGGGTAATCGGGTGAGCTTCAGATGTACTCTCCCAGTTTGCCCCTGTTGGTGTTTGCTTACAGGAACCAAATTACACTCTGCTGTTATTTCTCACATCTCAGGCTATAATTTATTGTATTTTTACAGATCCTTTTCCTGATGGGACCTTTAATGAAAGTGCCCTTCTTCTTCGCACTGATATTCCATACCATCAGCTATTTGTTCATACTTCGCTGCATTACACAGCAGCCCGTATCCACTTACATAGGTGGTATACGCTCTGTTCTTTATATCTCTCTCCTTCTCGGGCATTATCTATTCCGGAATTTGCCTTCCTTGTTTCGTCATTACCCCACCGATTTTGTTACTTGGTGATTTTAATGCCCACCCATTTCCTCTGGGGGGGTCCTCACTGTGATTCCCGTGGAATTTAGTTAGAGGCTTTTCTTGCCACCCACCCCCTCCATGTTTTAAATACAGGTACTCGCACCATTTTGATCCTCGGACTCATACTCCTCTTGCATCGATCTCTCAGTTTTTCTCTTCCTCCGCCGCATTAGACTTCACTTGGTCTTTCCTCCCGGACTTACATGACATGATCATTTCCCAATCATTCCTTACTTCCCCTTCATATTTCGTCCTCCATCGATGAGCTTTTACACCTCTTTCTCGTCCTCCCTTTTCACCGCAGCTTCTCATTCTATACCCCAAACTTCGGGCAGGCATTCTCAGAAATGCGTGCCTTGGTGGTCTCCTGCTTGTGCTCTGCAGTACGTTTGAAACGCGCTGCATGGGGCAGGTTTCCGTACAAAAAACCCCCGAGCGACTCCTTGATTTTAAACAGAAACGTGCGATCGCTCGCCTTTTCATCCGTGACGCTAAAACGCACTTGCTGGCAGATTTTTTGTCTCCACCATCACCTCTGCTTCCCTGTGAGTGCAGTCTGGAAAAAAGTACGAAAACTGAGGTGGGAAATATTCCTGACCCGCTCCTGTTCTGCGGGTTGCCGGTGTTGATATAGCAAACCCACTAGATGTTGCCAATGAAAATTTGGGAATCATCTGGTCCGTATTTCTCAGGGACTCCATCTATCCCCTCATTTCTTTCCTCAAAGCCTGCCCGAGAGTTAGCACCCTTGCTTTTCTTCTCTCAGAGAAGAACAGTATAATGTGCCTTTTTTACACTTCAAGAACCCGGAGGCAACACTCTCAGCTTGTTTGATCATCGGCCAGCTGGGCCAGACGACATTCATATTCGTATGCTACAACATTTACATCAGTCAGCCCTTGCAGTCCTATTACACCTTACAATCTTATTTGGTCACAAGAGTTCTCCACAGCTTGTGGAAATCCGCCATTGTTTTTCCTTTCCGCAAACAGGCACTACGGGGCATGAAACCCCCAATCGTCCAATTGCTCTTTTCCAGTGCAGTTTTGCAAAGTAATGGACGCCTAGTAAATAGACTTTAGTGTTTGGTTTTTAGAGACACACAACAGTCTCTCACTCGCAATTAGGCTTCGTAAGGGACGTTCTACATAGACCCCTACAGCCGCTTTGGATACGTATGTTCGATAATGCCTTTTCGAAAACCACTCAGTTATTGCCATAATTTTTGACCTTGAGAAGGCATATGACACAACTGGAGTATAATATTTTAGCCCAAACCCATCTTAGGCCTTCGAGGCAATCTACCATCCTTCCTTAAGGGAACTTTTTAATTATGCACATTTCCGTGTTCGGGTTAATATGTCTTCCCCGGACTTTAACAAGCTGAAGGTGTCCCGGATGTGTTCTGAGCACAACACTTTTTCTCCTTGCTATTAATGATTTGGCCTCTAGTCTTTCCCTCAAATAAATTTGGTCATCACTCTGTTGATGACTTCGCTATTGCTTGTGCAGGCGCTGACTGCACCTCCTTACAGTTTCTCTCCAACATGCAGTCGACCTGTTTTCAAATTGGCCACCACACGTGGTTTAAATTTCCAGCACTAAAACCCACCAAATCACTTTCACTAGACGCTTTTGTTTATCTCCGATCATCCTTTGTACCTCTATGGCTCCCCGTAAACCCTGAACGTGAAAGTCAAGTTTCTGGGCTTTCTTTTTTGATGTAGGTTATCCTGAAACCTCACATTACCTCTCTAAGGCAACTTGTCACAGCCGGGATGAACCTTCTTAAAACCCTTGCTCATCTTTCGTGGGGAGTTTATCGTCCCAACCCTCCTTCCTACATTCCACCCTTAATTTTATCGAAACTTGTATTATGGTGACCGATCTATTCAGCGGCATCCCTGCTACTCTCTCTAGCCTTAACCCCATTCATCACCAAGGATTACGTTTATGCCTTGGGTGCTTTCCGCCTTCCCCTGTGAGAGCCTTTTATCAGAAGCAAACGTTCCATCCTTATCCGATCGCCGTGATTCCCATTGCCTGTGCTACTATTGTACGCTCTCATGATCTCCGCAATCCTTCCATTATAGAATGGTCACTGATATTAGTAGACATTCTTATTTGTTCCGCCGCCCCTTTTTACTCCGTCCCTTCTTTTTCGCCTTCATTCACTCTTGTCTCTCTTCAACTACCACCTTTCTATTTACATTTAGCATCTCACTTTTCCCTACCCCCTGGGAAAGTTTCCCCGGTTCGTGTCTGTTCTTTCTCCCTTTCCCTTTCTCGAAAGCCCAACTGCTATGGTCGCTTCCCGCCTCTTTTTCTGACCCTTCACTCTCCCTTCTCATGCCATTGCTGTGTACACAGATGGCTCTAAGTCCCTTCTGACGGCGTAGGAAATTCGCACAGTTTTCCGACAGCGTCGTACAAGGCATTTACTATCTTCGGCTAGTATTTTTACTGCTGAATTAAATGCCATCCTTACAGCACTTATCCGTATTTGCATCTATTCCTGTGTCATCATTTGTGGTTGTCCCTCAAACTCCCTTAGTGCTTTACAGCTATACAAAATTTGAATACACCTCACCCCTTAGTCTCCGTATCCAACTTTGGCTACGCCGCATGTTTACCAAGCAAAAAGGGATATTGTTTTTTGTTGGGTCCCTGGTCCCTGTTGACGTACAGGGCAATGAACAGGCAGACACTGCTGCGGCGGTCAGCAGTACATGACCTACCAGTTTCTTATAGAGGTATTCCCCTTTACGGGCTATTTTGCTGCAATATCTTCCCACCTTCACACCCGTTGGCAACAACGTTGGTCTACTATGCTCGGGAACAAACTTCAGTCTATTAAACCGAGTAAGGTTACTGGCCGGGCTTCTTAAACACCAGTGTCGAGGTTGGGGAGACTACTCTCTCCCGTCTTCGCATTGGCCATACTCGTCTTACTCATGGATATCTCATGGAGAGGCGTCTTGCTCCTCTCTGTGAGAATTGCCAAGCTCCATTATCAGTCAGCCACATTCTGTTGGACTGCCCACTTTATCAACGAGCACGCAGAATTTACCCTCTGTCGTCGTCTTCGCTCAGCTGCTCTCTCTTTACCTTCCCTTCTCGCTGATGGACCCACCTTTCATCCGGACTCTCTCATTGACTTTTTGACAACGACTGACTTACTTCACAAATTCTGATACCTTCAGCCCTTTCTACTTCAATCTCTTGCTACCCTCTACCCCCGTACTATCCCCTGCCCCGCTGTTTTCTGTAACCTGCTGATCATCCCCCCTCCCTTCTGCCATCCAATTCCCTTGCTTCCTTCCCTACCCTGCAGCGCTGTATAGCCCTTGTGGCTTAGCGCTTCTTTTTGATTATAATAATAATAATAATAATAATTCTCAGTCATGTATTGAGTGAATATAGGGATCCTAGGCTGTGTGCTAGAGTTACTAATACATTAACTGATTATAAGTATCATTTCTCCTTGCACATGGGCCACTGAGTAACAAGTCTCACAGAGGTCAAGCCAGCCAGAGAAGTCTCACAAGAGAATTCTAGCTAGGATAAACTCCACTACAAGTAAGTTCATTTCAATCTGTACATGGGGGACTGAGACCTACTGCTCCTTCCATCACAGTTACCTTTCCCAAAGAAGTGACCCACTGGAGCATGTGAGAGTAGGGCAGTTAACTTTATACTACCTGCACCACCAGTAACTGCCACAGTCAAGCAACTCTTAAGTTTCCACAATAGTCATTAAACTTACATAAAGGTTAATGAACTTACTTGAAGGTTATTAAACTTAGGAGGGTATTAAACTTACTTGAAGGGTATTAACCCTTTCAGGGTCAAGAGGCCCACTCCTAAACTTGTTCTCAGGGTCGAAAATTTTTCGGAAAAAAAATTATTTTTTCTTACGAAAAAATAAAAATTTTTTTCCCCGATCAAAATGACCCCAAAAAAGAATAAAATTTGAGGAAAAATTAGGGAAATTTAAAAGCTTCACAATTTAGGGGTCTTGACGAGTTTAACATCGGTGATTTGCCCACTTTGAGCCCTATTTTCGGCCAATTCAGTGCACTAGCACAAAAATCAAAAACTATTTCGCTAGAACCCCAAATTTTTTCTATTGAGTGAGTACAAGAAACCCCCCTTTTTACCAATTTCAATATCAAAAAAAGTGGCAAATTTAGCAATTTTGCCAATTTCACAAAATTTAAAAAGAGAAATTTTTCCAAATGGGGTCCAGAATAAGCAAAAAGACATTCCTGGTACTAAATAACATTTCCTCTGTTCATTAGCATCCCAATTTCGTTTTATGCAGACTACTGCTTATGTTGAAATGGTATAAAATATCAGCGCACTTGGAAATATTATCTCGCCATTGACGTGTATTGGACGTGGGGCATGATTTTTTTTACTTTGAACTTTGTACAAACGAACATATCTGCTAAACGAGCTCGTTTAAAGATACTTTTCATTTAAAACCCAATCAAAATCATCTCATTTTCTGAATAGTCTTCCATTCAAAAAGGGCCCCAGAAAACTAAAAAACAACCAAAATGCATACGAAAATACAGTGCAGAGTCGGCGCTGTTTTTAAAACCCAAAAACACGTCTAAGCTTTTTTTTTCTCTTTACCACTGTGCGCTGCAGGGTTTTTTTTATGCTTGCACACTGACCACACGACCCCTTTTTTATATGCATCCCCCAGCTTTTTAAACCCCTAGTTGAAAAGCCCAAAATTTTACTGTATAATAGTCCATAACCCCCGGTCGTAAGCGTACAGTACGTCAGAAACCCTGAAAGGGTTTAACTTATTGAAGGGATTTTAAAAATTTGTTGAAGGTTATTAAACTTCTTTGGAGGGGGATTAACCCTTTCAGGGGGCCTCCCAAATCAGGCTTTATGTTCAGGGTCCAAAACCCAGATCACTTCATGAGCTCATCACCCCTGATAAACTGGTGGTACATTTGGGCCCAGATATGAAGAATAAAACTTTTGGGATGTGTGCACCACATAAAACAATCCTTCAGCACACTGTGTATAAAGGAAAAAAAAAAAACTGAAATCAGATTTTTTTATTAAAAAAGCGACTTTGCAGGTTTTTTTCGATGTTTTTATAGTTTATTTGCGATTCTTTGGGCCATTTGATAGAATGGAAGACATATTACAAAATAGATTTATTTTGATTGGGTTTTTGCACTGGAAATGGGGTTGAAAAATGAGCCAAAGTACAGAAATGTTAAATTTTTTCCGAATTAAAAGTAAACAAGATCACATGTTTTAATACCGCCACTGGGGGGTCTAATATGCATTCACAAAATAGGTGATGATTTTTTATACAATTTATTCAGTATTGCATAACAGTAAACTTTTATTTTTTGATGCAAAAAAAATTCATTATTTTAAAAAAAATAAAAAAAGGAATTTATTTTAAAGCCCAAAAAAGAATAATGAACAGAGAAATGTTAGTTTTTTTCCAGGAATCCACATGTTTTTTCTGGGCCTTTTTTGAAATTTGGGAAAATTTTGAACTTTGAGGTTTAAAAAGGCCAAATTAACAATTTCGATCACTTTAATTTTTAGTTGAAAAAATTTACTTTTGGGGATTTCTTGTGCTCAATCGATAGAAAAAGTAATACAGGGAAAAAGCTAAGAATTTGGTTACTGGAATAATATAATTGCCTAAAATGGGAGCAAATCGGCAAAAAACGCCGATTTGTAAATACGCTGACACATAAAAATTCCGAGAGCAAAATTCGTAAATTTTTTCCAAAAATTTCATACTTTTTGTTTTATTCCCTTCACAAAAAATTCTCTACCATTTCATAAAAAAAATAATTTTTTTTTTTTTTAAATTTCTGGACACTGGGGACCAAACTTCAGTTTGGGGGCCTTTGGACCCTAAAGGGGGGTTAACTTACTTGAATTTTTTTAAAAACTTATTTTGGGGGGGTTTTAAACTGCGGGTACACACATGACACGCAAAATATTTTTGGGATCACATCACCCCTGCAAGAGATCACAATTAATCAATTCTTTAAAAATTAACAGACTACTGTACACAGATCACATTCGATATTCCCATTGTTTTTTTCTCCCTATGCAAAAATGCTACACAAAAAGGCCCAAAGCTGGAATTTCATTGCCAGAACAAACAAAGGGACCCCTTCTGCAAAAAGTTTAAAGGCCCAAAAAAAGAAATCACCCACCCCAAAAAAATTAACCAAAAAACCCCTCCCTAACCACTCCCCGTTTCTAAAAAGCTACCATATTGTCTGATGAATGGTAAACTACAACCCAACTAAAATTAGGATTTGTTTTTTTCACTGTTTTAAAAACCCCGTAAACAGTCCAAATGATACATACGTTTTTACCGCTAGGCCCCCAAACGAATATTTCTTTTTGGTCATACATTTATAAATTTGCCACAAAAACCGAGTCCCTAACACAAGAGATGGGGGGTGCCACTCACTGTTTGCCATATTAAAAAATTGGGGATCCTGGTACCATATGCTCTTTTTTTTTAAAAAAAAACTATTTTTTTTTTTCTAAAAAAAGTTGGGGGGCACGGTGGGTAACGTATATAACGTTTGGACTGTTATGGGTTAAATGTAGTAGTTTGTAATACAACATCATAATTTTAAATTGTTTCAATGTAATACCCAATTTTATTGTTTTAAATAGTACTAAATTGCAATAAACACACTGTAAAAATTTTTAAATTTTACATTTTAAAAACGAAAACTTTTAAATAATTTTTTTCAATATGTAAAAAAATCCTACTAGAGTTACAAAACCCGTAAAACATCACCTGATATGATCTTTAAAACCCTTTTCTCACTCAACTCACTAATGACCCTATAACTATGTAATAATGCCTTATTTTTAGTTAACTTTTAAAATTTTCCCCCCTTGCACAGTATCAGAGGGACTTTTGGCAACAAACCCCAAATATTTATTCCCTGTACAACCATTTAAAAAGTCAAAATAAAAAAACTAAACTAATCTTGAAATTTTTTTATGTAAGTATCGTAAAACCAAAAAAAAGTCCCCATAAAGCTAGGAAATTGAGGCCTCCTTTCATTGCAACCCTTAAAGTAAAAATAATCTCAATGACTACTTGCAAATTAAAAAGAAAAATTTGAATTTGAATTGAAAAATTCCCTTAATAAAAGTGTCACTTAAATAGTCTATGTGATTAAAACTCAGTGTCCCCACATAACCATAAAAAGCTCATTCCAAATGATGGGTCATGTAATACAGCTCAGTGTCACCACAAGATCCATGTAAAAAAGCTCATTGTCACTCACAAGATCCATGTAAAAACTCATGTCCCCCCTCACTAGATCCAGTAAAATTTCTCATTTTCCCCTCGCATGACATGTAATAAGCTCAGTGTCACTCACATGATCCAGTAATAAGCTCAGTGTCACTCACATAGACCAGTAAAAAGCTCAATGTCACTCCATGGGTCATTTAATATATTCATGTCACCCAAATCCATGTAATATAGCTCAGTGTCACTCGCATGGATCTATGTAATATAGCTCAGTGTCACTCACATAGATCCATGTAATATAGCTCAGTGTCACTCACATAGATCCATGTAATATAGCTCAGTGTCACTCACATAGATCCATGTAATATAGCTCAGTGTCACTCGCATGGATCTATGTAATATAGCTCAGTGTCACTCACATAGATCCATGTAATATAGCTCAGTGTCACTCACATAGATCCATGTAATATAGCTCAGTGTCACTCACATAGATCCATGTAATATAGCTCAGTGTCACTCACATAGATCCATGTAATATAGCTCAGTGTCACTCGCATGGATCTATGTAATATAGCTCAGTGTCACTCACATAGATCCATGTAATATAGCTCAGTGTCACTCGCATGGATCTATGTAATATAGCTCAGTGTCACTCACATAGATCTATGTAATATAGCTCAGTGTCACTCGCATGGATCTATGTAATACAGCTCAGTGTAACTCGCATAGACCTAGGTGATACCCAACAGTGTCATCATCACCACCACCAGTCCTCCTCCCCCTCCTCCACTACCAGCCCAAGTCCTCCTCCTCCCCTTCCTCCATAACCAGTCCTCTTCCTCCTCCTCCTCCTCCTCCACATCCTCCACCACCAGTGCTTGTCCTCCTCCTCCTCCTCCTCCACATCCTCCTCGTCTTCATGCTGCTGTTCCTGCATTTTCTGCTACCATCGCCACCAATAATTCATCATTAACCCGTAAACAGTCCAAAGGTATATATACGTTTTTACCGCTAGTGCCCCAAATGTATATATACGTTTTATTTTTCCTGCTTTCAAATTTGGCACAATTGGCCTGAGATGCCTCGTCAGCATAGAATGGGTCCTAACACTCAGTGTGTGCAGTATTAAAAAAATCTGGGACCACTTAGTACCTTGTGGGAGCACCAGTTCAAATGAGCTCCAAATGAGCAAACAGCGCAGCAAACACCTGGGATTCACTGATGTCATGTAGTATTAACACTCCCATTTTAAGAGGAAAGTGATTCTGACCCTGAGTTTAGTGGCTTTGAGGTGGATGTGGCCACAAGTGGTCGAGGAAATATCAAAAAACCTCGATAATAACCCATGTGCAATATTTGTGCAACACCCTCTCAGAATGTCTTATAATCTGTCCTAAGTCAAGAGAAACAATTCTGGCTGGTAGGCTGGCTGGATGACTGATTGGCTGGCTAGCTGGCTGGCCAGCTGCATGGTGGCCAGCTGTGTGGCTGGCCGGCTGCTGGCGGCCTGGCTCTATCTCCGTTTGTCTGTCTGTATCTATGTCTATCTCTGTCTGTCTTTGTCTCTATCTATCTGTTTCTGTCTGTCTATCTCTGTCTATCTGTCTCTATCTCTTTCTATCCGTCTGCCTATCTCTGTCTCACAGGTACACATAAATACACGTATACATAGTGTAAATTACCTAGGATAACCCCAAAAAATCCAGAAAAAGTGCTATACTCTGCTTGAAGATGTGAGTAAAGGTGATGATGCAGTCTTGTGGCTCTGAGACAGAGCTAGATGGATAGACAGATAGGGAGCTTGACAGACAGACAAATAGACAGACATGTTTGTGTACCAGCGAATACAAAGGAGGGCGATGCTCATCAAACCTCACCTCTAATCTTTTCTTATCTGCTGCACCTCCCCCACCCTCATGTATCCTCCCTCAAACTCAGCTTCTTTCAATTTATCTCATCTTTCCATGCTCACTGTCAGGTGACTTTGTTTTTCATGCTCAAGACTTATTTCTATTATTACTATTCCCTCCTCTTCCTCCTCCCTCCTCCCCTCCTCCTCCTCCTCCTCTCCCTCTCTCCCTCCCTCCTCTCCCCCCTCCCTCCTCCTCCCTCCCTTCCTCCCTCTCTCCTCCTCTCCTCCCTCCCTCCCCCCTCTCCCCCTCTCCTCCTCCCTCTCCCCCTCTCCCTCCCTCCCTCCCTCCCCCTCTCCTCCCTCCCCTCCACTCCCTCTCCCCTCTCCTCTACCCCATCCTCCCTCCTCCCCCCCCCTCCCTCCCTCCTCCCCTCCCCTCCTCCCCCCTCCCTCCCCCTCCTCCTCCTCCTCCCCCTCCTCTCCCCCTCCCCTCCTCCTCCCCCTCCTCCTCCCCCTCCTCCTCCTCCTCCTTATATACTTCCACATATCCAAAACATTGCTGGGACATATAAATACTTTGTATATATTCCAAGACAATAGTAAATGACCAAGGCAGGTGTAAATGTCCACCTGTCACTGTGTTTGTGACAATTTGAGTACAATTTCAGTACCTAATACTAGTTTCAGAACAAAGATTGTTTATGAAATGACAAGAACTACTATAAATTATAATTATCAGAACATAAAAGTTACATAAAATATGAAAAATAGAAAAAAGGTATATCGGCAACACTTTTGCAAGCGGCAGCGCTCCATGTTGCCGTCACGTGATCGCCAAGTGCCAACTTTGTGGCCTCATATCTCGGTAAGTACTGACTCTAAAATTTTTTTTATCCTATTACACTTAGAAAAATGTGCTCTTTTTTTTCAATAAAAAAAATGATTTTTCAAAATATTCGGGGCACTGGGGTAGTGAACATATACAGTGGACCCCCGGTTTGTGATGGCATCGGTATCCTATAAATTCGGTATTCGATACATTTTAACACAAAAATTTCACCTCAGTTCCCGTTCAAAAAACCCGGTATACGATGCGATTCCGTCCGGGACGTGTCCACGTGTGGCCTGAACTGCCCCGTGTGTGCCAGTGCTTACAAGCCGGCCAGTGTGCTCGCATCTAAGGATACATTCGGTACATTCCATATTATTAGTGTTTTTGTTGCTTGTTTCTGCAAAATAAGTTACCATGGGCCCCAAGAAAGCTTCTAGTGCAACCCTGTGGTAAAAAGGGTGAGAATTAGTATGGAAACTAAGAAAGATTTTGAAGGGTTTGGGGGCTAATCCTGAGAAGCCTATGCCAGTTGTGGAATCCATTGTGCCTACTTCAAAAATTAAGGAAATGTGTGCAAAGTGGGTTGAACTGCAGACCTTTATGGATGAAAATCACCCTAACACAGCTATTGCAAGCCGTGCTGGTGACTATTACAATGACAATGTTGTGGCCCATTTTAGACAAATCGTAAGTGAACGGGAGGTACAGAGCTCTATGAACAGATTTGTTGTGCGACAGAGGTCCAGTGACTCTCAAGCTGGTCCTAGTGGCATTAAAAGAAGGGAAGTAACCCCGGAAAAGGACTTGCTACCTCAAGTCCTAATGGAAGGGGATTCCCCTTCTAAACAATAAGTTCGACACTCTCCCCTCCTCCCATCCCATCAATCATCACCAGATCTTCATTAAAGGTAAGTGTCATGCATTCTATTGTTAGTAGAGTACTACAAACTGTGCATGTCTTCTTCAGTTTGTGTGCATTAAACTTAATATTTCATGTGGTAAAAATTTTTAATATTGCAATTTTTTAATATCGCAAACTGGGGGTCCACTGTATATACGTTTGGACCGTTTACGGGTTAAGAAAATAAAATACAGCTTCTCCTCACTGAACAATGGAGTTCCGTTCCTAAGACAACATCAGTAAACGAATTCATCATTAAGCAAGGAGCATACTAAAATGGTAGTGGGTTTGTGTCAACTATCTTTAATATTGTTTTAATGTCACCTTTGCACCATTTATAACATTTCTGGTATATTTTTAAATGTTTATACAGTAGTGTACTGTATACAGCAGGGCTCCGCTTTACGGTGTTCTGCTAATATGGGCATTTCAAATTATGACCTAAACTCTCTAAATGGCTCCCCCCACCTGAATTTCTAACACAGTCACTGCATGCCACCTGGTTTGTTTACATCTCCGTGAGCATGACTCTCCATTATGTCTGGAAACTTTCCAAAATTTCAAGTGTTTCAAAGTTATTTCATATTTTATATATAGTACTCTGATAATTATAATTATGTGTACCTGTACCTGAATAAACTTACTGTGCTGGCAAGAAGGTACACATTAAAATCACTAAAAGTGTCTTATTAGTCTTGAAGACGCCATATTAATAATGATAATAATAACACATAATAATAATCACTCTGAGATGCATTAATATAGACATTTTGATTAATCCATCTACAACATTTTTTCAAAATTATATAGTAATAAACACGCCACATAAGCATGATAAATACACCCACAGTAGAATAAATTAACATAAACATGAGATGTTTTTCCAGTCGTCTTGTCAGAGTGTCAGGAAGAAAAATGGTTTCTTTAGTTCAACACCAAAGAAAATGTGTACACAATAGAGTTACTGGGGTAACTGTAGAAAATTATTCCTTTCGTATGCCTTCACTCAGTTTCATTCCTCATATACATCAATGATCTTCCAAACGTATCCCAACACCTGAAACCCATTCTCTTTGCTGACGACACGACTTACGTCATCTCTCACCCTAATCTTGCCACCCTCAACTCCATTGTTAACGAGGAGCTGATCAAAATATCGACTTGGATGACAGCCAATAAACTTACGCTTAACACTGATAAAACCTACTATATTATGTTTGGTAGCAGAGCAGGAGATGCACAAATTAACATTAAGATCGACAACACTCTAATTACCAGACATAATGAGGGCAAATTCCTAGGCCTATACCTTGACAACAACCTGAATTTCATCACCCATATCCAACACATAACCAAAAAAGTATCCAAAACAGTTGGGATCCTCTCCAAGATACGATACTACGTGCCGCAAAATGCCCTTCTCACACTATACCACTCACTTATTTATCCATACCTCACCTATGCTATTTGTGCTTGGGGATCAACTGCAGCAACACACCTAAAGCCAATAATAACCCAACAAAAAGCTGCAGTAAGAATAATCACTAAATCCCATCCCTGGCAACACACACCCCCACTCTTCAGAGATCTAAACTTACTCCCTGTTCAGTACATCCACACTTACTACTGTGCAATCTACATCTACAGGACCTTAAACTCCAATATCAACCTTGACCTAAAATGCTTTCTTGATAGTTGTGACAGAACCCACAGGCATAACACCAGACACAAACATCTCTACGACATTCCCCATGTCCGACTAAACCTTTACAAAAATTCAATGTATGTCAAAGGCCCTAAAATCTGGAACACCCTACCTGAGAACTCTAGAACTGCAGACACATTCATCACCTTCAAAACTACCATTAGAAAACATCTTGCCTCCCTGATAAACCCCATCAACTAACTACACGAATACCACCTGGTGGCTCACACTTACACTCACTCACCCATTTGACCATAAACAGAAATATTAATCTCAATCTTAAAATAATGAATCCTATGATACTTCAATACTGAAACTATGTACTGTGCCAAAACAAAAGCATTCACATTGCTAAACTCACAAACTAGTATTTAGTCACTTAGCCATAATACCAACTTACCTCATAATTTGTAATATTTTAAAATAAAGAATTAAACTAAGTCTGCCCGAAATGCCTAGCCATGCTAGGCGTTCTAGTGGTACACTCTGTAATCATTATTTAACTACATGTAAACCACACAACAACCAAATTCTGTAAATTCAACATTGTAATCTTTATAAAGAATAAACTTTGAATTTGAATTTGAATTCATTCTAAAAATGGTGTGTTACATGAGAATGGGAGTGTTGCTCTTTATTTATTCTACTTTACCAATGTGGATACAACTTGTACACAATGTAAGGTGTTTGTTTAATGGTATAAGATTCATAGACATGGGAATGAATGTGTGTCAATCAAAAGCAGACCCACTTGTCTGTTTGTTTACATACAGAAATACATACTCTGCATCTCTGTTCTCTCTCTCTCATTTATTAATTTTTATATCATGTACTCACCTCTCACCCTACATTAAGGCTACAAATATTTTAAGGTAAGTCATGAGTGTACTGTATATGCATTTTGTTGCTCTAGGGCACTGTCGTAGGTGGGGTGGGCAGGCAGGCTACCATACCTCCCACACCCGACTTTCTACAAATAAATACTATTCACCTGCTCTGGAGAACAATCAAAAAGCAGATGTAGTATACACAGACTTTGTGAAAGCTTTCCATAAGTGTGATCATGTTGTAATAGCACACCAAATGCATGACAAAGGAATAACAGTTAAAGTTGTTAGATGGATCTATAACATCCTAACAAATAAAAAAAAAAGAGTAATAGAAAATAGAGTAAAGTCAGAGGTGGATACAGTGAAAAGCTCTTTTCCACAAGGCACAGTACTCGCTCCCATCCTGTTCCTTATCCTCATAAATGAGACAGATAGAGATGTAAGCCACAGCACTGTCTCTTCCTTTGCTAACCATACCTAAATTTGCATGACAGTGTCATCCATTGAAGACACTGCAAACACAAGCAGATATTAACCAAATCCTTAAATGGGCCTTATAAAACAATAGTAAGTTCATTGAAGACAAATTTCAATTATTACACTAAGGAAAACCTAAGGAAATAAAAATTAGATTGGAGAATCAAGCAAATTCTAACCCCATAATAGAGCAAAAAACTAATGTGAAGGACCTAGAAGTGATAATGTCAGAGAATCTCACTTATAAAAATCACAACAATGTATCTACCAGATCTGCTAGGAAAATGATAGGACGGATAATGAGAACCTTCAAAACCAGGGATGCCAATGATAATTCTCTTTAAATCCTTTGTCTGTTGATGTAGTATAAATACGTCTTACGAGCCAGTGTTTTGACGTATTAATAAGCCAAAATTCTAGCGGCTTCAAATCAAGCAGGAGAAAGCTGGTAGGCCCACATGTGAGAGAATGGGACTGTGTGGTTAGTGTGTGCAGTATAAGAAAAATCCTGCAGCATGCAGTGCATAATGAGAAAAAAAAACTGTCATGTTTTTGGATTAAAACGCCGATTTTGAGGTGTATTTTCGTACAGTATTTATGGCTGTATTCTCATATTCTTGGTCTCATTTGATAGAATGGAAGACATATTACAGAAATGGAGATGATTTTAATTGGTTTCACGATGAAAAGAACCTTGAAACTGAGCTCGAAGTAGCGGAAATGTTCGATTTTTGCCGATATTCAACAGTAAACAAATGACGTCACCGTCCAAAAAGTACCCAACTAGCCATTCTATTACGCAGTTACGAATGGGTTGACATTATTTTTACAATCATTACAATAATGCAGTACAGTCTGCTTAACAGTAAATCTTCTACTTTTTGTGTGAATAAAAATTCAAAATAGAAAACAATAGTAATATCAGAGGGGCCTGGAGACATGACTAATGAACAAAGAAAATGTTATTTTAGTGCCAGGAATGTCTGCATTGGTTATTCTGGATCCTATTTTGAAATTGGCATCTTTTTTAATTTGCTTGAAATTGGCCAAATTGCTAATTTCTGACCACTTTATTTGGTAGTTTAAAGAGGTAAATGGACAGTTTCTTGTACTCAATCAATAGAACAAATGTAGTTCTAAAGAAATGCTATGAGTTTGGTCGACTGGAACAATGGAATTGGACGAAAATAGGGCTCAAAGTGGGTGAAATCGCCAATGCGTATACAGTGGACCCACGGATTACGTCATCGGATTAAGTAACGTTTTTGCGTCAAAATGCTGGATCATTATTGACACAGAACTCAAGTCATTCGTCCCGAATATGTCCTCATGCCATGAGCGGCCCGCCCACTCCACATACAGCCAGTGTGCCATTGTTTACAAGCCAGTGAGGACGATTCCAGGCATACATGCAATACATTTTGTATTCCATTGTTTTTAGTGCTTGTAACTGCTAAATAAGCCACCATGGGCCCAAAGAAAGCTTCTAGTGCCCTTTGGTAAAGAGGGTGAGAAACTCTATAGAATTCAAGAAAGAGATCATCGCAAAATACAAAAGTGGAGTGTGTCTCCGAGCTGGCCAGGTTGTATAATAAACCCCATACAACCATCGCTACTGTCTTGGCCAGGCCAGGTTGTATAATAAACCCCATACAACCATCGCTACTGTCTTGGCCAAGTAAAAGGCAATCGAGGAAGCTGTTGTATGTGAAAGGATTGGCAAATATGTTACAAAAACAAGATACAAAATGCTTGCAGAATTGTGAGAGATTGTGCGTGTGGATCATGATGATAAAATTACCTGGAGATAGTCTTTTGCGTCAATTAATGTGAAAGGCAAAGTGCAAATTGCATGTTATCTCTATAAGAAAATGCTTGAAACTAGTTTCTCATATTGGTGGATTAATTCATAAATCAAATTACAAAGTTTATTCCATAAAGACAATGTAGATTTCGACAGTAATTTATTCTTGTGTGTTTAATATAGTTAAATATGAGTAAGATGTACATAGAGCCTAGTACTAAATCTAGTTTGCTGATTTGCAATGTTAATGCTATTTAATAGTACAAATTTGAGGTACAGTTGGTATATGCTAGTGACTATAGTATTGTGAGTTTAGCAATGTAATGCTTGATTTGGCACAGTACATAGTTTCGTATTGAGATCATAGATTCATTATTTAGATTGATATATTCTGTTTATGGTCAAATGGGTGAGTGAGTGTAAGTGTGAACCACCAGGTGGTATTCGTGTAGTTAGTTGATGGGGTTTATCAGGGAGATAAGATGTTTTCTAATGGTAGTTTTGAAGGTGATGAATGTGTCTGCAGTTCTAGAGTTCTCAGGAAGGGTGTTCCAGATTTTAGGGCCTTTGACATACATTGAATTTTTGTAAAGGTTTAGTTGGACATGGGGAATGTCGTAGAGATGTTTGTGTCTGGTGTTATGCCTGTGGGTTCTGTCACAACTATCAAGAAAGCGTTTTAGGTCAAGGTTGATATTGGAGTTTAAGGTCCTGTAGATGTAGATTGCACAGTAGTAAGTGTGGATGTACTGAACAGGGAGTAAGTTTAGATCTATGAAGAGTGGGGGGGTGTGTTGCCAGGGATGGGATTTAGTGATTATTCTTACTGCAGCTTTTTGTTGGGTTATTATTGGCTTTAGGTGTGTTGCTCAGTTGATCCCCAAGCACAAATAGCATAGGTGAGGTATGGATAAATAAGTGAGTGGTATAGTGTGAGAAGGGCATTTTGCGGCACGTAGTATCGTATCTTGGAGAGGATCCCAACTGTTTCGGATACTTTTTTGGTTATGTGTTGGATATGGGTGCTGAAATTCAGGTTGTTGTCAAGGTATAGGCCTAGGAATTTGCCCTCATTATGTCTGGTAACTAAGTGTTGTCGATCTTAATGTTAATTTGTGCATCTCCTGCTCTGCTACCAAACATAATATAGTAGGTTTTGTCAGTGTTAAGCGTAAGTTTATTGGCTGTCATCCAAGTCGATATTTTGATCAGCTCCTCGTTAACAATGGTGTTGAGGGTGGCAAGATTAGGGTGAGAGATGACATAAGTCATGTCGTCAGCAAAGAGAATGGGTTTCAGGTGTTGGGATACGTTTGGAAGATCATTGATGTATATGAGGAAGAGCAGGGGACCAAGGACACTTCCCTGCAGAACTCCAGTATCAAGTGGCCGTGTTGTTGATGCTGTGTCTTTAATGGTAACATACTGATACCTATTAGTAAGGTAAGATTTGAAATAAGCAAGCGTATGGCCTCTTATACCGTAATGGTCAAGTATGTGGAGTAGGATGTTGTGGTCTACTGTGTCAAAAGCTTTTCTTAGGCCAGCAAAGGTTAGTTTGAGAGATTTAAAGATCGTAGTGGCATACATAGTGTGATAAGGCGTGGTGAGGCTGTCAGTTCTGACAAAAAAAGCAGCTGAAAAATATATTCAGGACTTCAAGGGGTACATAGAAGCTGAAAAATTCAAACCCCAACAAGTGTTAAATTGTGACGAAACAGGCCTCTTTTGGAATAAAATGCCAAACAGGACCTGCCTTACTCAGGAGGAAAAGGCACTCTCAGGACACAAGCCTATGAAAAACAGGCTAACTCTCATGTTTTGCAGTAATGCTAGTGGTGATTGCAAAGTAAAGCCTTTACTCATGTATTACTCTGAAATTCCCAGTGTTCAAGAAAAACAGTGTTGTCAAGCCTAAATTGTGTGATGTGGAGAGCAAACAGTAAGGCATGGGTCACAAGGGAAATTTTCCTTGACTGGTTCCATGACGTGTTTGGCCCCAGTGTGAGAAAATACCTCCTGAAAAATAAATTGGAACTCGAGTGCCTCCTGGTAATGGACAATGCACCTGCTCATCCTCCAGACTTGGAAGAGCGAATGGTGCCAGAGTTTAGCTTCATCAAAGTGAAATTTTTGCCCCCTAATACCATTCCTCTCCTCCAGTCCATGGACCAGCAAGTCATTTCAAATTTCAAGAAACTGTACACCAAAGCAGTGTTTCAAAAGTGTTTTGAAGTGACCTCAGACACTGAATTGACCCTAAGAGAGTTCTGGAAAGGTCACTTCAGTATCTTCAGTTGCCTAATCCTTATAGGTAAGGCTTGGGAGGGAGTGACTTGCAGGACTTTGAACTCTGCTTGGAGAAAATTGTGCACACAATGTGTACAACAGAGGGATTTTGAAGGGTTTGGGACTGACCCTGAGGAGCCTATGCCAGTTGTGGAATCTACTGTGGCATTGGGGAATTCCATGGGGTTGGATGTGAGTTTGGAGGATGTGGAAGAGGTGGTGGAGGACGACGATGAAGAGCTTACCACTGCAGAGCTGCAAGAGTTTGAGGTGCAATACCAACAGACCACAGCTCAGGAATTTCCTTGAAAGGAGGAGGAAGAGAGATTGAAGAAGATGCCTTCTTCAAAGATTAAGGACATTTGTGCAAAGTGGACCAAAGTGCAAACATTTATGGATGAACATCACCTTGACACAGCTGTTGCATGCCGTGCTGGCAACATCTACAATGACAATGTTGTGTCCCATTTTAGGGAAATCTTAAAGAGGTGCCAGAAACAGAGCTCTCTGGACAGACTTTTGGTGCGACAGAGGTCCAGTGACTCAAGCTGGTGCTAGTGGCATTAAAAAAACAAAGAAGGGATGTAACTCCAGAAAAGGACTTGGTACCTGAAGTCCTTATGGAAGGGGATTCCCCTTCCAAACAATTGTAAACTCCTCCATCCTCTTCCCTCCTCCTGTCTCATCACTCATCAATACGTCTTCAATAAAGGTAAGTGTCATTTTATTATTTATCTTTTTAATTATTTATTCTGCATGTCTCATTGTTTTCTGTGTAGGGAAATGTATATTTCATGTAAAAAAATTATTATGTTTAATACTTTTAGGTGTCTGGAATGGATTAATTGGATTTCCATTATTTCTTTTGGGGAAAATTAATTCAGATTAAGACAGATTCGGTATAAGACACACTCTCTGGGACGGATTAATG
Organism: Cherax quadricarinatus; assembly: GCF_026875155.1. Lineage (NCBI taxonomy): Eukaryota > Metazoa > Arthropoda > Malacostraca > Decapoda > Parastacidae > Cherax > Cherax quadricarinatus. Next base: position 29,559,782 of record NC_069472.1, read on the forward strand.
TCATTAACCGGGGGGTCCAATATATATTGCCGAGATCGCTAACTTCACGAAAGCATAATTCCTTAAGTTTTCCATCAAATTTCGTACTTTTGGTGTCATTACCATCAGGAAAAATTCTCTATCATTTCATAAGAATTTGTTTTTCGAATATTTTGCGACAGAGAGAGACTTCAGGATTTGGGGTCTTGACAGTCAAAGGGTTAAATCACTTGTTCTCTGTAGGCTGGAATATTGCCGTACACTAATGGCCTCTTTCAAGGCAGGCAAAATTGCAGACCTGGAGAATATACAGAGAAATTTTGCTGCCCTTGTAAGTACAATAAAGCACCTTAACCCCTTGACTGTCACAACCCCAAATCCTGAGGTGTCTCCTGATGTCGCAAAATTCTGAAAAAAAAAACGTATTTTTTCTTGTGAAATGATAAGAGAATCTTTTCCCGATTGTAATGAGACCAAAAGAATGAAATTTGATGGAAAAATGATGGAATTACGTTCTCACAAAGTTAGCGACCTCGGCGATATTTACGAATCGGCGATTTTGCCCACTTTGAGCCCTATTTTCGGCTAATTCCATTGTTCCAGTCGACCAAACTCATAGCTATTTCTTTAGAACTCCATTTTTTCTATCGACTGAGTGGTCAGAAATTTGCAATTTGGCCAATTTCACAAAAAATAAAAAATATAACAGTTTCAATATAGGGTCCAGAATGAACAATGCAGACATTCCTGGCTCTAAAATAACATTTTCTTTGTTCATCAGTCACATCTCCAGGCCCCTCTGATATTACTCTTGCTTTCTATTTTGAATTTTTATTCAAACAAAAAATAGATTTACTGTTATGCAGTCTACTGCAATATTGTAATAATTGTATAAATACTGTCAACCCATTCATAACTGCATATCAGAATGGCTACTTGGACATTTATTGGAAAATGACATCATTTGTTTACTTTTGAACATCGGCAAAAAATCAAACATTTCCCCTACTTTGAGCTCCATTTCAAGGTCCTTTTCATAGTAAAACCAATCAAAATCACCACTATTTCTATAATATGTTTTCCATTCTATCAAATGAGACCAAGAAAATTAGAATACAACCATAAATACTATACGAAAGTAGACTACAAAGTCGGCATTTTAATTAAATAAAACAGTCGGAGTTTTTTTTTCTCATTATGCACTGCGTGCTGTAGGATTTTTTTATATGGTGCACACAGACCCATTCTCTCACATGTGGGCCTACCAGCTTTCTCCTGCTTGATTTGAAGCCGCTAGAATTTGAGTATATATACGTCAAACATGGTGGCTCATAAGATGTATATATATGACTGAAACAGTCAAAGGGTTAATTACTGGAAAAATATTTGAAGTCCCTTGACCTGTACTCCTTGGAATGCAGGTATGAAAAATACATTACAATTTACACCTGGAAAATCCTAGAGTCCCAAATCTGCACACAGAAATCACTCCCTATGAAAGCAAAAGACTCAGCAGGTGGTGCAGCATCTTCCCCAGTGAAATGCAGGGGTGCCACGAGTATGCTAAGACATAACACAATATGTGTCGGTTAAGTGTCAGAGGCCAAGACTGTTCAACTGCCTCATAGCATACATAAGGGGGATTACAAATAGACCCCTGGCTGTCTTCAAGAAGGTGCTGGACAGGCACCTAAAGTCAACACCTGACCAGCCAGGCTGTGGCTTGTACATCAGTTAATGTGTAGCCAGCAGTAACAGCTTAGATGATCAGGCCCTGACCCACCACAAGGCCTAGTCATGGAAAGGGACATGGGGAGAGTTGAAAACCAAAACATCCTCCAGGTATACACCAGGTAGAATCCAGGGCTTAAGTGCACAACCTCTTAACTCGGAACCTGGTAAGTCAGGGTCCTACTGTGTATACATATGTGCAAAAAAGTAACCTAACCTTGGTGTTTTTTTTAAGTTGTAACAATTACTATTGGTGTTGATTTCCCTATGCTAGTAGTGTGTGCCAAGCCAGACATGCTGAAGTGCAAGTCTAGGATTTTCATCTTTCTATTTTAAATAAATAATGATCAGCTTTGAGTAGCTTAGCAAGGAAGTGAAGCTTCAACAGACTTACAAAGTAGTTCCTACATCCTAAATTACATCGGGCCATAACATTGAATAATAAGGTTAAACAACAAACATTTCATTAGTCTGAATTATCTCACAACATCATTCTTACCGAGAGGATTTCTTCTAGTTGGTTTTCCTTA
>NC_069472.1:29567021-29606322 GCF_026875155.1 Cherax quadricarinatus
CACTTATCATAAACCCCAGTGATTGCGGCCCTTGGTCCACACAAGTAAGTCGTTGGCCATCATTGAATGAAATATGCTGACATAACACCCCCTAGGGGCAATTTATAATCTTACAAATTGTAACTCTTCACAGCCCTTTTGAAGATGGCTTCGACAGCTTCTAGACCTCGTCTGCAGGGGCGGCTGTGCAGGCGATGAGTTGTCCTTTTAAGTTAAGTATAAGTCTTTAAACTTAACTGGTAATGCCATTTCTCAACACCTCCCATCCCATCAATCATCACCAGATCTTCATTAAAGGTAAGTGTCATGTATTCTATTGTTAGTAGAGTACTACAAACTGTGCATGTCTTCTTCAGTTTGTGTGCATTAAACTTAATATTTCATGTGGTAAAATTTTTTTTTTCATACTTTTGGGTGTCTTGCATGGATTAATTTGATTTCCATTATTTCTTATGGGGAAAATTAATTCACCTTTCGATAATTTTGGCATACGGTGAGCTCTCAGGAACGTATTAATATCGAATACCGGGGGTCCACTGTACATACATACTATATAAAATAATAACAACATTACACTTACCTTCACTGGGTGGATGGAAGCCGGGAGGAGGGGATAGGAGGAAGGTGTACACTATTGTCTGGAAGGGGGATCCCCTTCCATAAAGACTTCAGGTACCAAGTCCTTATCTGGGGTTACTTCCCTTCTTTGTTTTTTAATGACACTGGGAACAACTTGAGAGTCACTAGACCCCTGTTGCATAAAATATCTGTCCCGAGAACTCTGTTTCTGGCATTTCTTTAAGATTTGTCTGAAGTGGGACACAACACTGTCATTGTACATGTTGCCAACACTGCCTGCAACAGCTTTGTCAGGGTGAAGTTCATCCATAAATAATTGCACTTCAGTCCACTTTGCACAAATGTCCTTAATCTTTGAAGAAGGCACCTTCCTCCATCTCTCTTCCTTCTCCTCTGCAGCAATTTCCTGAGCTGTGATCTCTTGCTGTTGCAGATGAAGCTCTTCCAGCTCTGCAGTGGTTAGCTCTTCATCGTGGTCCTCCACCAACTTTTCCACATCCTCGAAACTCGCATCCAACCCCATGGAATTCCCCAGTGACACAATACTTTCCACAACTGGCATAGGCTCCTCAGGGTCAGTCCCAAGCCCTTTAAAAATCCCTCTCTTCTACACATTGTGGCCACAATTTTCTCCAAGCAGAATTCAAAGTTCTGCAAGTCACCCCCCCCCAGCCTTACCTACAAGGTTTATGCAAGTGAGAATATTGAAGTGATATTTCCAGAACTCTCTAAGGGTCAATTCAGTGTCTGAGGTCACTTCAAAGCACTTTTGAAACACTGCTTTGGTGTACAGTTTTTGGAAGTTTGAAATGACCTGCTTGTCCATGGGCTGGAGGAGAGGAGTGGTATTCGGAGGCAAAAACTTCACCGTGATGAAACTAAACTCCTCCACCATTTGCTCTTCCAAGTCTGGAGGATGAGCAGAAGCATTGTCCATTACCAGGAGGCACTTGAGTGGCAATTTATTTTCCAGGAGGTATTTCTTCACACTGGGGCCAAACACTTCATTAAACCAGTCAAGGAAAATTTCCCTTGTGACCCATGCCTTATTGTTAGCCTTCCACATCACACACAAATTACTCTTGGCAACACTGTTTTTCTTGAACACTCTGGGATTTTCACAGTGATACACCAGTAAAGGCTTCACTTTGCAATCCCCACTAGCATTACTACAAAACAAGAGAGTTAGCCTGTCTTTTATAGGCTTGTGTCCTGGGAGTGCCATTACCTCCTGCTTGATGTAGGTCCTCTTTGGCATTTTCTTCCAAAAGAGGCCTGTTTCGTCACAACTGAACACTTGTTGGGGTTTGAATTCTTCAGTGTCTACGTACTCCTTAAACTCCTATACAAACTTATCAGCCGCTTTTTTGTCAGAACTGGCAGCCTCACCATGCCTTACCACACTGTGTATGCCACTATGCTTCTTAAATCTCTCAAACCAACCTTTGCTGGCCTTAAAATCAAGCATCACCACTTGTTGCAGGCATTTTCTTTACAAGATCGTCATGCAACTGCCTTGCCTTTTCACATATTATTGACTGCCTAATACTATCTCTTGCTAACTGTTTTTGGGTAATCCACACCAACAATAACCTTTCCACTTCTTCGAGGGTTTGCGATCTCTTTTGTCAGCATATGTACCCTTTTTGCAACAACAACACACTTTATTTACTTTCCCTTCACCACGATCAAAGTGTTGGTTGAATGAGGTTTGCCATACATCCTGGCAAGTTCTGTAACACGCACTCCACTCTCATATTTTTCAGTGATTTCCTTCTCGAATTTGATCGTGTTCCTCACTTTCTTTATCAAAGGGCTGGCACTAGCTTTCCTTGAGCTCATGGTGACTTATTTAGCTTTTGGGCAAGCAAAAAACAATGGATTATTATAAAACGAAATGAACACACGGGGTGATGGTTAAACAGCGGGCGGGGGCGGGTTTTATACAAAACTTGGGGCGCACCAATTTGAGTGTGGAATTTTGGTGCCGGAAAAGACCTGGCTCGGGGTGGTGGCCCACGTTTTTGACACCCCGCCAGCATCTCGGGCGTCCCATGTGCCCCAAACCGTGGCTTTGCCAATTTTTCCAAGCCAGCAGGCGGTCGCATCCACGAACAATGGCCCCCATTCATATCCAAAACGTTAGTGGTTTGTACATGAAAAATTTTTGCCCCCACCGGGGCCCGAAAGCTTCTAGGCCAACTGTGCCTGGTGAAATTTCAGGGGAATGGGGAAGGGTGTCAGATACATGTTACATTCAAACAAGGGGTTTTTTAGTGATTGTCCGCAAGTTAATCCCCAAAACCCCAAAACTTCTGTCCAATTGTGCAAAAAAAGGGAAAATATAGGAAAGACGTTTTGCAAGTCAAGGTATGCGTGTTAGAGCTGGGTTGATAAATCAAAACACCACGGCCAAAAAAACCCAATCAAGGAACTGTTCTTGCAAAAGGTGAAAGTCTCGAAGATGTTGAGAGACTGTTTTGGTGTGGTAAACGAAAAAAACAGATAGCAGGAGATACCATCTCTTAAGCGATCATATGTAAAAAGGGTGGGAAAATACGTACTATCGTCCACGGTCAGCTGTTGCTGCACCACAGTCAGCTGCTGCTGAACCATGGTCAGCTGCTGCTGCACCAAAGTCAATTGTTGCTGCACCAGTCAGCTGTTGCTGAACCACGGTGAGCTGCTGTTGCACCATGGTCAGCTGCTGCTGCACCACGGTCAGCTGCTGCTGCACCACGGTCAGCTGCTGCTGCACCACGGTCAGCTGCTGCTGCACCACGGTCAGCTGCTGCTGCACCAAAGTCAGCTGTTGCTGCACCCGGTCAGCTGGGGCCTAGTGGGATTTAAAAGAAGAAGGGAAGTAACCCCCGGGAAAAGGGGCGTGCTACCTAAAGTCCAAATGGAAGGGGATTCCCCTTCTAAACATTAACAACTTCCACACTCTCCCCTCCTCCCATCCCATCAATCATCACCAGATCTTCAATAAAGGTAAGTGTCAGTTTGTATGTATTAAAATTAATATTTAATGTGGTAAAAAAAATTTTTTTTTCATACTTTGTGGTGTCTTGCACGGATTAATTTGATTTCCATTATTTCTTATGGGGAAAATTAATTCGCCTTACGATAATTTCGGCATACGATGAGCTCTCGGGAACGGATTAATATGGTATGCCGGGGGTCCACTGTACTTATGTGTACCTGTACCTAAATAAACTTACACACTGTGCTGGCATGCAGGTTATTTTTTTTATTATCACACCGGCCGATTCCCACCAAGGCAGGGTGGCCCGAAAAAGAAAAACTTTCACCATCATTCACTCCATCACTGTCTTGCCAGAAGGGTGCTTTACACTACAGTTTTTAAACTGCAACATTAACACCCCTCCTTCAGAGTGCAGGCACTGTACTTCCCATCTCCAGGACTCAAGTCCGGCCTGCCGGTTTCCCTGAATCCCTTCATAAATGTTACTTTGCATGCAGGTACACATTAAAATCACTAAGAGTCTCTCTACTCTTGATGCCATATAATCTCTAGGACACATGAAATGTCGTACACAATGTAACCGCGGCTTACGAGTTTAATCCATTCCATGACCTTGCTCGTATGTTGAGTCAATTTTCCTCATTTAAATTAATTGAAATAGCATTAATTCATTCTGGTAGAATTCCAGGCACGACAAAATACAGTGGACCCTCGAATTTAGTAGTGCCGTTTCTGTATGCAAAACTATTTTTATCTATAAAATGTATTTTTTAATATTTTTGGGTGTCTGGAATGGTTTAACTGGATTTACACTATTTCCTATGGGAAATATTAAAAAAAATACATTTTATAGATAAAAATAGTTTTGTAAACAGAAACGGCACTACTAAATTCAAGGGTCCACTGTACTTCAATATTTCGCTAATATCAACTCTGCGGCTTATTTATCTATCACAATTCATCTAATACGAAAATAATATTAATAACACAGAAACATGATATATACACTAGAATGAATAAAAAACTATGTCATTACGTATGTGGCTAGTGGTGGTGGCACAGCAGCCATTGTTGTTGGGGTTCATAGGGCCACCACAGCGGTCATTCCTGCTCCTGACTACATACCTTCCCATGCTCTTATTATAACAGAAAACGGAGTGTTTGTAAGGCAAATTGCATTAGATCACTACGTAGTTTCATAAGGAAAACAATAATAATAATGTAAAGAAAGCATGTACGTATGTAGTACTACATAATATAGACATTTCCATTAAACCATCTGTGATTTTTTTTCAAAATTATGTAATAAACACACTTTGTAACATATTTATTTATTTATTTATTTATTTAAAAATTTGAGCACACATACAGAGGTACAACAAATACAGGTAAGAGCAGTATGCCAAAGCCACTTATACTATGCATAGCATTACGGGCTGGCTTAAAATTAACTTAAGATTAACTAAGCAATGATGAAATTTAGTGATAAAACATTAAAGTAAACAGGTACTATAAAGCACAAGTGAGTATTACAAAGACAGGTCATATGGTTGTATGCATTGTTGTACATTCAGTAGAATGGAGTATTCTGTTAGGTAGTGTATTTAAAAAATAAAAAAGTTGGATTGGGTTTTAGGTTTAACATTATGTGAATAATTGTGGAGAAACATTTAAGATATACAATTTATAAGGTTCAGTTATTCAGTATTTATTTGGTTTTGGGTGAGTAAGTGATCTTTGAGAAGAGACTTGAATTTATAAACAGGTAGGTTTCTTTTATATTTACAGGTAATGAATTCCAGATTTTAGGGCCTTTTATGTGCATTGAGTTTTACATAGTGTGGATGGGGCACGAGGAACATCAAACAGTGAATCTGTGCCCTTTTGTTATGGTCATGTGTTCTGTTGAGGTTGGCAAGGAGATGTTGGGGGGAGGGTTAATATCAGAGTTAAGTGTTCTATGTATTTTAATAGGTGCAGTAGTATAAGTATGGATGTTTTTGTATGGTGAGGAGGTTTAGTGTATTGAATATTGGTGGAGTGTGTGCCTATAGTGAGAATTTGTTATCATTCTAACTGCAGCCTTTTGTTGGGTAATTAGTGGTCTGAGATGGTTACTTGTTGTTGAGCCCCATGCACAAATTCCATAGGTGAGATAGGGGTAAATAAGAGAGTGATATAGGGCCAGGAGGGCTGACTGTGGAGCATAGTACCGTATCTTCGATAGTATGCCTACAGTCTTGGAAATTTTCTTAGAAATTTGTTGTATATGTGTATGAAATTTGAGTCTATTTTTCAAGGTGGATTCCTAAGAATTTTTCCCCCTGTTAGCTTTGTGATTGGTGATCCGTTTATCATTATGTTAAGGGGACATCTGTAGCTCTGTTACCAAACTGAATGAAGTAGGTTTTGTCAATGTTTAGTGTAAGTTTGTTAGTTCTCATCCAGGTAGATATTTTCTGTAATTTGGTATTTACAGTATTGGCTAGCGTGACTGGGCTGGGTGGGAGAAGACGTATGTAGTGTCATCTGCAAATAGTGTGGGTTTGAGTTTAATTTCGAAGCATTTGGTAGGTCATTTATGTTTAGGAGAAAGAGAAGAGGGCCCAAAGGGCACTTCCCTGTGGGACACCAACTGTAATTGGTTGTGCAGAGGGTTTGCCCCATTTGCATACACATATTGGCTTCTGTTGCTGAAGGTATGACTTGAGGTTTGTTGAGGGAGTGCCCTCTTATACCATAGTGTGACAATTTTACGTGGAGCAAGTCATGGTCAACTGTATTCAAAAGCTTTACGTAAGTCAATGAAGATCCCAGTGGGACTTCTTTTCTCTATTGCGTGTAATATGTTCTAGCATGTGTATAATAGCATCATTAGTATTTTTATTAGGCTGAATCCAAATTGGCAGGGGTGAGTATGTTTTGGGAGATAAGGTAGGAGTAGATTGTTTAGAATTAATTTTTCGAAGATTTTTGAGAGAGGGTTGGGAAGTTGGATATTGGCCTATAGTTATTCAAATCTGTTTGGTCTCCTCCTTTGTGGATCGGGGTGACCCTTGCTATTTTGAGTACTGTAGGGAAGGTGGAGGATTCAATGGATTTGTTAAAGAGTGTTGCATGATTGGTGATAGCACTTGTGACACTTTTTTGTATATAAAGGGTGGTAAGGTATTTAAATCTCCTGCCTTGTTTTTTAGTGTGTTGATAATAAGGGAGACTTCGTATGGGTTAGTTGGAGCTAGGAACAGTGTGTTCGGGTAGTTGCCGGTGAGGTAGTCATTTGGTGGGTGTATCTGAGCTTGGGATTTTATTTGGCAAGGTTTTGTCCCATAGTGGAGAAAAAATCATTGAGTCTGTTTGCTGTTTCTTTGGTGGGGAGTTGGGGTTCAAATTTTATTTTGCTAATTTTATTTCGCTATTTCGTGATATCTTTTTTGTTCCTAGAATTTCTGATGGGTTTTCCAGGTCTTTTTTATATCACCTCGTAAGTTGGATAATCTGTTCTCATAATACAATTTTTTTGCCCTTCTTATCAGGCTGGTTAGGATTGACGGTAACGTTTTTTTTGGTCTCTGGTTATGTGACCCATTCTGTACTGTTTTTTTATTTTTGGTGTTTTGTATTTATGGATTTGAGAATGCTGGGTGTTAGCAGGGACTGTTCAGTCTCTTAGCTGTTCATTGTTTAGTTTTTTAGGGCAGTGCTTGTTATAGAGGTATTGGGTCTTTTTTAGAAAATTATTAATACATTCGTCAATATCTGTATAGATTTTAGCTCAGTGTGCCCGTCAATGTTTGCTATGTGTTGTGAAGTTATTAATGGCTGCCTCATTGTGAAGTCTGAAGGTGGACTTTAGTAGTGTCTTGGGGTAATTTACCCCAAAAGTTGTTATGAGGAAAGTCGGGTAGTGGTCTGTGGTTTTTATCTGTAATTTATGCCTGATTTTTTAAAGGGGATATGGTGTTGGTCCCGATGTGGTCAAGTAGGGAAAACACTAGTCTCTGTAACTCTTGTAGGTTTTGTTACTGTTGGTAGAAACATACAGTTACTCATTGTGTTTGTGAATTCAGTAACGTTGGGGGGTCCGGGGCTTGCAGGAGATTTATATTGAAGTCACCTGAGAGTAGTAAGTGATCTTTGTTCATGCGTGCATCAGTTATCATACTTCCTAGGTTTTGACTAAATTGGGGTAATGTTTGACTGTGGAACTCTGTAGATGTTTATCAATGTGGGGGGTTTTTTGTAGGTATTGGATTTGAATTTGGCTATTATATATTCCCCATGTTCATCCCTTGTGCAAGTATTAGTGATACATTTTAGTTGGTCTGAGTAGTTTATGGCTGTGCCCCCCTTGTTGGTCTGGCCTACAGTTGTGTATGGCTGTGTAACCAGGAATGGGGATAGACATCTGTACTATCAGGCTTTTGGCCCGGTTTCAGTTAGTGTAAATGATGGACATATTGGCATGTAAGGAAATTTTGTATGCTATGAGGTCATCGTAATGCTTGCTTAAAGATCTGATATTGTAGTTAAGTAGTTATGTTGTTGTTGGCAATGAGAAGTGCCTTTGATTGTTCTGCAGTGTAGTAATTACAGTAACTGTTTGATTCATTTAAGTCATTAAATAAAAGAAATTGGTATCAGGATCAATGTGTTTTATCATAAGATTTGTAGTGAATCTATAGTTAAAAATTAAGTATAAAACAAAGTAAATAGTCTTAAGCTAAAAAAAAGCACCTGAATTTTTTTAACAAATGTAAAATAATGAGCTAAGGTGTTTTTTTTTTTTTTTTTTTAGCTAAAATAAAGGAGACAATATAAAAGGGACTAATACAAATATAGTGATGATCAAATAATGGAGCTTGGGAATATGATAGTAGGTAGTACTATAAAGGTAATTCTTTAAAGTTAGAATTATAGTATAAAATAATAATATAAAAGGGACTAATATAAGTTGTGGTGAACAATAAAGTGGTAATCAAATAATGAGCTTTGGAATATAAACATGATACACCCACAGTATAAAAATTGACATAAATATGAGACTTGTTTACCAAGCAGTTTGTAGGAGTGTCAGAAGTATTATGTTTTCTCTTGTCAAACACCAGTTACTTAACTGTAGAAAAATATTCCTTTCGTATGCCTTCACTCTATCTATAGTTATTCATGACCCTTGTGGGTTTAGTGCTTCTTTTTTATTATGATTATAATAATAATAATTTGTCAGAGCATCATTCCTTCCAAAAATAATGTTACATGAGAATGGAAGTGTTGGTCTTCATTTATTCTACTGGACCACTGTGGAGACAACTTGTACACAATGTAAGGTATTTGTATGAATGTGTATCAACCATAACCAGACGTATTTGTGTACATAAGTACAGTGGCCTGGTGGCTAAAGCTCTTGCTTCACACACGGAGGGCCCGGGTTTGATTCCCAGTGGGTGGAAACATTTCGACCCCATTTCCTTACACCTGTTGTCCTGTTCACTTAGTGGCAAATAGGTACCTGGGTGTTAGTTGACTGGTGTGGGTCGCATCCTGGGGGACAACATTGAGGACCCTAATGGAAATAAGTTACAGGCCTCGTTGACGCACTGATTTTCTTGGGTTATCCTGGGTGGCTAACCCTCCGGGGTTAAAAATCCGAAGAAAATCTGATCTTATCACTTATCTTCCGTGACCGCGCTCACATCTGGATTTGTTTGTTTGCAGAGTCAATTTTCCTCATTTAAATTAACTGAAATGGAATTAATTCGTTCCAGTGGAATTCCAGGCACAAAATACTTTAATAATTTCCCTAATATCAACTCTATGGCTTATTTATCTATCACAGTTCATCTAATATGACATAATAAAAAATATTAATAACACAGAAACACGATATATGCACTATAATGAATAAAATATGTCATTACGTATGTGGCTAGGGCCACCACTGCGGCCATTCCTGCTCCAGATTACATGTGTAGAGAACCTAGGATAACCCAAAAAAGTCAGACTGTGTGACTTATAAATGCTACATTCTTAATGCTACATTTAATTGCTACACTTAATTGCTGCACTCTTAATACTACACTTTGTCACAGACTCCTTCTGCTTTAGTATTCTACACATTGTAAAGTGGTACGCTGGTACTTCCTGGCCAAGCTCTTAACACTCCACATAGTTAGTTTATCTATGATTTCCTGCTTCAATTCCATGGAAATCATCCTCTTTTTCTTCTCAGCACTGTCCATTGCATTTGCTTTCTTAGGACCCATGGTTAGAAACAAGAAATTTCACAAAATAACTTCACGAAACATAAGGAAAACATGAGAATTCCCTCCACCACAAGGGGAGTGGACTGCCATCTCATAGTGGCATTCAGAAACTCACTTATAGTATAGTTGCTACTTCTACTTACACTTAGATCACACTACACATGCATGTACAAGCATATACATACACACCCCTCTGGATTTTCTTACTAGTTCGTGTTCTTGTTTATTTCCTCTTATCTCCATGGGAAAGTGGAACAGAATTCTTCCTCCATGAGCCATGTGTGTCGTAAGAGGCGACTAAAATGCCGGGAGCAAGGGGCTGGTAACCCCTTCTCCTGCATATATACTAAAATTATGAAGAGAAACTTTTGTTTTTCCTTTAGGGCCACCCTGCCTCTGTGGGATACAGTTGGTTTGTTGAAAGATGATGATGAAAGAATGGGTCTATGCAGTGAGTGTGAACCACATAAAAAAAAATCCTGCCCTCATGCAGTGCATGACGGGAAAAACAAAACTGTGACTGTCTGTATGGTTTAAAAAAGGAAATTTGCGGTGTATTTTCTGATTTTTTTATGGTTTTATTTTCAGTTTCTTAGTATCATTTGACAGAATGAAAGACATATTATTAAAGTAGTGATCTTAATTGGATTCAGGACTGAAAGTAGCTTGAGACTGAACTCAAAGTAGCAGAAATATTTTATTTTTGTCAATATTCCAGAGGATGGGTAAGGCCCCCCTACAACCCCTAGTCTGTTTTATGGATTTTCAATAGATCCGAGTCAATTATTGGGATGCTGTAAACCATGAACAAGCTTTCCTGGTTATATTTTATTAGCCGAGAAGTAGATGAAATCTATTTTTGTGTAAATAATTATTCAAAATGGAAAGAAAGTGAAATACAGGTCGGCCATCACTAATCCAGCATCATTGGGACCCGTAGTGTGCCGGATTAGTGAGTCTGCCAGATTACAGAGTGGTTAGGTTAGAATACACTTAATTAACCTATCAATAGAGACTTTCTGCTACATCTTCTTCATTTTCATCACTGCTTTCTCCTCTGCTGGTTTACTGCTGTGGATTTACAACCATCTGCACAATTTCTGAGTCACTATTCGAAACATTACGACATGCTTCCATAAGACACATGCTGTCCCTGTTCACCAAACAGTATAAAATGGGGTACCTGGGTGTTAGTGGACTGGTGTGGGTCACATCCTGGAACAAAACTGACCAAATATGCAGGAAATGCTCAGCATAACAAGGGGCTTTCTATATAGTAGTATGTCATTAATGTCAGCTATGGTCTGTATACCTTGTACATGTATGTACTTGTAGAAACATAGATGATACTATTTTTTTTTGTCCAACAAGTCGGCCATCTCCCACCGAGGCAGGGTGACCCAAAAAGAAAGAAAATCCCCAAAAAGAAAATACTTTCATCATTCAACACAAATAAATAACAAAAAGGCACAATACCGTGACTGGAATGATACACAAATAACCCGCACATAAAAGAGAGAAGCTTACGGCGACGTTTCGGTCCAACTTGTGACTTTGTCAATGGTCCAAGTCGGACCAAAACGTCGTCGTAAGCTTCTCTCTTTTATGTGCGGGTTATTTGTGTATCATTCAACACTTTCACTACACTCACACATTATTACTGCTTTTGCAGAGGTGCTCAGAATACAACAGTTTAGAAGCATATACGTATAAAGATACACAACATATCCCTCCAAACTGCCAATATCACAAACCCCTCCTTTAAAGTGCAGGCATTATACTTCCCATTTCCAGGACTCAAGTCCGACTATATGAAAATAACCGGTTTCCCTGAATCCCTTCACTAAATATTACCCTGCTCACACTCCAACAGATCGTCAGGTCCCAAGTATCATTCGTCTCCATTCACTCCTATCTAACACGCTCATGCACGCTTGCTGGAAGTCCAAGCTCCTCGCCCACAAAACCTCCTTTACCCCCTCTTTCCAACCCTTTCGAGGACGACCCCTACCCCTCTTTCCTTCCCCTATAGATTTATATGCTTTCCGTGTCATTCTACTTTGATCCATTCTCTCTAAATAACCAAACCACCTCAACAACCCCTCTTCTGCCCTCTGACTAATGCTTTTATTAACTCCCACACCTTCTCCTAATTTCCACACTCCGAATTTTCTGCATAATATTTACACCACACATTGCCCTTAGACAGGACATCTCCACTGCCTCCAACCGTCTCCTCGCTGCTGCATTTACCACCCAAGCTTCACATCCATATAAGAGTGTTGGTACTACTATACTTTCATACATTCCCTTCTTTGCCTCCATAGATAACGTTTTTTGACTCCACATATACCTCAACGCACCACTCACCTTTTTTCCCTCATCAATTCTATGATTAACCTCATCCTTCATAAATCCATCCGCCAACACGTCAACTCCCAAGTATCTGAAAACATTCACTTCTTCCATACTCCTCCTCCCCAATTTGATATCCAATTTTTCTTTATCTAAATCATTTGATACCCTCATCACCTTACTCTTTTCTATGTTCACTTCAACTTTCTACCTTTACACACATTCTCAAACTCATCCACTAACCTTTACAATTTTTCTTTAGAATCTCCCATAAGCACAGTATCATCAGCAAAAAGTAACTGTGTCAATTCCCATTTTGAATTTGATTCCCCATAATTTAATCCCACCCCTCTCCCGAACACCCTAGCATTTACTTCTTTTACAACCCCATCTTTCTTCTTTCAACACACCGGCCGTATCCCACCGAGGCGGGGTGGCCCAAAAGGAAAAACGAAAGTTTCTCCTTTTACATTTAGTAATATATACAGGAGAAGAGGTTACTAGCCCCTTGCTCCCGGCATTTTAGTCGCCTCTTACAACACGCATGGCTTACGGAGGAAGAATTCTGTTCCACTTCCCCATGGAGATAAGAGGAAATAAACAAGAATAAGAACTAGAAAGAAAATAGAAGAAAACCCAGAGGGGTGTGTATATATGTGCTTGTACATGTATGTGTAGTGTGACCTAAGTGTAAGTAGAAGTAGCAAGACGTACCTGAAATCTTGCATGTTCATGAGACAGAAAAAAGGACACCAGCAATCCTACCATCATGTAAAACAATTACAGGCTTTCGTTTTACACTCACTTGGCAGGACGGTATTACCTCCCTGGGCGGTTGCTGTCTACCAACCTACTACCTATACAACCCCATCTATAAATATATTAAACAACCATGGTGACATTACACATCCCTGTCTAAGACCTACTTTTACCGGGAAGTATTCTCCCTCTCTTCTACACACCCTAACCTGAGCCTCACTATCCTCATAAAAGCTCTTTACAGCATTTAGCAACTTACCACCTATTCCATATACTTGCAACATCTGCCACATTGCTCCTCTATCCACTCTATAATATGCCTTTTCTAAATCCATAAATGCAATAAAAACTTCCCTACCTTTATCTAAATACTGTTCACATATATGCTTCAATAAAAACACTTCATCTACACATCCCCTACCCACTCTGAAGCCTCCTTGCTCATCCGCAATCCTACATTCTGTCTTACCTCTAATTCTTTCAATTATAACCCTACCGTATACTTTTCCTGGTATACTTAGAAAACTTATTCCTCTATAATTTTTACAATCTCTTTTGTCCCCTTCCCTTTATATAAAGGGACTATACATGCTCTCTGCCAATCCCTAGGTACCTTCCCCTCTTTCATACATTTATTAAACAAAAGTACCAACCACTCCAACACTATATCCCCCCCTGCTTTTAACATTTCTGTCATGATCCCATCAGTTCCAGCTGCTTTACCCCCTTTCATTCTACGTAATGCCTCACGTACCTCCACCACACTTACATTCTGCTCTTCTCACTCCTAAAAGATGGTATACCTCCCTGGCCAGTGCATGAAATTACCCGCCTCCCTTTCTTCCTCAACATTTAAAAGTTCCTCAAAATATTCTCGCCATCTACCTAATACCACCCTCTCCCCATCTACTAACTCCCCTACTCTGTTTTTAACTGACAAATCCATACTTTCCCTAGGCTTTCTTAACTTGTTTAACTCACTCCAAAATTTTTTCTTATTTTCATTAAAATTTCTTGACAGTGCCTCTCCCACTCGTTCATCTGCTCTCCTTTTGCACTCTCTCACCACTCTCTTCACCTTTCTTTTACTCTCCATATACTCTGCTCTTCTTATAACACTTCTGCTTTGTAAAAACCTCTTGTAAGCTAACTTTTTCTCTTTTATCACACTCTTTACTTCATCATTCCACCAATCACTCCTCTTTCCTCCTGCCCCCACCCTCCTATAACCACAAACTTCTGCTCCACATTCTAATACTGCATTTTTAAAACTATTCCATAGAAGTATATACATATAAAAATACACGATATACCCCTCCAAACAGCCAATATCCCAAAACCCCTCCTACAGAGTGCAGGCATTGTACTTCCCATTTCCAGGACTCAAGTCCGGATATATAAAATAACCAGTTTCCCTGAATCCCTTCACTAAATATTACCCTGCTCACACTCCAACAGCTCGTCAGGTCCCAAATACCATTTGTCTCCATTCACTCCTAACATACTCATGCATGCTTGCTGGAAGTCCAAACACCTCGCCCACAACACTCCCTTTACCCCCTCCCTCCAACCTTTTCGAGGACATCCCCTACCAAGCCTTCCTTCCCCTACAGATTTATACGCTCTCCATGTCATTCTACTTTGATCCATTCTCTCTAAATGGCCAAACTACCTCAACAAACCCTCTTCAGCTCTCTGACTAATACTTTAATTAAGTCCACACCTTCTCCTAATTTCCACACTCCAAATTTTCTGCATAATATTTACACCACACATTGCCCTTAGTCAGGACATTTCCACTGCCTCCAACCACCTCCTAGCTGCAGCATTTACAAACCAAGCTTCACATCCAAATAAGACTGTTGGTACTACTATAGTTTCATACATTCCCTTCTTTGCCTCCATAGATATAATTTTTTGCCTCCACATATACCTCAATGCACCACTCACCTTTTTTCCCTCATCAATTCTCTGATTATCCTCATCCCTTCATAAAAGCCATCCGCTGACAGTCAACTCCCAAATATTGAAAACGTTCATTCTTCATACTCATCCTCCCCATTTGATATACCAGTTTTCTTTATCTAAATCATTTGGATAACTTCATAACCTTACTCTTTTCTAATGTTCACTTTCAACTTTCTTCCTTTACACACACTCCCAAATTCGTCCTCAACTTTGAAGTTTTCTTTAGAAATCTCCCATAAGCACAGTATCATCAGCAAAAAGTAACTGTGTCACTTCCATTTTTTGTATTTAATTCCCATAATGTAATCCCACCCCTATCACGAACACCCTAGCATTTATTTTTCTTTTACAACCCCATCTATATTAAACAAAACCAGTGGTGACATTACCTATCCTGGCTAAGACTATACTTTTACCGGAGGTAGTCTCCCTCTCGTCTACACACCCTAACCTGAGCCTCACTCATTCCTCATAAAATTCTTTCACAGCATTTAGTAACTTACACCTATTTACTTATATGTCCACTTGGCACAATTATGCACACATTGCTTACCTATCCACTTCTATCATAAGCCTTTTATAAATCCATAAATGCCATTAAAAACTTCCCTACCTTAATCAAAATACTGATCACTTATATGATTCAATGTAAAAACTTGATTTACACATCCCTACCTACTCAAAAACCTCCTTTCTATCAAAATCCTAACATTCTGTTTTAACTTATTCTTTCAATTATGACCCTACGTACACTTTTCCATCAATATGTATGTTAGCAGAAAACCTTTTTTAAAGTTTTTTTCCTCTATAATTTTACATATCTTGTCACCTAACATGAAGTCCTTACTACTTTCCATTTATATAAAGGGACTTACACGCTCTCTGCAAATCCCTAGGACCTTCCCCTCTTTCATACATTTATTAAACAAAAAATTACCATCCACTCGAACATATATCCACCTGTTTTTAACAATTCAGTCTGACCCGTCAGTTCCAGCTGCTTTAACCCCCACTATTTACGGAATGCCTCACAGACACTCCCCCCACACTCCAACATCTGATCTTCTTCCACTCCTAAAAGTGGTTACCTCCCTGCCAGTGCATGACAATTACGCCTCCCTTTCTTCGTTGAATTTAAAAGCTCTTCAAACATATTCTCGCCATTACCCAAAACCTCAATCTCCCATTACTAAATCCCCTACTCTGTTTTTAAATGACAAATTCCAATTGTTTCCTAGGCTTTCTTAACTTGTCTAACTCGCTCCAAAAAAATTTTTCTTATTTTCCTTTAAATTTCTAGACAGTACGTCTCCCACTCTCTTATCCGCTTGTCCTTTTTACGCACTCTCACCTCTCTCTTCAACTTTTCTTCTTACTTTCCATATATCTGCTCTTCTTACACACTTCTGCTTTGTACATACCTTCTCATAAACTACCTTTTCTCTTTTTTTAATACCTTTACTTCATCATTCCACCAATCACTCCTCTTTCCTCCCGCACCCACCTCCTATAAACCACAAACTTTGTCCCACATTACTAATACTGCATTTTTAATTAAACCTATTCCAACTCTCTCAACCCCCAATCCACTAACTCATACCTACAAAGCCCACCTTTCTGCCAATAGTTGCTTATATTTCACCTGACAATTCCTCTCCCTTAGTTTTATACACTTTCACCTCCCTCTTACTTGTTGTTGCATTTCCTCTCCTATCCATCTACCATCTTACTCTACACTGTAGCTACAACTTGATAATGCATTGATATAATAACGCTACCCCTCTATAAACTTGACATCTGGAGCCCTACCCAACAACCTTTTATTCCACCGATACATAATCTAACAAACTACAGTGGACCTCCCGGCATACGGACGCATTGCATAACGTACAACTCCGCAATACCGGCGCTTTGATCGCTAAAATTTTTCCTCGCATACCGCCAAAAACCCGTCTCAGCGCCTTCGTCCGAGACGCGTCCAACTGTGCGGGCCTCAGCCAGCCTCATATGTGTCCACGGTGGCATTGCGTAACCAGCCAGGCCTCCGCGGGGTACCATCCAGCATAACAATCGGACATATTTTGTATTATAACAGTGTTTTCGGTGCTTTATCTGGAAAATATGTGGACCATGGCCCCCAGAAAGCTTCTAGTTCCAACCTACAGCAATAAGGGTTAGAATTCCAATAGAGATGAAGAAAGAGAATCCATTGATAAGCTAATGAAAGGTGGAGTGCGTATCACCGACCTGGTCAGGTTGTACAAGAAACCAAAATCATCCATCTTTACTATTGTGGGCAAACAGAAAGGAATAGGAAGCTGTTTGGCCAAAGTTTAACTGTGTTTTCGAAAAACAGAGATCGAAAGTGATGGAAGATGTGAGAGACTTTTATTGGTGTGGAATAAATGAAAAACAGCTAGACAGGAGATAGCGTTTCTCAAGCAGATCATAAGCGAAAAGGCTAGGAAGTTGCATGAGGATTTAATTAAAAAAGGCTGCAACTAGTGATGATGTGAGTGAATTTAAGCAGCCAAGGTTGGTTTGAGAGATTAAGAAGCGTAGTGGCATTTACATAGTGATGATAGCATGGTGAGGCTGCCAGTTCGGACACAAGCGGCTGAAAAATATGTGCAGGAATTCAAGGGGAGTGCATAGACAGTGGAAGGACTGAAACTGAAACAAGTGTTTATATTGTGCTGAAACAGCCGTTTTGGAAGAAAAATGCCAAGCGGACCCATACATTACTCAGGATGGAAAAGGCACTCCCCAGGTCCTTTTACTGTATGCGACTTATGAAATTGACGTTTAGTGAATACTATAATTCGATGCGTGTATCTATGTGTTCCAATGCTTACTGGTGGATTGCACAGTGAAGCCTTTATTAGTGTAATCACTATGAAACGCCCAGGAACATTCAGGCAAAAAGAACTGTCCTCAAGGGGAAAATTTGTGTGTGCTGTGGAGGGCAAACAGTAAGGGGACTTTTTTCTATGATGGTTACACCAATGCATTTGCCACCAATGTGAAAGATTACATAAATTGAAAAGAAATTAGAAAACTTAAGTGGCCCTTTTTTTTCCTCTCTTGGTGTTAGGGACAATGCCCCTGGTCATCCTACGACGTGGAAGAGACTTTTTGGGGACATGAAATTCTGTAAGGTGAAGTTTTTGCCTCCTAATACCACTCCTGCTCCTTTGCAGCCCATGGACCAGCAGGTTATTGCAAACTTCAAAAAACTGTACACAAAAGCTTGTATTTGAATGGTGCTTTGTTTAGTGACCTCAGAAACTCATGACTCTAAGAGGACTTTTGGAGAGATCACTTTAATTATCCTCAATTGCATAACACCTTATAGGTAAGGCTTGGGTGGAGTGGACTAAAGAAGACTTGAAACTTGCTTGGACGAAACTGTGGCCGAATGTGTGCCAAAAGGGATTTTGAAGGGTTGAGGCAACCCTGAGTGGAGTATGCCAGTTGAGGGAATTCAATTGTTGGATTTGGGAAGTCCTTGGGGTTGGGGTTAGTGGGCGAGGATGTGGGAGAGTTGTGGAGGAGGACACAATGAAGAACTAACCAGATGAGCTGATAGATCAACTTTCAACAGCAAGAGGCCAGACCTGGGGGAAACTTGCGTATTCAAAGGAGGGAGAGAGAGAAATTGAGGAATTGCCTACTCACGAAGATTAAGGAAATGTGTGCAAAATGGCTTGAAGGTTGCAAAACTTTTTTGAGAAAATCACCCTTCCACAACAGCTATGGCAAGCGAATTGTTGGCAACCTGTCACCTGACAATGTTGTGAAAAACACTTTAGGGAAGTCATTAAGGGAACAAGAGGTACAGGCCAATATGGGACAGCTATGGTTGTGCGGAAAGTAAGTCCAGTGCTCTGAAGCTGGTCCTAGTGGCATTAACAAAGAAGAGGAAAGTAACCAGTAGGAGATAGGACTCGACACATCATGTCTTAATGGAAGGGGATTCCATTCTAAACTCTAAACTCTCTCTCCACCTTCATCCCATCCTTCCAATCATGCACCAGATCTTCAATAAAAGTAAGTGTCATGTATTTGTGCATGCCTTTTTCAGTTGTTGTGTATTATAATTAACATGTCATGTGGTACAAATTTTTTTTTTCATACGTTTGGGTGTCTTGCACGGATATTAATTTGATTTCCATTTATTTCTTATGGGGAAAATTCATTCGCTCTTCATACGGAACATTTGCATAACAGCCAGCCCTCTTGCAAGGATTAAGGTCGCTATGCGGGGGTCCCACTGTACTTTCATTACCATGCTACATCATACCTTGTAGATTATTTATTCTCTCTTTTTCATAAAATATGTATTACTTAATACCAAACCTCTTCTACACATGAGCTCAATTAAAAGGATCCCATTTTCATTTACACCTGGCACCCAAAATTTAATACTACTCCTCCACAACATTTTTACCACTTTTAGCATTGAAATCCACAACTACCATTTACTTTTACACTTGGTTCAAAACTCCCCACGCATTCACTCAACATTTCCCATTTCTCTCTATCTCCTACTACACTTCTATCTTCCCCAGGTGCATTATGCTTACTATAACCCACTTCTAACATCCAAACATTATTTTACTTCGACATAATCCTTGAAGTAATACATTTTATAGTCCTCTTTCCTGCCATAGTTATCCTTCAACATTATTGCTTACTCCTTATTTAGCATCTAACTCTATTAGAAACCCCTGACCTAATCCCATTTATTTCCTCCTCCACTGAAACTCACCACCCTTCCAGCTTGTTTCACTTAAAGCCAGACAATCCAGGCTTCTTCTCATTCATAACATCCACAATCATCTCTTTCTTATAATTCGCACAACATCCACACACATTCAGACTTCCCAGTTTGACAATTTTCTTCTTCTTCTTTTTAGTAATTATTACTGGACAAGCGGGTTACTCGCCCATTGTTCCCGGCTTTTTAGTTGGACTTTCACAACACACATGGCTTAACGGCAGGAAAGTTTTCATTTCCACTTCCTTATGGATATAAAAGGAAAGTTATTACAACAAGAAACTAGACTAGTAAAATAAAGAAACTCGGATGAATGTGTATAAATAAAACGTGTACATGTACGTTTAGTGTGCCTAAGTGTAAGAAGAAGTAGCACAAGACGTCTTTAATCTCTGCATATTTATGAGACAGACAAAACGACACCGCAAACCTAACCTTCATGTAAAAACAATTACAGGCTTTTGTTTACACTCTTTGGTAGAATGGTAGAACCTCCCTGGGTGGTTGCTGTTCTACCAAACCTACTACATCTTGAAAATTCCACAAATTTCAGATGACTATATTTAATAAGGAAACAAGACTTAAAGAAAATATCTAACACTGTTTTCTTTAAGGGACTGAGAGGCGAGCACTTTCATATGTCTTATGTTGTTTGTGATCATCTGTTATTCCCAGTTGTGCTGCTTGCCATTGCTGACTCGCCTCAACCTTCTCTTTCTTTTGGTCTTCACAAAGCCCTTACTGTCTTTGGCGTTTCCCTTCTGGCCATATGCTTTCTCTTTTATTGCTGTCTAACTGTCACCTGACGTCCAGCTGTTCTAACTGCACCTGGGTCCCAGCCTGATTTAATGGAAGTTCTGCTGACGTGGTAAGTCTTCATAATCCAAATATATTAAAAGAAATACTTTACCCGAGTCAAACACAATAATTACTGTACCTTGGATGATAATTACAACACACAGCTAATTAAAAATAGTCAGGAACTTAGCTCATGTACACCACTGTCATTCAAAAAAAGGCACTCGTTACAATGTTGTTTCAACACAATTACTAGACACCTACACTTTCCCGACAGTGCATCAAGATAACAAGGTATAGACCCATACTGATGTAAATAACTATACACCCAATATCTAACTTACTATTGTTAACCAAAATTTTATGAAAAATTAATGCACAAGAAATTTTTGTAGTTATCTAGCATCATGAAATGATAGAGAACTTTTCCTGATGTAACACCAAAAGTCATGAATTTGATGGACATACATATGAATTAACTCTCGTATTGGGCGTTCGCAGCGATATCTATGCATCAGCGATATTCACCCACTTTGAGCCCTATTTTTAGCCAATTCCATTGTTCCAGCCAATCAAAACTCATAGCGACTTTCTTTAGAACTCCTTTTGTTTTTTCCGATTGAGTATAAGAAACCACCCCTTTACCAATTCAACTACCCAGTTAAAGTGGTCAGAAATTAGTAATTTGGCCATTTTACACAATTCATAATAGGGGCTCCAGATAAAACAATGCAGACATTCCTGCCACTAAAATAACATTTTTGCTATTCGCATTTTTCAATGATTTCTTTCCTTTAAATTCATCATTGTTTCTCACTTTCTTTACTTATTTATTTATTAGTATTTGGACATGATAATAAGTGTACAAAGAAATACTGTGTTAAAGTGCACATGCCAAAAGCCCCTTGTATGCAGGAGCGCATTATGGGCAGGTTAACCTTTGACTGTTTCAGGCCCCTCTCTGAAACTGTATTTCTATGTCGCTCAATTTTTGATAAAAATGAAAATTTATTTTTTCATTCACTGAAATGATTAGAGAATCTTTTCCCGGATGATAATGACACCCAAAAGTACGAATTATGGTGAAAAACTCATGGAATTATGCTCCCGCGAAGTTTGCGTCTCGGCGACATATGGTCATTGGCGAAATTGCCGACTTTGGCCTTATTATTCAGCCCAATTCCATTGGTACGAGTGTACCAAATCTCCATAGCTTGATTTCTTTAGAACTCCATTTTATCTATCGGCACTGCAGACTGAGTACAAGAAACCTCCCATTTAATAATTTGGACTAACCAATATGGTGGTCAGAAATTGCTATTTGGCCAATTTCACACAAAACTAAAAATGATGGCCAATTTCAAATTGGGTCCAGAATAAACAAGGTAGACATTCGTGGCAACTAAATAAATATGATCTGGTTCATTAGTCAACATTCTCTAGGCCCCTCTTATATTATTGCTTTTATTTTTGATTTTTATTCATACAAAAAAAATACAAATTTACTGTTATGCAGACTACTGCATTATTGTTAAAAATGGTATAATAATATCAGTGCTGCACTAGTCGAAAGAATATTTAGGATCACCCCAGTTGATGTGTTTGGGACGTGTGGTTTGTCGATTTATTTAGCTCTGAACATTGGTAAAAATCGCAAACATTTTCCGCTACTTTGAGCTCAGTTTCAAGGCTCGTTGTCATTGTCAAAGTAAAATGAAATATCCATCTCTATATTTTTCTGTAATATGTTTTCATTTTTATCAACTAATAGACAAAGAAAACGCAAATACAACGATAAATACTATACGAAAACTACACCTCAAAGTCGGCGTTTTTTTATTCCAAATAATTGATCAGTTTTTCTCTTCTCACTTAAGCAATGTGTTCTGCAGGATTTTTTTTATGTGGTGCACACATGACCGCCACAAGAACCATTCTATCACATGTGGGCCTACAGCTTTCTCAGTTATTTGAAGCCGCTTAGAATTATAGAGTATATATACGTCAGAAACATGGCTAGTAAGCATAATTTTTTACGTTCAGAAAAACAGTTCAAAGGGTTCAAATAAATAAATATTTATTTCTTCGCAAAGGTTACAAAGTTGTGTTTACTATCATAATATGGGTGGAGCAAAGAAAGCCACTATCATTGCGGGCATTTGGGCAGATTTAACCTAATACAGTGGACCCCCGGTTCGCGATACTAACCATTCTGAGAGCTCATCGTAAACAAAAAATATCGGAAAGACAGAATCATTTTCCCCATAAGAAATAAGGAAAAGTCAAATTAATCTGTGCAAGGACAACCTGAAAAAAAGTAGTGAAAAAAAAAAACTTTTACCACATGAAATATTAAGTTTAATGCAATAGAATAGTAATTACACAATTAACAGAATTAACAATAAATAATGAAAGAATAATTGACACTTACCTTTAATGAAGATCTGGTGATGATTGATATAGGTGGGAGGAGCGGCGAGAGTGTAGATGGTTGTAAGCATTT
Source organism: Cherax quadricarinatus (assembly GCF_026875155.1). NCBI lineage: Eukaryota > Metazoa > Arthropoda > Malacostraca > Decapoda > Parastacidae > Cherax > Cherax quadricarinatus. The sequence goes on from NC_069472.1 coordinate 29,590,013, forward strand.
AGAAGGGGAATCTCCCTCCATTAGGACTTGAGGTAGCAAGTCCCTTCTCCGGGTTACTTCCTTTCTTCTTTTATTGCCCCCACTAGGACCAGCTTGAGATTCACTGGGACTTCTGTTCGCACAACATAAATCTGGCAGCCTCACCAAGGCACTAAATCACACTATGTTATGCCACTACGTTTCTTAAATCTTTCAAACCATCTTTGCTGGCCTTAAATTCACTCACATTCACCACTAGTTGCAGGCAATTTTTTTAACCAAATGTCTCATGCAACCTTGCCTAGCCTTTTCACAATGATTGCTTGAGAGATGCTATCTCCTGCTATCTGTTTTCCTTTTTCCACACCAATAACAGTCTCTCAACATTTTCTAACACTTGCATTTTCTAACACAGCTTCCTTAATTGCCGTTTTCTTGCTCACTATTGTAGAGATGGTATTGTGTGGGTTTACTATACAACCTGACCAGCTCCAACACACGAACTCCACTTTCGTTACTTAGCAATTATTCTTTCTCATTTTCAAACCAGTCATTAGCAACCCTGAGTCTCCGAAGGGTTTGGAACAGGGAGCTTTCTTGGGGGCCCCATGGTGACTTACTTTGCGAACATACAGCACAATAACAGTGATAATATGGATAATATGGAATGTCACGAATGTCATCCTTAGATTCCCGCGCACATGGTCCTGGCTTGAAAAACACTAGCACACACGGGGCAGTTAATGGCCACACATGGTCACGTCTCTTATACCACATCGCTTACCAGGTTTTGTATCGGGGAAGCGGTGCAAATATTTCTGCAATATAATGCAGCGTTACGGAAATTTATCGGTTAACCAATGCATCGCGAACGGGGGGGGTCCACTGTACTTATAGATTACTAAAAGTCTAGACAGGTGCAAGATGTGGTAGTGATTTACGAATGTTTTTGATGATAGTGGTGGAAGCAGCTACTGGCAGCCTCTAATTTCTCTTATGTTTATTACTATTTTATTATAATTATTATTTAATAGTAGTAGATAGTTAGTGCGTATGTAGTGAGGGGGAATTTTGATCTAGGGAATTGGATCTGTGCTCAGTTCCCTAAATTAATCAATAATCAATAATAATAATAAGAGGCGTGGAGTTAAAAGATAAAGAATAACAAACAAGTGCGGAGTTCTCACGTGGCTCCTTTGCTGTGACACTGTGCTCTTGGGAGATTCTAAGAAGAGAAGTTGCAGAGATGAGATTGGTGGGATGGAATTTGGTAGGTGTGCAAAAGAAGAAAATTAAAGGTGAATACAGGAAAGTAGTAGGTTATGAGGCTAACAAAAAGATTAGGTGATGAAAGATTGAATATCAGAATTGGAGGGAGCGAGTATGGAGGAGTGAACGTATTAGATATCTTGGGATAGAGGACGTGTCAGGGATGGAGTATATGAAAGATGAGGTGGGAATCATAGAAATGAGAGGGAAGAAGGTGTAGTGGTGCACTTAGGGTCTGTGGAGACAAAGACTTTGTCTTGGAGGCAAAGGGGGAATGTATGAGAGTATAAAGTTCTACTAACGCTCATTTATATGGGTTGGGAAGCGTGGGGTGATGAATGTTGCAGCGAGGAGAACAGGTGGAGGCAGTGGAGATGTCGTGTCTGAGGGCAAGAGTGGTGTGACTATAATGAAGAGATTCGTAGTTGGATGTTAGGGAGGACGGTGCTGGATTACCAAAACTGTGTCAGAGGGCTGAGGAAGGGTTGTTTGAGGTGGTTCAGGACATGTAGGAGAGAATGGAGCGAAACAGATGACTTCAAGAGTGTATCAGTCTGTAGTGAAGGAAGGCGGCGGTAGGGGCGCCTAGTGAAGAAGGTTGGAGGGAGGGGGTAAAGGAGGTTTTGTGGGCGAGGTGGCTTCGACTTCCAGCAGCCATGCGTCGAGCGTGTTTGATAGGAGTGAATGGAGACAAATGGTTTTTTTAATACTTGACGTGCTGTTGGGATTGTGAGACAAGTAACATTTATGAGGGTTTCCAGGGAAACGGCAGGCCGGACTTGAGTCCTGCGAGATGGGATGTTACAGTGCCTGCACTCTGAAGGAGAGGTGATTTATGTTGCAAGTTAAAAAACTGTAGTGTAAAGCACCCTTCTGGCAACAAGACAGTGATGGAGTGATGATGGTTGAAAGTTTTTCTTTTTCGGGCCACCCTGCCTGGTGGGAATCGGCCCATCCAAGTGTGTAATAAATAAAAAAAATAAATAATAATAATAATAATAATTTTTTTTTTTTTTTCTCAAACAAGTCGGCCGTCTCCCACCGAGGCAGGGTGACCAAAAAGATAGAAAATCCCAAAAAGAAAATACTTTCATCATCATTCAACACTTTCACACACTCACAAATTATCACTGTTTTTGCAGAGGTGCTCAGAATTACAACAGTCTAGAAGCATACACATATTAAAGATACACAAATATCCCCACCTGCCAATATCCCAAACCCCTCTCCTTTTATGTGCAGGCATTGTACTTCCCATTTCCTGGTCTCAAGTAGGGACTATATGAAAATAACCGGTTCCCTGAATCCCTTCACTAAAAAATTATAGAGAAAATAAAGCTTACTGAGTATACCAGGAAAAAGTGTACGGTTATAGGGTTATAAATTGAAAGAATTAGAGGTAAGACAGAAATGTAGGATTGCGGAGAGCAAGGAGTTTCAGAGTGGGTTAGGGGATGTGTAGATCAGTGTTTACTTTTGAAGCTATTTGAGTACAGTATTTAGATAAAGGGAGAAGTTTTTATTGCTTTTATGGGATTTAGAAAGGCATTTTATGATAGAGGGATAGAGGAGCAATGTGGCAGATGTTGCAAAGTATATGGGAATAGGTGTAAGTTATTAGATGCTGTAAAGAGTTTTTATGAGGATAGTGCAGGCTCAGTGTTAGGTGTGTGAAGAGAGGGAGACACTTCCCGAGTAAACGTGGTTTAGACAGGCATGTGTATTGTCACCATGGTTGTTTAAATATTTATAGATGGGGGTTGTAAAAGGAAGTAAATGTCGGGTGTTAGGGGAGAGGGGTGGGATTAAAATTTTGCGGGAATCAAATTCAAAAGGGAATTGTACACAGTTACTTTTTGCTCGATGATACTGTGATTTATGGGAGTTCTAAACGAAAATTGCAAAAGGTTTTGTGGATGAGTTTGGAATGTGTGTAAAGGTAGATAGAAAGTTGAAAGTGTGAACATAGAAAGGTAAGGTGATGAGGGTGTCAAATGATTTAAGATAAAGAAAATTGGGATATCAAATTGGGGGTAGGGAGGAGTATGATAGAAGTGATGGTTTCAGATACTTGGGAGTTGACGTGTCGGCGGATGGATTTATGAAGGATGAGGTTATCATAGAATTGGATGAGGGAAAAAAGGTGTGAGGTTGAGTTGAGGTATAGTGTGGATGTCAAAAAACGTATCTATGGAGGCAAAGAAGGGAAATGTATGAAAGTATAGAAGTACCAACACTAATTATGGGTCGTGACGCTTGGTTGTAAATGCATAAGCAGGAGGAGACGGTTGGAGGCAGTGGAGATGTCCTGTTTAAGGGCAATGTGTGGTGTAAATATTAGCCAGAAAATTCGGTGTGTGGAAATTAGGGAGAAGGTGTTGGACGTTAATAAAAGTATTAGTCAGAGGGAAGAGAAGAGGGGTTGTTTGAGGTGGTTTGGTCATTTAGATGAGAATGGATCCAAAAGTAGAATGACATGGAATGCATAATAAATCTATAGGGAAGGAAGGCGGGGTAGGGGTCGTCCTCGAAAGGGTTGGTGGAGAGGGGGTAAAAGGAGAGGTTTTTGTGGGCAAGGGGCTGGACTTCCAGCAAGCATGCGTGACAGCGTAAGTGTTAGATAGGAGTGAATGGAGACGTAATGGTACTTGGAATAATAATAATGCGTAATTCATAATAGCGTAACGTACTTCTAATCTATTATAATCGTACCATTCTACTACTAACAATAATTATATTAGGTACATACTACTACAGTGGACCCCTCGCATATCGGAGCCTTGCATAATGGACAATCCGCATTACGGACGCTTTGATCGCTAAAATTTTGCCCAGCATTAGTGGACAAAAAACCCGTCAGCGGCCTTCGTCCGAGACGGTCCAAATGTGGGCACTATCCAGACCTCACATGAGCGCCTGTTGCCTTGTTTCCAGCCAGCCTCCGCGGTAACATTATAAGCTTACATCGGATTATTTCGTTTTTTACAGTGTTTTTCGGTGCTGTTTCTGGAAAATAAGTCTGACCATGGGCCCCAAGAAAGCTTCTAGTTCCAACCCTACGCAATAAGGGTTTAGAATTCCTATGAATGAAGAAAGAGATCATTGATAAGTATGAAAGTGGAGTGCGTTATCCCGACCTGGTCAGGTTGTACAAGAACCAAATCAAACCATCTCTCTATTGTGGCAAGGAAAACGCAATCAGGAAGCTGTTCTTGCCAAAGGTTTAATGTGTTTTCGAAACAAAGAATCCAAGTGATGTGAAGATGTTGAGGACTCTTATTGGTGTGGTAAATGAAAAACAGCTAGAGGAGTAGGTCTCTCAAGCGATCATATGTTGAAAAGGCTAGGAAGTTGATGAGGATTTAATTAAAAAAAGGCCTGAAATAGTGATGATGTGAGTGATTTTAGGCAGCAAAGGTTGGTTGAGAGATTTAGAAGCGTAGTTGCATTACATAGTGTGATACGGCATGGTGAGGCTGCCAGTTCGGACCACAAAGCGGCCTGAAAATATGTGCATGAATTCAAATTAGTACATAGAAACTGAAGGACTGAAACCTGAAAACAAGTGTTTAATTGTGATGAAACAGGCCTGTTCTGGAAGAAAATACCAGCAGCAGGACCTACATTACTCAGGAGAAAGGCACTCCAGGACATAGCCTATGAAAAGACGGCTGACTTTGTTTTGATTGTGTGCCAATGCAAGTGGTGATTGACAATGTTAAGCCTATATATAGTGTATCACTCTGAAACTCCCAGAGCGTTCAGGCAAACAGAATGTCGACTCAAGGATAATTTGTGTGTGCTGTGGAGGGGCAAACTGTAAGGGCATGGTGTCACTAGGGAATTTTTCTATAACTGGTTACACCATGCATTGCCCCCAATGTGAAAGATATTACTAACTGAAAAGAAATTAGACCTTATAGTGCATTCATGGTTGTTAGACAATTGCGCCCCTGGTCATCCTACAGACGAGGAGACAGAGCGACTTTTTGGGGACATGAAATTCATTAAGGCTGAAGTTTTTGCCTCCTAATAACCATCCTCTCCTGCACGCCATGGACCAGAGGTCATTCCAAACTTCAAGTAACAGTACACAAAAGCTCTGTTGCAAATGTGCTTTGAAGTTGACCACAGACACTCGCTCCATGACTCTTAAAAGAGTTTATGGAAAGGATCACTTGTAATATCCTCAATTGTAGTAAAACCTTTAGGTAAGGCTTGGGAGGGATGACTAAGGAAACCTTGAACTCTGCTTGGAAGAACTGTTGCCAGAATGTGTAGACAAAAGGGATTTTGAAGGTTTGAGGCTAAACCGAGAGGAGGGTATACCAGTTGAGGAATCAATTGTGGCATTGGGGAAGTCCTTGGGGTTGGAGGTTTAGTGGGGATGATGTGGAAGAGGTTGGTGGGAGGAGGACATGAAGAACTAACCCACTGATGAGCTGATAGATAACTTCAAGAGCAAGAGGCCAGACCTGGGGAAACTGGTTCAAAGCGAGGGGGAGATTGAGAGAAATTGAAAGGAATTGCTACTTCAAAGATTATAAGGAAATGTGTGCAAAAATGGCTTGAAGTGCAACCTTTTTTGATGAAAATCACCCTCACACAGCTATTGCAAAGCCGTGCTGGATGACTGTTACAATGGGACAGTGTTGTGAACCACTTTAGACCAATATAAAGGAACGAGAGGTACAGGCCACTATGGACAGATATGTTGTGCGGAAAGAAGGTCCAGTGACTCTGAAAGCTGGTCTAGTGGAATTAAAAGAAGAGGGAAGTAACCCCAGGAAAAGGACTTGCCTCCTTCAAGTCTTAATGAAGGGGATCCCCTTCTAAACACTAAACACTCTTCCCCCTCCTCCCATCAATCAATCATCACCGATTTCCAATAAAAGTAAGTTGTCATGTAATTGTGATGCCTTTTTCAGTTTGTGTTTACTAAATTAACATTTTTTTGTGGTAAAAAAAATTTTTTTTCATCTTTTGGGGTGTCTTGAGATTATTTTATTTCCTAATTTTCTTATGGGGAAAATTCATCACATAGCGAACATTTCTACATAACAGCCAGCCATCTTGCACGGATTAAGGTCGCTATGCGGGGTCCACTGTACTTAATAATAATAATTCATTATTATAATAATAAGTACGTACTACTATTACGTAATAATATAATACGTACGCCATACTACTACTACGTGGAACCTCACATTTCCGAACGTATCACTTATCGAACTCTTCGAAACAATTGAAAGCTTTTTCGAACCAACTTTGTCCATATTATTGGTTAAACTCACCCATATTTTCGAACCGCTGGGTACCGAACCTATCCGGGCAGCCAGCCTGTCCACGTCCCCGCAAGGTAATGAGCCAGTCTGGTTTTGTTGACTGCTTGAGTGAACATATCCTGCGCTCTCATTCAAACATTTTACGGTTTTTCATTGTGTTTAGTGCTTGTGGGACTGTGAATAAAGCTACAATGGGCCCCAAAAAACTTGTCAGTGGTACCCGTGGTAAAGAAAGTGAGAAACGCCAATAGATGTGAAGCAGGGAATAATACAGAAATGTATGAGAGTGGTGTGAACTTCTTGAGCTTGCAAGGATATATGGGATGTATTGAACTCTGGCATGGAGACAATGTGGGCCAGATTGTGTCCAAAAGAGGGATTTTGAAGGGTTTGAGGCTGACCTGGACCCTGTCCCCTGACCCAGCTGAACCCTCTGCCTGTTGTGGAATTCTATTGTGGCATTGGGGAAACACCCTGGTGGCTGGAGAGTGTGTGGTGAGGATGTGGAAGATTGGGGAGGACCACAGGGAAGAGAGAACCACTGAAGAGCTGTAAGGACTTCATCTGGAGTCAGTATCAGACCAAGCTGGATACTTGCTTCAGAGGAGGAGGAAGGAGTGGAGTGGATGAGGTGCCTTCTTCAAGATTAAGGAGATCTGTGCCAAGTGGAATGATGTCCAAATGTTTTTCAGAGGATAAAAAACCACCTGAGCAAGCTGAAACAAGCCATCTTTGGCAAACGTGTTCCATGTGACAAAACCATGTCCCATTTTAGGGAAAATCTTAAAAGAGGCACCAGAAACAGAGGACTGTGGACAGTTATTTGTGAGACAGGGGTCCCCCCGTGACTCTCAAGTGTGGTCTAGTGGCATTAAAAGACAGAGCGAAGGGAGTAACCCCAGAGAGGGCTTTACCTGAAGTCCTAATGGAGGGGGATTCTCCTTCCAAACACTAACCCCAACTTCCTCTCTCCTCCTCCCTATCTTCCAGATGCCATCACCAATCTTCAATAAAGGTAAGTAAAAATGTTATTTATATGTTTATTTATATTTATTAATACATAATTGAACACTATATTTGTTGTGGTGTGTACGTAAAACTATAATTAATCTCTATAAAATGTATTTTTTTTTTTTGTGAATACTTTTGGGTTTCTGGAACGGATTAGTTGTATTTCCATTATTTCTCGTGGGAAATACTGCTTCGCTTTTCAGACTTTTCAAATTTAGAACTAGCTCCTGGAATGGATTAAGTTCGATATTTGAGGTTCCATTGTACTAATAATAATATAATACATATGTACTACTATTAACCCTTTCAGGGTCCGTCCCGTAGATCTACGGCTTTATGTTCAGGGTCCAAACCGTAGATCTACGCCATGAGCTCAGCTCACTCTGATAAACTGTGAGTGGTACATTTGGGCCTAAATATGAGAGAATACATCTGTGGTATGTGCGCACCACATAAAACAGATCCTGCAGCACACTGTGCATAATGAGAGAAAAAAAATGAAATCATGATTTTTCGATTAAAACAGCAACTTTGCAGTGTTTTTCCGTATGTTTTTATAGTTGTATTTCCGATTTCTTGGTCACATTTGATAGAATGGAAGACATATTACAGAAATAGAGATGATTTTGATTGGTTTTAGCACTGGAAATGGCTTGAAACTGAGCTCAAAGTAGCGGAAATGTTAAATTTTTGCCGATATTCAAGAGTAAACAAACGACCTCACACGTCTAATACACACCAGCTGGTGGGTCTAATATACATTCACAAATATGGTGATGATATTTATACAATTATTACAGTATTGCATAACAGTAAATCTTCTATTTTTTGGTGTGAATAAAAATTCATTATGTGAATAAAAAATCAAAATGGAATTTATTTGTAAAGCCTCAAAACGTAACTAATGAACAGAGGAAATGTTAGTTTAGTTCCAGGAATACCTACATTGTTTATTCTGGACCCTATTTTGAAATTGGAACATTTTGAACTTTGTGTTAAATTGGCCAAATTAACAATTTCCGATCACTTTATTTTGTAGTTGAACAGTTGACTTGCGATTTCTTGTGCTCAATCGATAGAATAGAAGTAATACTAGTGAAATAGCTAAGAATTTGGTTGACTGGAATAATGTAATTGGCCTAAAATGGGAGTCAAAGTCGGCAAAATCGCCGATTCGTAAATATTGCTGACACATCAAAATTCGCGAGAGCATAATTTCGTCAATTTTCCACCAAATTTCGTACTTTTTGTTTTATTACCTTCACAAAAAGATTCTCTACGATTTCATAAGAAAAAATAACAAATTTTTTTTTTTTAAATTCTTGGACACTGGTGCATGACTCCAGATTTGGGCCTTGGACCCTGAAAGGGTTAATAATAATAATAATACAATATAACAGTGACATACCATAACAGTAGTACATTTGTTGTCATTTTTAGACATTTCTCGTGTTTTCTTTCATATTATTGTGCCAAATGCTTCAAAATACAAATTGGTAACTCTCTGGGTGTGGGGTTATGGACTCGGCCAGGCAGTACCAGCCTAATACTTCTACGATATGTACGATACTAATTAACCCCTTGACTGTCGCAACCCCCAATCCTGAAGTGTCTCCTGGTGTCGCAAAATTTCAAAAAAAAAAAAAATTATTTTTTCTTATGAAATGATAGAAAATCTTTTCCCGATTGTAACGACACCAAAAGAATGAAATTTGATGGAAAACTGACGGTATTATGCTCTCGCGAAGTTAGCGACCTCGGCGATATTTACAAATCGGCGATTTCGCCCACTTTGAGCCCTATTTTCGGCTAATTCCATTGTTCCAGTCGACCAAACTCATAGCTATTTCTTTAGAACTCCATTTTTTCAATCGCTTGAGTACAAGAAACTGCCCATTTGCCGATTGCAACTACCCAATAACGTGGTCAGAAATTTGCAATTTGGCCAATTTTACGAAAATTAAAAAATATGACAATTTCAAAATAAGGTCCAGAATGAACAATGCAGACATTCCTGGCTCTAAAATAACATTTTCTTTGTTCATCAGTCACGTCTCCAGGCCCCTCTGATATTACTCTTGCTTTCTATTTTGAATTTTTATTAACCCCTTCAGGGTCCAAGGCCCAAATCTGAAGTGGTGCCCAAGTGTCCAAGAATTTTAAAAAAAAAAAAATGTATTTTTTATGAAATGGTAGAGAATCTTTTTGTGAAGGTAATAAAACAAAAAGTACGAAATTTGATGGAAAATTGACGAAATTATGCTCTCGCGAATTTTGATGTGTCAGCGATATTTACGAATCGGCGATTTTGCCGACTTTGACTCCCATTTTAGGCCAATTACATTATTCCAGTCAATCAAATTCTTAGCTATTTCACTAGTATTACTTCTATTCTATCAATTGAGCACAAGAAATCGCCAAGTCAACTGTTTCAACTACAAATTAAAGTGATCGGAAATTGTTAATTTGGCCAATTTAACACAAAGTTCAAAATATTCCAATTTCAAAATAGGGTCCAGAATAAACAATGTAGGTATTCCTGGAACTAAACTAACATTTCCTCTGTTCATTAGTTACGTTTTGAGGCTTTACAAATAAATTCCATTTTGATTTTTTATTCACATAATGAATTTTTATTCACACCAAAAAATAGCAGATTTACTGTTATGCAATACTGTAATAATTGTATAAATATCATCACCATATTTGTGAATGCATATTAGACCCACCAGCTGGCGTGTATTAGACGTGTGAGGTCGTTTGTTTACTCCTGAATATCGGCAAAAATTTAACATTTCTGCTACTTTGAGCTCAGTTTCAAGCCATTTCCAATGCTAAAACCAATCAAAATCATCTCTATTTCTGTAATATGTCTTCCATCTATCAAATGAGACTAAGAAATCGTAAATACAACTATAAAAAACATACGAAAAAACACTGCAAATTCGCTGTTTTAATAAAAAAATCATGATTTCAGTTTTTTTTCTCTCATTATACACAGTGTGCTGCAGGATCTGTTTTATGTGGTGCACACATACCACATAGATGTATTCTCTCATATCTAGGCCCAAATGTACCACTCACAGTTTATCAGAGTGAGCTGAGCTCATGACGTAGATCTACGGTTTGGACCCTGAACGTAAAGCCGTAGATCTACGGAACGGACCCTGAAAGGGTTAAAACAAAAAATAGAAGATTTACTGTTATGCAGAATGCTGCAACACTGTAATAATTGTATAAATAACATCAACCCATTCATGACTGCATATTAGAATGGCTAGTTGAACATTTATTGGACAATGGCATCATTTGTTTACTTTTGAACATCGACAAAAATCAAACATTTCCCCTACTTTGAGCTCCATTTCCAGGTTTTTTTTTATAGTAAAATCAATCAAAATCACCTCTATTTCTATAATATGTTTTCCATTCTATCAAAAGAGACCAAGAAAACGAGAATACAACCATAAATACTATACGATAATAGACCATAAAGTCGGCATTTTAATTAAAAAAAACGGTCGGAGTTTTTTTTTCTCATTATGCACTGCATGCTCCAGGATTTTTTTTTATATGGTGCACACTGACCACACAGACCCATTCTCTCACATGTGGGCCTACCAGCTTTCTCCTGCTTGATTTGAAGCCGCTAGAATTTATGAGTATATATACGTCAAACACGGTACCTCGTAAGACGTATATATACAACCTCGACAATCAAAGGGTTAAGAGTGTAGCAAGTACATCAGTGAAAAGTGAAGTAAACAAAAAATGAAAAACAATTGTAGCAGTTAAGTTCAGCGATAAAGTGTAGTATTAAGTGTAGCAAGTAAGTTGAGTGATTAATAGAAAAAGGATGAAATGAAAACTAATCCCACCACCTCAGCTCTGCCATCTGCTCCAAGGTAAGTGTGGCCCGGTGGCCTGGTGGCTAAAGCTTCTTTACACACGGATGCCTGGTTCGATTTCCAGGTGTGGAAACATTTCGACACTTTCCTTACACTGTTGTCTGTTCACCTTAGCAGTAAAGACACTGGGTGTTATAATGAGCTGGGGCATCCTGGGGACAAGATTAAGGACACCAATGGAATAAGTTGACAGTCCTCGCAAACACTGACTTTTTGGTTATTCTAGGTGGCTAACCTTCCGGGGTTAATATCGTATTTAATCTTTAAATCATATTACATTCTTTAATTACTATTCATTTAAAATTATGTATACATTTAGTTCATGCATTTTCCTTATGAAATGTGATCTGTGCAGTTAACCTTACAAACACTGTTTTATTAAATTAAGGAGGGAAAATACTGTGGGAAGGAATGGCAGATGCTGCAAGCTGCGGTCCAATCATGCCATATATGCTTACTTTTATTCATTTAGAGTACGTGATATATCATTCTTCTAAGTTATTTATTTATGGCTTATTATATCATATCAGATGAACTGTGATAGATAAATAAGCCACAGAGTTGATATTAGTGTCATATTGAAGTGTATTTTGTCGTGCTTCCTGAGAGCAGGAATTCTGCTGGAATGGATTAATGGCTTTTCAGTTAATTTGAATGAGGAAAATTGACTCGGCAAACGAACAAATCAGGATACGAACAAGATCACAGAACAGATTAAATCTGTAAGCCGAGGTTCCACTGTACTTTGAAAAGTACAGATAAAACTATGTTCTAAGTTATTTGGAGATCAAACCAGTCATCCACATACAATTACATTATTATAATTATCCTTGAAAATTTAAGATCTAAGATTTTTTTTTTTTTGGGGGGGGGTCCAAAGAATGTAACTATTTTTCTCATATGTACTTCAGTTAATTTTACATAATTTTTTATTTACACAATTTTCAAGAACATAACTACCATGTTAATCAATGGTCAACTACACATCCTCATTCTTGTTCATAACTGTCACTGGGAAAGAAAGTGTGTATTATTATTATTAAAATCATAAATAAATGTTAAACCACAAAGGTGTGTAATTCAGCAGGGATTGAGAATACTGAGTGGGAGCAGCATGGTACAGTGGTAAACCTAGATGGTACTCCTATAATGAATTGTGGTGACTGCAGTTTGTGTACTATGCACAGTGACTATGCAGACCTGTTTTCACAGCCCTAGGCTTACCAGGTTTCTTGCACCAAATCTGAAATGACTAGAATTTATGTGTAGATTTACATCAGGGACATGGGTCTCTGTCTCTGGGAGACAGTAAAAGGGCTAACAGCTGTTTGCACAACAGTTGCGAATAATGATAAAAAAAACTAAGATCATTTCCCTTCTTGACAACTAGTTCTTGCTTCAAGACAATTTCTTGGCTACTGGATGCCAGATTAACACTTTCCTTACATAACAACCAAAAATGTTTATAAATGTACTGTATATTATTTTAGAGCTCTCCACAGATGGAACTAAGTCAGTTGCATCATGAGGTGTGTGTACTCACCACATCCCTGTATATCATGTGGTGTGTCTACTCACCACATCCCTGTACATCATGTGATGTATCTACTTACCAAATCCCTGAATATCCTGTGGCATGTCTACTCACCACATCCCTGTACATCATGTCACTGGCAGAAGGCGCAGAGTTCCAGTCGTGCTGCTTCTCCCTTTCACATGACTGTTGATTAAAAAAAATTACAATAAATTACCATTTGCAAAATTAAATTTACCTTATAATCAACATGCCAAGACAATTTATAGTTAAATATGAGCACACACTGAAGACATGATTAAGAAACATTTCAGTTCTTGGACCATGTTCACTCTCAATGTACATCAGGTACAAGAAACAAAATTTATATAGTCAAAGTACAGGTAAAAAAAAAAAAAGCAATGTCAGGTCAGGTTAAGCAGCATGGTAGTGAGATCACAATTAATGTGGCTGCCGCAGCCGCAGCCACAGCAAACAGCAACAAGGCTGCTCCTATATCTTGCCGTCCCCTGGGCCTATCCGAACTCCAGTGATGGCCAAATTTGCAAATACTGCTGCAAAAAATGAAAGGGAAACCTATAGTGACAAAAAAAGAGGTGACGACAAGAAATGGATAAATATAAAAAAAGAGGGACGGTTTCCCCGCCAGCGCTTGCCGCGTGAACCCCCGAAGAGACTTTTTCCCCACCCCAATGAAAAAACGCCCCCTATCATGCACCAGTTTTCAACGGGAAGAAAACTGGCAAAAACCTGACAACTAAATTTTAAAGGAAATGACAGGTCTGGGACTTTTTTCTTCTGCCAAACGAGGGAAAGTTTGGCCTTCAAACATGGCTGACAGGCTCCAAACAGCAGCTCTCCCACGTACAAACGAAGTAAAATTTCTATCTTTACTGAGTTATCTGTTGCAGAGCATATATCGTCCCACATATATCCCCGTACCGTGCAACGAAGGGAAAACACAGGAGACACGCAAATCAACAGTAAAAACTCAAAGGTTAGGATGGTTATCCCTCAGTCCCATCGTGGGAAGAAGTGAATATTAAACAGTCAAGGTTAATGTTTTGTAGTGCCCTTATCATGCCCGGTACAGTGAGAGAATCATAGCAGAAAAACCCCCAATATATTTAATCTAAGGAAGTCAGGTTGTAGGGGGCGTTCCCCCCTCAGTGTTTTAAAAATGGCGAGAAGAGAATGGTCAGGACTCAAAAACCACAAACCCCCGATAATGGAAATTTAGGGGGGTTTTGGAAGGATTTAAAAACCCTTTTTAAACCTTTCGGTCACCAGAAAGAAAAGGGTAGAAGGGGAAATTGGGGAAGCCAGACTGTAAGTTGAGGGGGGAAAGGGGGGTGTGTAAAAAGGGGTTAAATGTAAGGGGTGTTGAAGTTTAAGGGGGAAAAAATGAGCAGTGAAGAGGGTTTTTTTAAAAGGGGAAATTTTACTAGTAATTAGTGGTGGGTTGCTAAAGCAAATAAATGTATAGGACTGGAAAAGAGAAATAAATATTTTTGAATGATTAAAAAAGCGAAGGTGAAAATGGCAGGCATTAGTGGGGTACAGGCTGCCATAATTATATTTATCTTTCTTCTTCAATTCCATGAAGAAAGAAATCAGTCATGGGGGCTGGAAAAGGTGAATGGAATAACAGCGCCCTGGACAGTAAAAGCCCAACAGTTGCCATCCTACCAGAAAAGTAAATATCACTATCGCCTCAAGGTATGGCAACACCGCATACCCAAACAAAAACAGTGGCACTCGGCTCTTATTGTAGCACTCTTACCTCTTCAAGGGGGGCTCCTTGGCGTGGTGAAGAGGCTCTTGGTCTGAGGAATTAGACCTATTGGTCTTCTTCCTCAGACCGAACCTAATTACCCCCCAATCTCCCCTCCCCTATCCCATCCTCCCCTTTTTCCTTTCCTCCTCCTCCTCCCCACTCCTCCCTTTTGCCCTTCCTCTTTTTGTCCTTTGGGATTTCTCCCACAGGCACGCTAGTTCCTAGGTAGGAGAAAGGATACCGGGGTCCATCCCATTCCGTTGAGGTTCTTAGCGGTGGCGTAGTTTGCCATGGAATCTGGATCGCCTGAGGATGTCCCGATCCCTCTCCGGTATCCCGGAGTAGCTTTGGGTGTCTTTCGGGCGACGGGTGTATCTCTGGAAGCCACCTTTCGGATTCCGAGGGTGGTGGCCGAAGGAGGTATGCTTTGTGGCGGATATCCGGCCGCTCTCTTTTTTGTCCACCGAGGTAGCTCGGCAGATGTGAGGTTGCTATCCCGGATTGTTAGTTTACTAGCATGATGGGTAGGGTATGGCACGGGTTCCATGCTGCATCTGCGGTACTTGCGGTGCTGAGGTCCTCTTGGGCGCGGAGGGAGATTTCTGGCCCTTTCATTCCTCCTAGGACCTATCCCTCCCCGGTCCCCCCTTTTTTTTCTTTTTTTTATTTTCATTTTCTTTTCTTCTTTCTTTTTTTTTCTTAAAAACAAAAAGAAAGAAGTAACCTAACCATGGCAGCCCTTTGTCCATGAACCTGGTACCCCCGGGCCCCTTCTTGATACCGCACCCCGTTCTGACCCGCCTCGTCTTTGGACCACTCTTCAGACATTCCTCATGCCTCTGTACCCATTGCCGGTGCTGTTTCTCACCCGCTTCAGGTACTGAGGCCTCGACTGACTCTTCGATTTATCGGACCTTCGCTCTCCTCTGACTATGCTTCCGGCCTCTCCCTCTACTGTGCGGCAATTTTCAAATCGCCGACCCGTTCCACGTCGGACCAACTCTGGTCCCACGCCTAAATGTCAACGACAATTACCTGCTGATGATACTTCTCCACCTTCTCGTTCTTCTCAGAAATGATCGACACGTCCTTCACTACCTTTCCACGCTCAGTTTCAGACTGAACAGTGGACTAAATTCTTCACTTTACGACCAACTTCCTCTACTGCCTATCTTTCTGACCATAGTATTGGCAAGGCACTCCTACGCCATGTTGGTAAAGATATTTCTTTTCATGCTCTTAAGAGCGGTACGCGCATCATTACCGTACAGAATGCTACCCAGGCTCATGAGCTCTCTCGTCTTTCCCATATTGATACTGTTCCTGTCACTCTTGAAAAACATCATTCCCTCAATTCTTGTAGTGGTACCGTCATTGTGCCCCATACCATAGTTCAACAAAATTTCCAGACATGTGGCACCGACATTCTAGAACAGCTGGAACTCCAAGATCTCCCAATCCTCAAGGTAGACACTTACGTTCTTCCTGCCCGTGGGCGGAGACGATACCCTAGCAATGTGGCTCGTTAACTTTTACAGCGAGAACTC